>JAYKKI010000042.1:14480000-14960000 GCA_039881145.1 Druceiella hillmani | reverse complement strand
ATTAATAATTTCACAAATATTGTATGAAATATGAAAGTGAAGGAATTTGTTTCGTAAACTTAATTTTTTTGCATCGAAATAAAAATTAGGCTCACGTTCGTCTCAAAGTCCTTCTGTTGTTTTTCCATTATTTGGCCCAATGAAATTATTCGTATCAAGGACAATAACGTGGTAACAACAATGCCTTACGTCCTCGAGACCCAAAGACTCGTTTTCTTTAACTCAGGGTGACAGTTGTCTCCTACGGACATGACTAACAATGGTATTTGCCATTGTGAGGTACCGCCGTGTATCAGTACCTTGGAGAATGCATTAAATGAAAAGTGTGCCCGCTGTTTTCAATCTCATCATATTGTTCGCTTTGAACTTGTCTTATTGAATTGTTTATGTATGTAATTAAAGGTCAGTTTTTTTTTTAATATCCCTGATGTTTAGAAAGGAATTTTAATAATTATCCGTACTAGTGCTCATACTATCTAAGATTTAATAACAAAATAAAACCATACTGCCTATATCAAATATACATATTCCCTTAAGTGGGTCAGATCAAGATATTTGTCAAAAACTTCTGCATTTCGGCAAGTTAAATATAAAACAATGAATATAAATGGTAATATATGTATAGATAACACTTACAAGGCAATGTATATTTGACATATGTGCCTTCGTTCGTCGTAAAAGAGTCGTGTTTAATTACAGTTAGCCAGGGTAAATTTCGGCCGAGAGGAAATTTGGTTATCTTGAAGATTCTGTTTCTGATTTATATAATTTCAGTCCCCTAGATTCGTAAACTGAGATATACTGTTTAAAGCTTAGTTAGAGATCGTCGCTAGGTTTAGTGAATGAAATTATATAATGATTTATGAATTTTATTCGGTATTTACCAACAAATGTACAGCTTTAAGTAGGTCAACTCAGAAGTAAATTTTCCGTGGTAGCTGTGTAATTTTTTATGACTTCAAAGACGAGGTCTAGACTAACCCGTAGGTCTATATGCGTCAATTATTTAATCATTATAATTTGTTTATAATATATTAAAAAAATATCTTTAAAAAAATTAATATTTCTCTTAGTTTATAATGAGTAAAAATATTATTTGAGGAACCTCCCGCATGGCTCCAAACTCAGACGGGCAAGTTTGACCACCACAGAGTAACATTTTCGAGTTTAGAAAATATTTTTCAAAATTTAAACTGAAGCACGTTTTCAGAACTTGCATAAGTGAATTTATTATACCTTGCCTTATTTGGACTAAGACAATTTTCACTAATTTAGCATCTACTAATATGAAAGAAACCTATATTTTTTATATAAAAATTCAATTATGATAAACGTGAAGTAATGCAGAATAATTTTGAAGGTTTTGTAGTTAAATGGAAAAAAGAAACTCTTTTATTACCTTGTGTTCGTTCGTCCATTACTACCTATCAAAGCCTCTGTTTTTGCAATTAGACCTATGTGAATTTATTATTGCAAGTACATAATTCATATAAAGATCTGAATTAATGTTATAAAATACTAAAAAAATATTTTTTTGTCCATTTTAGGGACGAAATTTTTTCACATATCCCATCTTATTTAAAGTCATTGCATAAGTATGTACAAACGGAATTGTAGTTTTATTGGCCAATATATCTTTTGTAAATTCCGTCTTTGAAATATAAATCTTCAAAATAACATACAATGTGTGTCCTCTATCTAATTGTTCAACTGAATCTCTAAAATATGAGAAAAATTTTATTTGTTAGAAATTATAAATAAATAAAATATTCCGGTTACATTGAAATAACTATTTCGAGAGATTTAAACAGCTAAGCGAAGCTTTGTTTATGTGTTTCGACAAATGCTTGGTTTTTTTTCTCGACAATTTATGCATAGTCATAAAAAGAGATAGAATTTTAGGGTTTATCAGTTTCGAAGGTCATAGTAAAATAATGTAATAGTAAATAGCATAGTAATATTAAAAAAAAATTGAAATTAATAGAATTTGAGTGGCATTTTTTCATTATAAACGATTTAATATTTGTAATTTTATATCACATATTTCATTCATTTTTAAATAAAATATATTACACCATTCACCATTTGCATTTTCAATGCATTTCCTATTCAGTTGTTGATGTCAATACAATCATTTAGTTAAAAAGTGTTATTACCATGTAGAACTTTTGCGGAAGTAAAATGTCAGTGATTATAAATAAAGTCTCTACCCTCTGCATCATCACGATGTTCTACCCAACGGACATTTTGAAAAAAGTATACAAACTTAATTTTCTATTGTATAATTTTTGAAACAAGTTAACGCCATTAAAATTATGAATTTGACCAATATTTATATTGTAATATCAACCTTTAGTTTTGTGCCATCATTTTATATGAATAAATTAAGATATATCAGTTTATACTAAATTATTTTTCCACAATTTACAAAAGATTTAAAACCAATAAGATAAAATTATTTTCTTTCTTTTCACAGTCCCCATTATTAATTTACTAAGGTTTTTCCACTGAATTCCCCGAAAAATTAGCATTTTATGATTTATTCACTGTACTTCTATTCACATGTCACACGCTACCTTCATGTTGAATCGAAACTTTTTACGTCTGCAAGAAGCACTTCGAATTTTGACTGTCGACGAGTTAAGTTAACGAAATTTTGCACTCAAATATCTTATTCATTCAAATGATCAAAATGTTAAAATGCCAAAAAAAATTAAATTTTAAAGTTTCTTTCTATTCAAAAAATTGTCTACTTATAAAATTATTTAGATTGAAGCTTTCGTTCAGTTCAAACGCAAGAGTATGAAAAGCTCGAAAGTACGAGTTGCTTTCGGTAAAGAGCACTGCGCTTATTAAAATTGATGAAGGCACTTCCATACCACAGACTATATCAAAAAAATATTAGGTAAAAGAGAAAATAATTTTCTAATTTACATATGTAAGTTTACAATATTTACTTTTAGCGAAGATGATATTTACCCGGATATAATTGAAAATTAAAAGGGTGAAAATATTGTACTAGAGGTGTTATTGGAAACATGAGTAGTTAAATTTATTTTTTATTGCTTTATATGATAAATTCAGCTCAATATTTGTGGAAAAGTTTTTTAACCAACTTCAAAATAGGAGAATTCAATTACTCAATTCGACCTTTATTTGTATGTTACTTCTTAACATAAGCAGTTTTTTCTTGTATGTTACTTTTAGTACTAGTTGTTATACATCTAATGGTAACACAAATCTTATTTTACTGAAATCAGGATAAAGTAATGGCGTCGGAAGTTGGTGACAGAAACCCTTTTAAATGAAGAGGAGTAAACTCATCTAGTTTGGGCTTGACGGACTTATCTTGACATGAGACTTTTTTTACCATAAATAACTTTGAAAATCGTGATTTTTGAAGTTGAACCTAACAATAGAATTTTCAACTTGGCAGCGATTTAAAAAATCTCAAGCAGTAGCAGCATTTTGAAAATTTATTCATATTCGAAAGCCATATTTTGTTGATAAATATTCAACTGAATACTATTTATTACATTGTTTTATATTTCCTTATTCGATGGACATAGACGTTTATTATTTTTTCTGGACAGAAATTGCATTGTACCAAGCTTATGTATAAAGGTTTCAATGTTTGATAGCTTTATATAAACGTTTCAGTGTTTGAGAGCACAAATAATAGATTTATATTTATTCTTAAAATAAAGATACAAAATTTACAAATAAGTGCCAACTCAAAACATATTTTATGAATAAAGTTTCGTTACTTTTACACGTATTCTGATTAATTTAAATTAAAAAAGCAAAACAAAATCTACGTTTAAATCAGTGAATTTTTATTTTATGCAAATATACAAAAATACGAATATATCTCGTTAAAAAACAATTATTCATTTAAATTCAATGATAAAAGTAAAAGCTGATAGTAACTTCTCTCACACAGTACTTAAAATAATTAATCATATACACAAGGCAACGATGATAATCCACGTTTGATTACTTACACATATCTCAATAAATACGATTCGGAACGTAATACACTATAGGGCAAAGAATGAAAACGCCAGAATATCTACAAGTGTAATTTAGGTTTCAGTTGCCTTGTGCCTACTTGTTCAACAATGATAAAATAATTCGATCGTTATTGTAATTTGATGGTCGAGTGTATTCGCTACCAAATTAATACATTTAATTAACGGAATTAATATTCGTTTCTTTTGTATGATACAGCCCGGCAAGTTTACCAATCAATATAATATATGCAATTTAACTTAATGACTGTACCAAACTCCCTATTTCTTTATGGGAACTCAGTACATAAGTATTGAATTAAATTCTATATTTATACTTGGCTTTTTGCATGTTTCTTTGTGCCTAAAAAATAAGTAAAGAAAAATTATAAGTTACTAATTTTTAACACTAGGTGTCGTTTTGTAGAGTTACACAAACGAACTGTAATGTCGTAAACTTAGATATTGTGCAATGTTAGTTTGGTTTGAATAAAATATTTTCAATCAGTTTAAACTGCAAAATGGTTATGCGCCCAGACCCGCTTGAGTGATAAGTAAACAACAATGAAAGCAGTAAAATGGCATTAAAAGTTTGACAATAGAAACATGTGCTATTTATAACCTAAAATGGAGTTCAGAAAAAGATGAACTCCGAAAAATTCGATGGAACAAATTTCAATCAATAGAAATTTGAAATAAAATGCGCCCTGCTTCTAAACGGTTTAGAAATCAAAGTGTCAAAACCTAAAACAAATACGACATGCGGAATAAAGATGACGAAATGGCAATGTATATAATAACATCAGCTGTGGATATTAATCAAGTATCACCGATAATTGAAATAATGACTAAACTTAAGTCCGTCCATGAACAAAAATTCGAGATCACTAAAATGATGGTCCATGAATGTTTTTGTCAATATAAAATGTTACTGGCAGAGAGCATTGCTCAGCATGTAAATGAAGAAGATAATGAAACTGGTTTATTAGTGGTAAAACAAAGTACAAAGAAGAAAATTTTTAGCTATGAAAACAAATTAAGAGTTAAATGAAAAATCGCATCGTTTTGTATGTTACAATTGTGGGAAACGCGGTAATTTCGCAAAAAATTGTCGTGCTCCTAATTAAAAAGAAAACCAAGGAGAAAAAAAAAGGTTGTGGAAGCTAACCAAAGTTAACTAAAAGCTAACTAAGTTATAAAGTGTAGCGAATAGTTATTGGAAAGTAAAAGCAAACTAATTTATAAAGTTTAGCGAATAGTTATTGGAAAGACGATGACGAAAGTATTAAGTATATTAGATAGTGATGCCTCAACTTATATGTGTATTACAAACGCGAAAACTAAAATTAGGAAACCAAGAAGCCGTAGAAGTGTTTTTATTAACAAATGTGTCAATGGACAGTGGGAGTTTAGTGGTTTGAAAAATATTCTTTATGTACTTAAATTGAGAAGCTACTTATTTTTGGAAGGTGTAATGATAAAACAAGGCTATAATATCATAAAGAAAGAAAACAAACTGATGCTTTAATTAAAAAATAATAAAATAGGGATATGCGCGTCTTTGCAAAGCAATAATTTATCCAAGTTAAAATTTAAAAGATTTCAAAATCCGGTGTGAAATGTAGTACAAATATTCAACCATAAAACGTGGCGTGAACCTTTGGGACACTTGAACATCAAAGAGATAGAGAAAACGTGCAAAAACAATGTGATTACCGGTGTGGACTTATCGGACTGTGACACGTTTGTATGTTAGGACTATGCTTATGGCAAGCATGCTCATCAATCATTCCATATATCGAACAGAGTACCACTAAACAGAGAGTTATTAATAGTGCAGTTTGTGGGCCATTTAATGTACCATCTGTACAATGCATGAAATACTTTATTTTGTTTAAAGACGCTGCTACAAGTTTGAGATACATATACTGTATAAAAAACGAATGTGATATGTTAGACTCTTTTAAGAAATGTAATACAAGGATTAAAAGTTATTTTTCGTAAGACACATTTTGTGGGTTCACAAAAATGAAAGGAATAGAATATAATAAAATATTTTACCTCACAAGTTATGACTCAATAAGAATACTGTTATCTGTCTCCATTGAATATAACTGGAACCTAAGGTAGATGTAAAAACAGCTTTCTCATATGGATAATTTGAAGAGTTAATTTTATGTAATCCCAAATGGGGTAAAAGCACCTGCAAATAAATTGTGTAAACCAAAAAACTGACCCTTTACGGTTTAAAACAAGCATTTCGTTGTTAGAAAAAGAAATTTACAATTATTTTTATTTAAGTATGATTTTGTTCAGTCATAGGCAAACAATTGTGTGTTCGTAGATAATTTTCATGGCATTAAGGCTTTGTTGATTTTATATGTTGACGATCCTTTGGTTATGTCTCATTCAAATATAGTATTAGATAAAATTGTAAGTTACTGGAAGCGAGGATTTAATATCAAAGAGTTCAATTTCATTGCTTTGTCGGGTTAGAAATTTTAAAAATTGATAATTCTGTATGTATTAGTAAAATACGTTGTATTGAACATATCATAAGTCAGTTTAATATGAATACAGTATACCCAATAGTTAACACGCCTGTTGATGTAAATGTTCAAATATCTAAACAATTTTGAAAATAAGCAGATTAATTTTTCCTACAGGGAAGCCATGGGGGTCATTAATGATTTTATCTACAGCAACTAGGCCAATTATTTTACATGGTGTCAGTCTATTAAGTAGATATGATAATAAGTCAAGTTTACATCATGTTACTAAGATTTATGTACAAAATTCATAAAAACTACTGGTTATATTTTTATGTTGAATGGTGGTCCTATATCTAGGGCTAGTCAAAAACAAACTTGCATTGCCTTCTCAACAACTAAGGCTGAATTTATGGCTGAATGGCAAGCTGCTAAGAATATTTTATGAATAAGACAGTTTAAAAAAAATTATATCGTTTAAAATTTAACAGTTTTATGTATTGATAATTAGAGTACTATTAAATTAATAAATAATCCAGTGGCAACAAGAAGACAAAATAATTATGTTAAATTAAATTTTATTCGAGAGAAGGTACAGCAAAATTAGATACAGTGTAATATTTTCAATCAGTTGAAACTGCAGAAATCTTATTTAATAAGTACATTAATACATAGTGATATTAATACACACACAATCATAATACCTTTTATGTGGACTCGTTTCTTGTGTGTGAATCGGAAAATGATGGGAAAATGTCATTAAAATATCGTTTTAATTAAGGGATTACATGAATATATGAAGTTAAATAATTATAACTCTTTCTCTACAATGCTAATATTTTTCGCCAGAATGAAATTAAACTAATTATTTTTACCACAAATAGGAAAATTACTTTTCCTAAACTTGTTGTTTAAGAGTCTTGTAAATTAGAAGTGAAAATAAAATCCTCATAAGATCACCTAAGTACCTTCTTGTCTGTTTTCCCAAAAATTATGCTATGTAGTAACTTGAAATATGACATAGTTATATGTCTTATTAACTACATATATGTACTTGTCAAATTGTTTAAAATATTCATGTAAGAAATCAAGAGAAGGTAAATAAAATATCGTGTGGTTATCACTTGATAGAGCCTGTAATGAGGAATCCAAAAATATTCTATAATTTTAAACTTAAAAACATATCCTATTAAAAACGCAAAAATAAAGCCTTCTTCCCTTTTTTTTGAAATTACTGAAACAACGATTCTAAAAAAAACAAAGCTGTTAAAATCTAGTTAGAAAATTGCGATTCTCCTAAATCTTAAAACGTTTGAAGTATGTTTATAATTGAAGTACGTTGGTAATGAAAAATTGATATTGTAAACTGATTAATAGAAATACTATGTACACTTAAATATTTATAAGTACCTAAATGTGCAGAGAACTATCTTATTGTGATTTCTATTCATACTTAATAAGTTTATTTACATTGAAATGGAAATGTACGCTAAAACTTAAATGAACATTTATTATTTCTGTGTTTTCGAAATAAAATTATGTGTATATGGAGAACAATAAACAGACCATAACCGTATTTTGAATCCTTAAGGTTCAAAAACACTTTTTATTTATCCCGAGCCACTGTTGCTCCATAAGCTGAAGACCAGCCTAGGCTTCCGTCAGTTTGAATTATTTCCTCATCTCTGTTATCCTTTTGAACGAATTGAACAAAAACTTGAGTAATCTTGACGAGTATAGTTTGAGCAATTTCAATTAAATGCACTAAAATGCTGCTATTTTCGTAAAAAAATCATTTTTTTTCTGAATTTAGTTATTAATTTTATCAATACTGACTTTGTCGTTATCAGGAATAAAGTTATGGTTAAGCATGTATTGTCAAAGCTTGGCTATAAATTTGTGCATATCGTATATCATTGAGTTATGTTTCAATAAATATTGAGAAAAAATAAAGGAGCTAGGTGAACAGCCATCGCTAAATAAGTCTACTTGTAAATATCAATGGGTAAGATAAAAAACCCTATGTTAAGACAATAAAAACCCATTTTGAATCATTGACACGATAACGATCTTATTTGATATTGGGTAAATATAAAATTTAACTTTAAGATTAAGTCGTACGACCGCAAAAGAAATAATGGTTTTGACTTATCATTAACTGGCGGGTAGTTAAAAACGGTTCACAGTATCTTTTAATATTATTATAGCCCATATTTTGGCTACTTCTATAATAATTTGCCATTTCAATATACGAAATAAACACTATTCCTTAGAAAAATAATATTGGAAGTTCAAAATAAAAATGCGAGTAGCCGTATTCCAGGTAATATGTATTACACACAACCAAAAAATTATTAATTAAAATCGATTAAGGATAAGTGTTATTTTCGGAATTTTGGTCTGCTGTGTGATTGTTTCTATACATATAATAAAATCGTAAATAACTGAGTCCGTATATTGAATATTTTTTAAGTAAAATAAAGTGGTACTTACTAAAAACACGTTACTAAGCCTAAAACAACAGTTTCTATTATCGATTTGTCCGTTTACCTGTGCGAACCTTTGATTTGTATGCTAATCTCAGTAACGGGTGAATTAATTCGATGCGGTTTTCAGTCATGTATTTAGGTTAAATTTGGCTAATATTTAGTTTTCATTTCAAGTGGTTCACAAATAAAACAGATATGTCAATCTTTACGTTCGTTAAGCACATTAATATCAGAAATAGCAGAACATATTTTGCTGCCAATGCTATCTATTAGCGTTTTAGTAAACCGCATGCTCATAGAATTGTGAGAGAAAAACGAAAAAAAAATTTGTAATAATTTTTCTTACTCCAAATTCCACACGAACGACGTTGCGGGCACAGCTAATTTTAAAATAAATTAAGAGCTAAAGGATAAATACAAAATTAAAATATTATTCACCTTTAAAGGATCATAGCACTTTTTGTTTATGGATAGATTATCAACAAAATCTTTCCGTAGACGCACTGGAATCTGAATCATGGATCTAAATAAATGTATATTTACTCATTTGTATAACTCTCAATTGTTCAGTGGTAATCTGTTTGTAATTTAGATTTACAGTTAATATTATAATCAATTAGATTTTTTTGGAAAGTGAATATGTGTTTCGACATTATTAAAAAATATTAGATATACTCTGTATTCGTTATGTTGTGGTCTCTTTTCAGTTTTCTCATCAGAAATAAATAAACTAAAGATAAAGGTCGCATGGGAACATTGTCTCTTATTCACATAGATGTTGCTGCATTATCGGCAAATGATATAGTGTAATGTATATTTGGTATTATTTAGAACTCATAAAGACCGAAAGCATTGAAAACTTTAAACTCACATTTAATAATTTAGAGGTTACGACTTAAATCGTTAAAGATTCGTGACTGTAATAACCTTGATTTTTTACATTCTTGCGACAAATCCTAATTAATCGCTTTACATCTTTATGCCTCCGATCTTGATTTCAAATCCTGTGAGCTCACAGCCTTGAATTAAATTTCAAAAATAAGTTCACCTTTCCATTCATTTGGCATAGATTTACATTCTACTGAGTTCTTGTGTTTAAAAGTCTTCAGAAATTATAATAACTGTTATAATATTCATAATAAAATATTTTCAATAACATGTTTGCGACATGTTTTGTCTTTATTTTAGTTATTTTTATTTTTTTTAGTAAATTTCCATTTTTAATTAAATTAAATTGTATCGTTATTAACAATACATTTTTTTTTGTATCGTTTTATTAATATTTTACACTCTACCAAAATACATGTCTTTCTTGTTTTGTGGAATAAAATCATAATACGTATTTCAAATAAATGATCACAGATATATTATACTACAAATCTTTAAAAACAATTGTTTCAAAAATTGCAATTTGAGGAATTTTGTGATTAAAATATGTGAATGTATTTTAGTATATACTGCAGTAACTAAATATCCTAAATGAAGAAAAAGTGTATATCATATATATATATATATATATATATATATATATATATGTATGTGTGTGTGTGTGGGGGGGGGGGAATCTCTTATACCTGGCTCTTTCAAACAATAATCCACATTTTTCACAGGATTTAGAGGACAAATTTAAGTACTAAATTTGCCTTCCCTAAATTTCCATATGGATATTTTTGTATGTTAATTATTGATGCATCTGCAGGTTAATATGTTTTATTATTATGCCCATTAAAGAAGAATTTGAATCGATGCCAAATTCCTTTTAAGAGACAAAATGTATCTAATTAATTGGGATTTTAAATCTAGAATAATTATGCGGATTTATTTTAACAAAAGGGCAAGGAAAAGAACAAATAATCACTAAAGTTTAGTCGTTAGTGCCGAACAGGGTCCTTGCGTGGATTCAGTTAACTAATACTATGTTAAAAAAGTTCTCATTCCTAAAACCTGTTCAACTTGCCATTTGCTTTAGGGAAACACTGTTATATTAATAAAGATAACTGAAACCATCCTTAAACTAAGCATTGCTAAACCTAGTCTACTGTGCGTATGAATCCATTTTAAAAATATTCATAATATACATAGAATAACGGTGGTTTAGCGAATATGTTATAATTGAAATTAGCATCGGTACGTATTCACGTGGCCTTATAATTGCTTAAAACTGCTTTCGTCGGTCTATGTACGGGATAAATAATTTTCTATTTGACATCGTTGTTTAAACCATTTGTATTACTAAAATGTTTAATATAAGTCAGGAAAGAACGAGATCTGTTAAAGATGAAGAAGAAAAGGTAAGACTAATTAAACTTTTCGTGATCAAATTATGAATATATAATAATAATCTATTTATAAGTAATGATATTAAGAAAAAAATCTGTTAAGAGCATCTTCAAGATATGTTCTTAAAGAACACATCGAGGTGATTTGAAATAAAAGTTTGGAAATCATAATTATTAAAGTGAAAAAAGGAAAGCGAATAATTTTTTTGTTTCAGGTAAATTATTTGAAATAATATAATTCCGTTTTTAAGGTTATATCATTGGACGATTTCTTTTGTAAAGTTATTTTCGCATACTCAACAACGATATCGGTCGCTAGTTTATATCGTTCAACTGAGATTTATTTTTCATAATTTTTAATTTATTTTTAGATTAAATAGTTTAAATGTAAGGAAAAAGACATTAAAGCAAGTTCAAATACAAGGTAAAATAATGAAAATTGAATGTTTTAAAATTTATCGGAATTGTATAAATATGGAGGCGGCTCCAACCCCGCCTTGCAGAATTTGGAATTATACTCCATGGCCCCTGGAGAGTCAATTAGGGCATGTAATGAGACTCCGATAAGGACGTATTGAGAAATGTTAGTAGGTTTATCATTAAAATGGTGAAATCAATAAAATAAACATACTAATCATTAAAATAAACATACTACTGGCCAGCATTATGTTTATTTTTAACTATCAATAAATTAAAGTCTTGTTATTATATAGATAATTTTTAATGGCTTTTCTGCAGAAAATAAACAATTTTAACAAGTAAATATCGAGTCTCTGTCTGAACTTGAAAAAACTACAGGTATAAAGTACACAATTATTTGCAGCATTCTTAACGTTTGCACAATATCAGGAGAGTACAAAAAATCTAATCTGATGTAAATTGTATTTCCTTCCTCGCTTTATCAATATACATTTGCACTATCATCCTTAAAAAATAAATTCAGTGGTGAATTGAATAGTATTAACATTATAAATACAAACATATATATATATATATATATATATATATATATATACATATATATATATACATATATATATATATATATATATATATATATATATATATATATGTATATATATATATATATTATCATTACATCTGTTACTTTCTAAGGTACAGAGAAATGTGGAATTAATGCAAGGGCTATCGATTTCGTCTGAGACAGCGACACCACAAGCGCCACAAATGTTTCCTGTATCTGTTGAAAGGCAAATTATAGTCAAAGGAAAAACGATAAAATTTAGTTCAAATATCTTAGAGAAAGTTGAAAAAGTTCGAGTTTCTACCTCAACGTTTTTTTGTGAAAAACGGATGGTGACATCCATGATTAAACTAATCGAGGTTGGTGTTTTCTCTTTTAGGGTACGGAACCCTAAAAAAGACTGTGATGATACATTGTAATATTCTAGCTGCAAGTAAGTCTGGTTTAATGTAGAAGAACGATGGAATGGTATTAGTCCTAAATATATGCAAAATTACGTCTTTATTATAATACAGGCTGTCCAGTGGCAGATTTCAAAGTTTGAACAAATATAGTTTCTGAACGCAACACATAAGAGGGGCGCGGGGGGCGTCATTAGAAGTGCAAGCGGATGTTTTAGTAGCCATGGAACAGTGGAGTGGAGAGCACCACGCTTTTGCCGTCGAGGCGTACATTTCGAGTGGATTTTCGCTGTCTGTAGCATGCCGTCGATATAATAATCGTTACGGTATTCGTCGATTACGTGATGGACTATCGATCAACCTCCTTCAGTCATGGGTAGCAAGGTTCAGAGCTACAGGATCAACATTAAATAGGCCCAGGCCAGGATCTACACCATTGGTAGCCACGGATGAAAATGTCGAGCGTGTTATGGTTTCTGTCGTTGATAATCCCCGTTTATCACTGCGTACACGTTCATCGATATTGGGAATTCCGAAATCAACTTTACAGGTAATAATGCAAAAAAAGCTCAAGTTCCATCCATATAAAATTCAAATTGTTCAAGATTTACACGATTCTGACTTTGAATTAAGAAAAACTTACGCGGAGGTGATGTTCTTGAGATTTCGTACTGCTACCCGGATGGGCAACATATTCTTTAGTGACGAAGCTCACTTTCACATTGGAGGATATGTCAATAAGCAGAACTTTTGTTACTGGGATGTCCACAACCCAAGACAAATGCATCAAGAGCCATTACATAAGCCTAAAGTAACAGTCTGGTGTGCCATGTCTGCATCTGCAATCATAGGGCCTTATTTCTTTGAAAATCAACGTTGCCAAATTGTAACTGTAAATTCGGAGAGATATGCCCAGATGTTAAATGACTTTATCAGAGTAAAACTACAGAATAGTCCATCCTTCAACCAAAACACATGTTTCCAGCAGGACGGGGCCACATCTTACACTGCTAATGTGTCCATGAATGCAGTGCGGCAGTTATTTCCAGAAAAAAATATATCCCAAAACGGTACCGTACCGTGACCACCTAGGTCACCCGATTTAAGCCCATGGGACTTTTTCTTATGGGGATACTTAAATAAATCCATTGTTTACAAAACAAATCCGAGCACTGTGACACAACTTAAAGAAAATTTTCGAGCCGAAGTCAGTAGGATACCCCAGTCGCTCTGCAAACGCGTTTTTGAAAACAGGCGTGCTAGACTCGAAGAGTGTGTTAGACTCGATGGCCGCCATTTGGAAAACGTGGTTTTTAAAAAATGAAATCCGCATTTGTTGTTATAAAGTTAAAATAAACCTACTTTTTATTAGAGGTGTAGTTTTTTTTTTACAATTTTTCAAACATTGAAATCTGCCACTGGACATCCAGTACATGACAAGAACGCTTATATGTGAAATAATGCCATCAAAACAATAACGTATATTTGTAATCTTTACTTATTAAATCAATTAAAAAAAACACAAATGTAATAAATGTAAAAGAAAACGTGGGTAACTTATAATATTTTTGAGATATTTAACTGTAATAAACAATAGCGATTAATGAACCAAAACTTGATTTTCCGCCTAAAGGTCCACAAAGAGAATCAACAGGTGCTCCAACTTTGAAATTTTATTATATCAATACACATAAACGTGTTTTGTACAATTCTCCAGTGTTTTGAATGTTTTTCAGTATTCTATGGTTTTATTTTTTTTTCTATTTTTTGAACGAGAAATTTCCTTAAATTTTATCGTCACAAACTATTTGAATACTTTTATTTATTACTTGCTGGGCCCCACGGTTTCACGCGCGTGAAATTTGGTATCTGTAGATTTTGTTTGTTTGACTCTAAATTAACATAAAAACGGAGAGACAAAAATTGTAAAAAAAATTTTCCTATTTCTTTTATCATTCTATACGGATTGTATTATCATTTATTACGCAGAATTTATTCTGTTACAATTTTATTAACGTGTGTAGACTAAGATATAGTTGGCGTCATTAATATGATCCTTTCAAATTCAATATAATATTTTGCCTACCTGTTCATTGGGTACCAAAATGAATATATATCGTCAGACAAATTAATATTTTGAACTAAAATAAATTCTCGGTTTTTAGGTAAGACGTAACTTAGGGAATTTAGTAATCGATATGCTATACACCGTTTGCCTCAGTGATTATACACAATTTCCGCTTTCTTTATTGAAACTCTGAACATAGATATGTTAATGCATTTGAACAGTAATATCCATTTAGTAATACAGCTTTCTAATTTTTAAAGGGGTGATATTTATTTAGGTAAATAACATTATATAAGGTATCGATTTCCTTAAGTAGATGTTTTTTTATCCTCAAGTGTGTACGTAACCGTCGTTGAGTTAGTTCTATTCGTATTTAATAGATTTATACAATTTACTTTACTCCAATTTATGATATCAAAAGAAGGTCTTAATTGGGATGTAATATAGTTGAAAAACACATACGATATTTAAAGAAAAAGATCGAAAACTCGCCCAGCAACATTGGTCAAAACTTGTCTTTGGACTATTCGATAATATTTTAATTAAGTAAGCGGTTTTCAAGTTTACCTTTTTTTGGTTAGAAATACCGAAACTCGGTAGAGAATTGTTTTAAAAAACCTCTTCATAATTGTATCTGTCCTGTATAAAAATGTCGAGCAACAATAGCAAAGCTTGCGGAAACAATTACAAAATTATGGCATGCGAGGCAGTTCAAATTGTGCATGTGCGCGTGCGCGTGTGCATGTGCGTATGTGTGTGTGTTTGTATATTTTATACACATACGGGTTATAGTGAAAATTATTGAAGCTAGTCAAATTTTTTCTTCTAAATGAACTTATTGGTTTCAAACTGGTTTAAAATAGTTGCAATTCAACATATAAGAAACACAAATATTCATTTTTAAAAACTAAAACTTTGGTTCTGAAAGTACTTTGACTCATGGGGGAAATAATAATACAATTTACGATTGTTTTAAATGATTAATTTTGCAGAAATTTAATTTCATTTAACAATTTTCTTTTCACAAAAGTGTCATTTTAACAGGGTTTTTTTCTAACTTAAGCAAAATATTTTTTTCTCATTGAATGTTTGTCAGAAAAATTAGCAAAGTATAAGATAAAATTATTTTAGCATACCAGGAAATAATTATAAATAGTATATAATCTCAGACTTATGCTAATACTAGTCTCTCCCCGTCATTACTTTCCGACCTCCATTTCGACGCCCCATTCGCTCAATCTTCCCTCTTCTCGTTCTTAAATTACTTATAAACTTGAATCTGTAATGAATCTACAAATTCTAGAATCCATTTCATAATCGCTTTTAAAATACCTACAACAAAATTATCATCGGATCTATGGATAAATAACTAATTGTTATATGTAACAAGTACTTCGCTAGTTCCTAAACATAATATTGATATTTTGCTTGCTGAATTCGCCATTATAATTCTTTTAAATTTTTTAATATTTTCGTACACAGTAGAATTAAATATTATTCGAGCTTCCTGCCATTAAAATTTGGTTTTTTGTACTCGGCAACAGTAACCGTCGATACAATAAAATTAGGTCAACATTGTTGCTTTAAATATGAAGACGAAATTTTGTAATCTTAATTTCCTTTACATCAAAATGAAGGTAACATTCAGTCGCCCCGAAATTCTTTTCTTGTTTTCAAAGTCGATTCGGCCAGAGAAACAATTATATAATAAAGGATCAAATATTTCGTAGCCTTGACATATATTCGTAAAAGCCCTTTTTGTTTAAAGAAAACTGTTAGTTATTTCAGAAGAACGAACTTTATAGCGACAAGTTTCAATTTTGTAGCTGAAGGTTCCTCGCATGTGATATAATCCTGGTTAATACGTCATTATACTAGCAACGCCCGTGGATGTGTAATTTTATGTATTCTTTCGCATTGAATTCGTATTCTTTATCAAAATGTTTATTGGTCAAGAAACGAAGAAAGGACAAAATTTCTCAAAAAAATCATAATATAAGCGTAATTTAATTAAACTGTCTAAAAAAGTTACTCAATGCTAATAAGATAAAAAATCACAGCTTCCCGACAATTGGTTACATGTTAATTGAATTTGTATTAATAATTTTTGAAAAACAAATCAATATAATTTTTAGGAATATTTTGTCCGAGCAACTAAAGATCTTGGCATATGGATGTTTTCTAAAGTTACCAAACTGTTTATTTCAAAATATATAAGCAAATCTAGCCGTCAATAATATTAATTTTTTCATAAAAAATGAAAAAAGAAAATTTTTAAATTAAAAAATTATTTTTAAATAAATGGAAGGTCGGATTGTGAGGGAAGATATTAATTTATAATTGAAATTCAATTCTCTGGGAAACATTTTCTTTCAATTTGCAAATAAATTGCTAAATACCTTCTGAGACCTAATTTTGGAATCTGGAAAATCTTGTCAACACAATTAAAAATACCTTTCAAAGAGATAGAAGATCTGATTTTTCAGTTATATATTATATTACTATGAAATCAGATCCATAAAAAATTAACTTCTTTTCCATACGTGACGAAAATTGTGTAAACACAACTGTTTGTTGTAAACACATAAAAGTAGTAGCGATTAGTTTTCATTGAAATAGATTTGATTTTATAATAAATAAAACTATACCTTGACGAAATTAATATTTATAAGTTAAAGCATCTAAATAAGTAAATATACATTTACATAAAGCTATGATTTTTTAAATTCTGTTATATCTGCCTTTCAATTTTATTATAAGTTAAAAAAAACAATTCTATATAAAAGTGTAAGTATCAATAAAATAAAACTTTATATTTCCAGGTCTGTGTCCTACTAAAGCGTGATTATGATGCCATAATCATACTTGAATATTATTATCAGAAATAACGAGAAAACACCGTCCGTATTTCAATATTTATTTTTGTTATGAACATGAGATAAAAGATTTTCCGTAATTTTCAATTTGTCTACGTGTAATAATTATTTAAAAATCCTTTAATTGTGCAGTTAATAATTGGGAACAACCTTTGAAAGAAAGTCCTAACCATTATTTAATAAAAATAAGTTGTTCAATAAAACATCTATATGTTTAGATCTTTATTAATAGCGTAATACTATCATGCAAAGCCAAAGAAAATAGTGTTCAGTTTTTCCTAAAGAACTTAGCGATTTTTATAAAATTTTCCGGCAAAAATTACTATATATATCAGTCCATAATACTTTCTGTTGACAAAAAGATAAGTAACGATATTAAAATTATCGGCCTTACAAAATTGTCAGAAAGTTATTCTTCCATGACATGAGTTCAAAAAATATGCGTTTAAAATACTCTATCTAAATATTCATGCTCACATGCAAAAAATGGCAATGAATAGTCTGCAAGGGACCTACGATAAAATTGTCGATTCTTTTTCACATGTTTACCTCATCCGCCTTAACCCATTTTATAACTTAGAACTGGATGGTGTTCATTATTATTACTATTATGTAAAAGTGTCCAAGGATACAGTAAGCGATGGTAAATTGAAAGTTTTTCTAAAATTTTCATATTAAGTTAAAGCTCGGAGATGATGTTTTTAAAACGTTATAAATGTTGTACTTTTTCTGCACGTGTATTGAACTAGATTACAAAAAAATCATATAATTTATAAAAATTACACTATGTTTATTAAGATGATGCTTAGGACTCAAATTAACTACAATTTCACATTCCTTACGAGATAAAAGTAACTGGAACTTTAAGCCGAATCGCTGTCGCATTCCCGATAACTTGCATTTAACAATTCTTAAGCCCACACATCTATTTATTTTTGCAGAAGTGTCGACATTTGAATTTCAAGTAACTTGTCAAATATCCATCCAAAAGGCAACTAATTAACTTTATATCCTGGGCCAATAAAAAGTGAATTTAATAAATAGGTATAAACCCAGGACAAGGTCTAACAATATTAAAACTTTTAGTAAAACCAATAGGTATATATATATATATATTCCACGTTTTTCGTGGCTATAAATGTTAGTAAGAAAGATGGATAAAATTTTAAACAAAAATTTAAAAACAACGGAGGCCCAGGATATTCGTCGTGCACAAAAAAGGGAGTTTTGCAAAATATTGTTAACTACGAGTATTTAACACTCATTGAACTTCAAAAAAAAGAATTTACTTTTTTCAGAAGATGACATACTATTTTTACAAAGATATATTAAAAGTCAATTACTTGCAAAAATTCTCAAATTATAATCAATTTTATCATTAAAACTGAACGCTGGCGCAATAGTCGACAATAAAGTTACCATCCACTAAGATGCGCTACATCTATCGAATTAAACTTTTTCCTATTTAGAATTTTCAAAAAACATATTATCTGATAAATTCCCTAAATAAATAGATGAACTACAGAATATTCAAATCAGTTTTAGTTTTCAACAAATGTATAAAATCTTTACATAAGCATATTTGCATAAGCAGCAAATAGTTTCTATCAATAACGGAATGTTCACTCAGGAATTAAAAAAAAAATTAAATATACAGAAATTAAAATTTTATTAAAAATTATCAGAGCATGATTTTCTTCTACTCCACAGTTTTCTTACCCCGTCGTGTTACTCCTTATTCCTAAATTATCCTAATACAGCGAGAAAAAATATAAAATAATTAATTTCTCCATGTTTTTCTTCCCGCTCCTATATCACAGCATCATACCTATTTTAAATTGGTTCAGATCGTAATGAAATTATATAGGAACACAGCTATAGAAACACACACACAAGAACACGCCTATACTAACTTAAATCATAGTTAGTATAGACAAAAAAAATACAATCAATTTTTTTATTTAATCTCTCATCAATCTTGGGGATTAAAATTATTTTAACAACCTTCATCGAATGAAATGTAATTGAAAATATTTTTCAAAATGCAGTCGAAAAGGTCAAATACATTTTTATTACAACATCTCCTTCGCGAAACGGGAGTCTTTACATTGTCAACTGTACCTCCTTCAGTATTTTTATCTATAATGAAAAAAACAGAAAACATCAAGTCGGCGTCCGTCCTTCCAGCAAATATTTAAAAATATTACCTTATATATATGCACATGAGACTACACTGAAATTTACCGCTAATTAATTGTATCTTGGAACTAGCTTTCTTTGCAATGAACCCACCGTGTAGGCATAGAAATAACCGATTAAATCTCAAAAATGATTTCTCTTTTAGACATCCCGTTCACCCCGGGTGTTTAATTAAAAAAATATTACACATTAATAATGAAATAATATTTAACGAAAAGTAACAGATCAAATACAAGAAGCAAAAAATAATTTTATCTTTCCTGAAACTTCCTGAAGTACCTGTTTGTACTAATGTTTTCTAATGATAACAGAAGACGTGAAATTCTTAAGGGTCTTAGCTTTTATTACCTGAATTTTAAGCATATAATGTGCATATATATTTTTACTTATATTAAAACTGTAAGAGGAGCCGCATCTATACTTTTTCCACTTTTAAAAATCTTTCAATAGCCTTTTATTTTAATAATACAAGTCATGTAAATTGATTTTTAAAAATCTGTAAATCATGTTTCTATATATTCTTTACCTTATAACTAGAGAACGATTTAAGGTATTTTGATATGATTTTAATTATTATCTGAACACCAGACACTTTTCCAAACAAAATTGTAAATATATCTTTGAGTCGTCACTAAAATAAGCAAAACTAGGAGTTCTTTTTAAATCCAGATGCATTAATTAAGAAGTATTATATACGATAATCATTTTTCGATGATCAACATTTTTCGTTATTAATTTGACATATTTTCGTCACAAATTAAACAATTATTCGTGTATATCATGCATTTATAAACAAGTTTTACAATATATATTTCGTGCATGGAGTGTAAAGTGGTAAGTAATAGGAGGTACCGAGGCTCCCCAACTAGGCCAAATCTCCTCTATTTAATTGAGACGTGGTTTGAAAGTTTGCTAGCATGGTAAATATAGGCCGTGCGCTTCTTGCAAACGTCTCGACTTTTTCATTTTTATTATATTTCATGTTTATTGCTATAAATGAAGTAAAAGCAAGGCGAAGAATAGTAAGCTGGCTTCTACAGATTTCCGAATACAAAATAAGATGACCACAATCAATAATTTTTTTCGTAACTCACCCCGTTCACGGGATACACTATTTCAACGCTAACGCAAGGGTTAAGCGCCCTACAGTGCACGCACATCAAAAGCCGTGGGGTTACCCTCTTATATAGATTTGAATATTTAGCAGAGACAATCAGTGTGCTATTTATTTTTTTTCACTAAGTTCTGTTTGTATTAGTGAAGCGGTTATGGAAATTATGGTCAATAAAATGATGATGATGAAAAATATAAGATATTAAATTCTTGGATTTCAGAAGGATTGAGAATTATGTTGACTATTACAGTAATTTATATTAAAGTATAATCTAATTGCTAAAGTTAACCTGACTTTTATTTCGGTTAAGGAATGAAATAAAACTAGAGAATATTCGAAGGCAACAGAATATATATATATATATATATATATACTATATATAGGGTGTGGGTGAGCGCGCTAGCGTACGTTTGCGCGCGCACCTTTGTGCGTGTTACATTAAATATATGAACAATTATTTTTAGAAAATTATTTGTTAACCTGATAAGGGTATCATAAAACCGGACATAAATAATTAAAAAAATATAATAAATTAAAAAAAAAAACCTTTTTAGAAAGGTGCTAAAAGATTCTTCACTAGTTACAGTTTTCATAATTAGTAAAATATTTGTCTTTTATAATAAATCACGCGATAAAATAAATCAGTTGAAAGTTTAAACATATTTTGGGAAATATTTGTATTCCACTTTCCATAATTGTATCGAAATATAAATTTTTAACAGTAAAATTAAGCTGTCGTTTTCCAAATGTATTATCTCTCAACGATTCCTTTTACGTAGATTTCCCTGAATTTACTTGCGAGACAGTCCTAATTGAAACTTGGAAATTAACTAGAAATTTAAATTACACCATAATGTGAATAATTTTATTATATAGCGGTTAGCAGTAACCTTAACTCCATACATATTCTTCACCAAGTGACCGAAATTAAAGATTTAGCAATAGCCGCCGATGTTGGATATATTTTTCACGAAGATAAATTAAATATAGAGGACTTTCCATTTAATTGAAAACTGATGTAATTAGAAAACGATTTTATATTTAATTATATTCGTAGCAGGTTGTTTTTATTGTCGATATTATTATTGTCGTTGCCTTGTTGTGTTGGGTTGATGACAACGCATACGGCTTTTGACACACGGCGCACTGAGGAGACCCGGGTTCGAATCCCGGCCGTTCGTCGAGCAGGCCGCGACGGGTGTTATGGTTGGCTGTAAGAGATTGCTTTGGTAGCAATAAGTCCGTTATATATATATATATCAATTATATACATTAAAGTATATAAATCAATAAATTATGTTAATTGGGCGTGGACAAAAAGAAATCTGCTTGTAGCCAAAACTATCCTTAATCTCATAATATCTCATTTGTTATATTGAAGTAGTTACCCTTAATATGAGACACATCTGTGTCTCATATTTTATTTCAAAACAGAAATGATTTACTCAGTAAGTCCGTAGTCTATGAACTGAAAATAACGATATTAAAAACTTTTATCTACACACCAATATAAATAATCAACTAATAACCGGTAATTATTTTTGCAATCGCTTTTACCATTTGAGACAATAGTCAAAAATTATCTATCTATATATATATATATATATATATATATATATGTATATATATATGTATATTTATATATATATATATATATATATATATATATATATATATATATAAAACTTTTATCTACACACCAATATAAATAAATATAAATGATTTAAATTTTTTTTCCTTCGCATTTTTGTTTTGTAGTTAGATAGAGAAATGTCGACACTTGTAAAGAACTCGCATTTTACTATTTATTATTGCTATATTTTTTCAAAAGCAGGTATATTTATCTTCAGCAATTTATTTCATTAAATTTATTTATAAGAGAACTATATAAGTTGGAGTATTTTTTTTACCTTTATTGCATTTTTAAATTTTTTTTTAATCTTATTTCATTTTAGTAGCCATTGCAGCGTAATCACAAGAACATCTATAAACATTTTTACAATTTCAACTAATAGACGCAGAAATATTACCCAGTAACCGATGGCCAGGTGTATGAATTATGTCACTGGAATTCTCTTGGCTTTATCGGTTATAGGAATAAAGAAGACAGGAAAAATTTCTTAATTCATGTTCTGTTAATGTAATTTTGAAAGCACGCAATATTCAATTGAACATTTACTTGATTTCAATTTTAAGTAACTTTAAGCTTCGTTAATACATTTCAGAGCTTTGAAGTATAATTTAAAGCTTTATTAATGTTTCAAAAACCTTTCTATTTCGTATTCTGTCTCACAGTAACTAAAGTTCGATAAATCGCTATATCATGCAAATATCATGGTATCCTTTAGAGTACGCGGTTAATACGCTCATTTTACACACCCGCGACGAATTTAAAATGTAAACATTGACTACTTTTCATCTCGTTATGTTGTTGTAGCTACATGGTCCTTGCCTGCCTTTGAAGCATTTTTATTTATGATAAGTAAAGTAAATTTGATAAAAGTAACTATACTAGTAGTCTAGTCCCCGTTATTGCTTTGCAAGATAAATATTTGTTTAAGTATCATCTTTTTTAACATTAATTTGCAATAACCTAGTAACATAGAAAATGACCAATATTTGTGACTTTGTATTTTACTGTTATATTTTTCAGCAAGTTGGCCTATATATTTTGTAAAAATCTGTATTTTATGACGTCCTAAAGCTTATATCAAAAATCTGTGTGAACTGAGCTGCATAAGAAAAAAATTCACCAGTCCGCATTCAGCTGAACGATACGTGTAAGTAAATGCTAAAAATTTATACTTTGGACGTCTAGTCATTGTCAGCTTGGATCCTTAATAATACATTAGATGTTTATTGCATTTTTTTAAAATTCATGTCTATGGCAGTTTTCGCAAGATCGTTTTGAGCAACTTTGAGATTTTATTGGTTTCATTATATTTATCGTTATTTCAGGTTTGTACCACATTTATAAATACACGTACCACAAGACTTAAAAAACCTTCTGAAGATATGGGGGTTAAAATATATTTTAGAGATATCTATAACCCGCGCTTAGAAAAGGCTCATAGCAATCTTACCTAAATTTTAAAATGACACGTTACTTTTTCAATGCATTTAAAATTTGTTTCTTTGCAATATATGTGCGAAAATATCTTGCTGTAGCAAACTAATTCTGAGCTCATTTACAAACAATTGAAACTAAGCAAGGGTGAATGAAAACTGGGAAACTATTTGTGTTCTAAAATTTCCGACAATTTTTTATATATTTTTCAGATGTAATGAAATGGGGATAGCTTAAAGTCTTTTATTTCGTTTAAGAAGGGAAGTTGTTTCTTTTCCCATATTCGTTATTCAGAAACATTGGGTATTATTATATTTTTTTAATATTCACATCCCAATCTATAATGCAAGATTTTAATATGGATATCACAACTTACCTACATTACATAATGGAAGTGTAAATTAAGTACCTCTTAGCAAGTAGCAGATAAACCACCAAATTTTCAATAAACGAAATTATTAATATCTTCGACCAGTAGTTACCAACAAATACCGAGTACCATCTCAATATGTTTCGAATCGTGGATTGGTGAAAGGCTATGGAATATCGTTTATTGATGCTAGTATTTAGGTCTTGATATGAACATATACTGTGTATACATTTCTTATTCTGAAGCGGTATGTATTGATTTAAAAAAAACAATTCTAGGCCAGTTTTGCATATATGAGCACTTACACTCAAATTCTTCTCCTTCGTTGCATCTTTATTATTAAAGTTCTTACCCGTCTTGGAAAACTTACAAGAGAAAAAGACCACCTGTTTCCATACTGCACTATCTTCGTCTTGCTTCAATAGTCATTGATAGGGAGTTTCATGATGATTTTAACCTGATCCGATCAGCGGCCAAGATATCGACCATGATGTCATATGTCCTCTGCTTTCCATGTAATAACTAATTACTCTAACTAACTGTCTGCTAGCTCTACAACAAAAGTAACTGAGAATTCGTTAGTAGCAAGAGGCTAATATGGATATGTTGCCTTGAATGCTAAATAAATCCAGCTTTGGTACCAGATTCTACTTGTTAATGTTGGCGAGCTTCTTGTTTTGCTGTTTTCTACTAAGCTTGCTGATTGCAGCTTTGACCACGTGAATATTTTGCCTGTTTCCTTATAATACATCAGAGGCACGTGGCTTCGCTCAGAAATTTTAGATCAAACTTAGGCCACCTCCCGAGTTAAGGCACAAATATCAAAATTGTATAAAAGTGTGTAAAAATTTATATTAAAGACAATACCTACTTTGAGAAAAATAAATCAAATTTTACATAAATGCTACAATATATCTGAGGAAATAAATAACCTGGCAAAAGCAGAGTTACAAGACTAATTAAACAAAGCGACAAGCGAAATGAAACTATACGGAAATTTTGTTTTAGATATGCATCTGATTATAAATTTTGCCCCATTTTTTACTTTTTTAACGTACTATTTTTTCGTCATATAAAGGATTTAGTCGGATAAATATGACGAGTCGGCCGCCAAATGGGAACCTATTCCTTAACCTATATTTTAATATCGACTTGATGTACAAACACGATTTACGAACGTTTCGCAGTCGCGTTCCGCTTTGATATTGAGATATGGGAAAAATAACCATACGCATAACTATCACTCAAAGAGATATTTCTCAAAAACTAATTAAGCCAGAGAGGTAAAACCAACGTTAGTTTATATTTTTTGTTTTGCCAACAACTCGTGGTTAATATTATTGATCTAGGAGGTATATTGTGACTTCAATTCTGTGGTATTTTGTTCCAAGTTATAAAATTATGTAACTGTTAAACCAAATTATTATTAATAATGTCGGATAAGTGTGAAAACTGTAACAAAAAGGCATTTGTTAAAATTACTAGTTATAAAAAATTTAAGAATGTATACTTTAGCTTCTTCTTTACACTTTAGCTTCTTCTTCAGATAAAAAACTGAAAAAGAAGCTAAAGGTTTAGTGAATGTTTGAATAAAAAAATAATAGTTTATGAATTATTCTGTACCAAGTGTTGACTCATCCCGTATATTAACAAAAAGCTTCTAGTTCAAAATGTATAACATCTGACGAAGCGTCTTTAAGCAAGAAAATATGGGATGAAGCATCAGCGACTACAGGAGTGCCGGAAAAAAACTCATGTCAACTCCGAAGTTTCCGGTACCTGTAGTGACCAATATTAATAGGGTATTTCCGGCAGTTCTGTATATACATACAAATACCATCTGAGTGGTGATTATATTGAAATTATATTTTAACATGTTGCACCAACTGAGTATTGTGTTATATGTCATGTATTGCGAATATAAATTCACAATTAAATGAAACTACGTGATGTCGCATTATTTCTAGTTTCTTTAAATTCTATACCACGACCTAGGTTTCGTTGTATTACAACATTTTCAGGTAGTATTACAACATCTTCAGGTAGCAAAGATATCGTTGCTAATAGCCCACCTGAAAATGTTGTAATACAACGAAAAGGTCGTGGTAAAGAACTTGAAGAAAGTAGAAATAATACTACATCATGTAGTTTCATTTAATTGTGAATAACAAATTTCTACAAAATTAACGCCAAATATATTCAATACGAATATAAATGTTCATTAAAACACAAGTATTCATATCAAAATGTAATCGTTGCTGTTCAACGCACTTAATTGAAATATATTTTTATGAATATGATTTATCATGTCGACGCATGGTTGCTAACACCAGTACAATAGGAGAAACAGAATTGACGCTATTTTTTAATATGCTGTCAAATAGATCACTGTTTTTATATGAGAATGAACGAATACGATATGTCTAAGAATCAAATAAAGTTCTAACTGGATTATATTGGGAAAATATATTAGATCTTATGTCATTATTTATGTCCATGCGAGATACAAGCACACTTTCTGCTACGCTAGCTTTAATTATATTTTTGTTTGTTAAACTGAAGGCCGGAAACTCAAACCAAACAATCACTAGTATTTTTGGTTTACCTTACGATCAACATGCCTGAGAATATTTCACACAAATAATGATAAGCTTTGAAAAATACATTTTACCGTAATATTTCGAATACAACGCTGTTTCTTACAGCGAGCACTTAGCATATCTTTAGACGACCACTTATAGCGAATACTTAGCATACTGCCGAAAATATTAAATGTTGGTGAAAATCAGCTTATATTGATTACATATGGTACGTATATATGACACAAAAAAGTAAAAATATCTATTAGCAAAGGAGATCATGCTCAGGAAAGAAAAGATATATCTATGTAAACCCTTCGCACCACAAATGCTGTCGTTGATTTTGCTGGATCTTTTTACGGTACCCTAAATAATGCTTCTATTATGAAAATTATTTTAGAAGGTACTTTAGACTCAAAAAAACTTCTGTCACTTAATTTAATATTCATTGTAGGCCGGGAAATTAGAGATGTCGTAGAGTTTTAAAATCACAAGGGTTTTAATGTTCTTATACCGGCTTTTAAGGGTAATAAACTCAATTGAATATAGAAGACATTGATGTATCGAGAAAGAAAACAAAAATCAGGTGGGTGGTAAAAGCTGCTCACGCTAACGTTGCACCAATATACGAACTTTTATATCGTTTTCTCGATAATATGATGTTGCTAACTTTGAAGCTGTTTTGTACAGTTATTGGTTTTCTTCACAATACTTATGATTAAAGACTTGGTACGGATGGTGGATTAAACGACATTTAAGTACAATACATGAAAGATGTAATAAACGTAGAAAATATTCTGAATTAAGAAGTGCAAAGTCGGCGTTTCAACTAAAAAAATATGCTTAAATTTTTAACTGCACTTGATTTTTCGCATTTGACTGCAGATCAACTCAAGATTTTATTCACAGGCTCATATCAATATTCACAGGCTCTATCTTGTTTGGCTGAAATAACAGACGATCAAAATAATGTACCTACTGTATGTGTGATTACTATATGTGAAATCAGCGCCTAATATCATTAAAGCTAAAGTAAAATCAAGGCGTATAAATAGCAGAGTCTATCATATTTCTATATATGTCTATAAATTTCCAACGGCAATGCTTACAACAGTATTCTACGTTATTGCTGTGATTGCCCCAATGGTAACGGTACAGTGGTAAGCCGCTCTCATGCAGTAGCTGTTATTTATCATAATTTGATCCAGAATCAGCAGAGATCTTAACTAAATTATTTGCGACTCAAAATGTTCCAGTTGTAATTAATTACAACAGTGACGATGGTTAATATTTTTTATTCCTTCTATTTTGATTAACACGAAAAAGTAATAATAATATTATTAATAATAAATATTGAACAATGACTTTTTTTTTCTTTTTGAACAATTATTCTAACTCTTAAAAGTATGTACCTATGTTCTAAAACAAGTTTATATCACTATCCGATAAATCCCGCATCACATTTTATTGTTTATTCTAAGTGTTGCACAACTTTTTCTCAGGAAAATTTTATGAATAATAGTGTACATAAAGAAGCGTAACATAGGTATATAATGTTACGTCGATGTACGTATGACAGAACACGAAAATTTATCCTTTAATCTGGATAAAATTACATAGCATACTATATAAAGTTACCTGAAGCCTTGATTTTACCTCTCTACCTTAATTAGTTTTTAGGATATATCTCTTTGAATAATAGTTATGCGAACGGTTATTTTGTACATATCTCAAGGTGAAAGCGGAACACGGACGTAAAACGTACATAAATCAGGTTTTAACGTTGGATATAGGTTCAGTATTTTGGGGCATTTGGGGGCCGATTGGTCATACTTATCCGGTTAAACTCTCTAGATCTCTTATTAATAATAATGTATACGTTAGGCCTAAACATTTGATATTCATTAAATACCTGTTGGTTTCTATCAATTATGTTCATTCAAATAATAGAAAATTACATTTTTTTGTTAATGAAATATGCTATCTTAGTTGATTAGATTATCACTTCTATATTAGAATATGGCTTTTGGGCGTTTTGCAAAATTTAATTTTGCTGCGATCATTTGGGGTTCTATATTATTAATATGGTTTCTAAACACTACAATGTCATTAATAATAATGTTCAAATGGAATGGAATTGCTAAATCTATTAATCACAATAAATCTATCGATATATAAAAATAAATAAGGAATGAACAAAGATATGATCATGATAGTAAAAACAATAAAAAACAGTTTGTTCCAAATTTACACAAATTGAAAATAGAGCGATGAAAGATATTGGTAAATGAGGAAAAGAAAACTCTATGAAAAAGAGGGAATAATGTAAATAACGTGAAGTAAAAGAATGAATAAGGTGCTAACTCCAGCGTTTCACTGTTGTATGAATCGCAGATACATGCTAGTGACTCCAGAGATCACAATCGATAAATAATATATTGAACTAATCGGTATATATCCGAAAACAAATCTTCCCGAGGTGGAATCGCCGCCAGAGTTATCGTAATGTTTGTAACAAACAAATGACAGTCTGTGCGTTTTTATTTACCGATTACTAATATTTATGCAGAGTAAAATATACCTACGCATACACACACACACACACACAAACACACATATATACATATATATATATATATATATATATATATATATATATATATATATATATTATATATACACTTAAAAATTCAACCAATCATCCTAAGGAGTATTTTATTAGTTGTTGGTAATAACACTAACCCCGCAGATACCCACATCATCCATATAACTTCAACAATGTAATTATTTAAAAAAAAATTATATTTAATCTTGCTTTGGTAATTGCAGTTGAAAGCTCACGACCGAAGGTAGAAACTAATTGTTGTAATTTTTAGAGCGATTGTTATGTAGATCACAAAAAAAAGCAGATATTTCATAATATTATAAATATGATATATTTAAAATATTGTGATACGAAAAATAATACTTTCGTAATTATGGTGCAAATATTGAAATCACAAATGACTGTGTTGTTGACAAATTCTACTAAATTTTCAAAGAAAATATTTGTCAATTTTAGTTTACAGTAAATTCTTTTAACATTGCAAACCATCAATCATTAATGTCATTGGCATTTCTTTCTAAAAATATGAAATAGTCTCTTCATTTAGAATTGTTAATAACTATAATACCCTTAAATAAGTGAATATTAATCAAGTAAAAAGTACAGACTAAATTGAACGTAACGTTTTTTACAAAAAGTATAAAAAATAATTAAATATTTTCATAAATAACACATTTAAAATATTTCTCTCGCCAAGGACGTTTCTTGTGTTTGAAAATTACACATTAAAAGTAGACAATTATGATAGTAAAGTATCAACCAAGGATTACTAAGTCAATCTAGGTGCATGCTAGTGTATTGCCTGAGCTGAGTTACATTTTTGGATACTATACCTTCACTAAAAATAATTTATAGCTATTTTGACACCCAGAGCCATTCACTAGACATCCATTAGAGCTCCATTATATTCCTAAAGAGTAATATAGTGATTGCGGTGTAGAGCTTTGAGATGTTTATCGCTTTAAAAATCAGAATCGTGTAAACAGACAATTCTAGTGTTTTTATACATGTCGTCATAAGGAAAGGAGGAAGAGATATAAGAATTCATCCCAGCAAAGTTTAATAATGTGATAAATACAATATTCAACAAATTTAAACGTGAATTTCAAACTCATTCATCGTAGTTTTTATAGCTTAGTTTTGTGGATACTAGCTGCTTTTATATCGCTACTTTTCCACGGCCCAATTTCTGAACAGGAATTTTTATCTTATTTGTTCTCTATTCTGTTTCTCTATTCTGTTAGAGAATTAACTAATGAATTAGTTCTATAAAGAAAATTAACATATATTAAAAATTATCCACGGTCTATTATACACTGAATATTTATAATTTATCAAATATTATTCTTCCAAAACAGATTCACACATGGTTGCAAATTTTTTGGTGATCGCTAAAAATTATATACCTTTCGTTCTCCGAAGATATTCTCTAACTTGTAATTCCAATTAAAATATCTAGTTAAGCGAATATTTAAAACGTTAATTATTGACATACCGTTAAATATTATGATAGCGTTATACTTAAAATTAAAAGTAATATACCATTCGTTAATGATGTTTCAAACATTAATATTTGAAAAAATGTTAATCAATTGAATAATCGTAACCAAAATAATAAAATTAGATTTAATACCAGTATAATCAAATATATAAAAAATATTTAATTGAAATGACATAAATAAAATCAAAGTAAATTATATTAATATATGTCACTTTAATTTTTTTCCCCCCATTTATCGAAATAGGCATATTTTGTTACCTGATAATATAGTTTAGTATTTATAATTACCCAAATCTTCTTTTCCATGTCATAAATATAGAAATAAATATGTATGTATGTGTATATATATGTATATATATATATATATATATATATATATATATATATATATATATATATATATATATATATATATATATATATATATAATTATATATATATATATATATATATATATATAATTATATATATATATATAATTATATATATATATATATGGTTTTATCTACTGATAGTAATTCCACTTTCTGCTAATGTATTTTTTTCAGACACGTACAAGTAATTTTTGTCTAACCTAATCCCCATTACGCCTTAAGAAAATTCTCTATATTCCATTCGAGTACATCTCACGTTAGTGAAGCGCGCAAAAGTGCATTATTCTAGGAAAATCTGGCACCTTTCGAAATGAATAGCGGAAGGCTGACAATGAAACTTTTTTATCCCATCCTGAAGTACGGAGAGTGATTGACATGACATTCTTATAAGAGAGGTGTAGCGAGGGTCTTTTTTGGATTACATTTGAATATTGTGAGTTTTACGCGCTGTATATGTGTATAAAAACAAATTTCAAATTATATTACGTTAATATATAATCATTGTTAAAGAAAACCGTCTAATCGGTCTCATAATTATTAAAAAAAATATTTTCAATATTTACATAACGTTACTCATTTTTGCTATATGTATAAAAATATGTCCATAAAGCAAGATGTCACATGATAATATTTTTGAATTTTCTCGAATGTGTTACTACATAAATTAGAAATAATTTCTTCCTTTTTAACATCTCATCCTTACTTTTTCAAAATTCAAAATATACGACTTTATCTTCCATGACAATTAGCTGTATTATGTTTTATGATTAATAAAAGTTTTTAGTATTAAAACACCAAATTTAAAATAATATGCTATTTGCTGATGATTGTTCCAAAATTATTATCAAAGGAATTAAAACCAATATAAAAATTTTACAAAAAAATATATATAATTAAATATATATATATATATATATATACATATATATATATATATATATATATATATATATATATATATATATATATTTTGGTATGTATATGTACGAAATAAAAACAAATATGACAAAAAATCGAACTGAAATTATAAAAATTTAAAAAAGGATGTTACATATTTTTAGAATTACATAGAAATAAAGCTTTTATTTATTACGTTTTTTATGCATTTTTATATAAATATTTTTATATTGTTATATTAAATTCGCACATAAATATTTTAAGCACGAAATGTACTTACTCGTATATGCTTCAGTATACATTTGACCCCTTGCATCCATTTCACGTCCATCTGTCGTATCAATCCCTTCACATACTTATTTGGGGGAAAATTTACTAAGATAACATCTCACCATATCTCAGGGTACAACATTTTTCAAATAATACCCTGCCTGTATGCCTCTGTTATGTGTGTAATGTAAAAGTACCATTAGTTTGTGGTGAAAAGGTGGACAAAACCGCTTATGTCTAAATATGGATAACTAAGTAGTCTTAAAACATACCACAGTGTTCATATTTTTACCTACAGAATTAAAATTATTATTACTGTATCTAGAAGTTTCAATAATTGACGTTTCTTTATGGACAGTTTTACATAAAAACAAGTCAATATTACAATTACGCACAACACAATTTTCATTTATTCTCAGCAAACACTTGTCCCAGATTTTAAAAAAACTTTTCTGTTACTTCCATTGCTCTTTTCTTCGCATAAATATTTTTTTATTCAATCACTCAGGATCAATGAATATTAACTGATCAAACCGTTTTCATTTTTCCTACAAACAGTAATACATATATGCCAAATCCTTGTAAAGCATTATATGGTTCATACAATGACACAATTGTTTTGTTCTGTATTTATTGTCAGTATTTTTAAACATATCCAGCATAAAAATTACTTAATGGCAATTCATTTATAAACCTTTACAAGTATTACTCGTTAATAGTAAGAATTACCATCTGATTAAAAATTTAATTCAAAATGAATCTATCAGGTTGACTAATAACTAAAGAGAATTTTGAAATTATGAATATTTGTGTTTTCCAAATAAATTAAATCTTATATAAATTAATTCATCAATCATATCAGAATAAAACTATACTTATAACCAAAATTTAAGGTTAAATTGAATTGTAAATGAGGAGATCCAATTTACTACTCAGAATCGTAAATGAGGAGATCCAATTTACGATACAGAGAGTAAAAATGATCCTAACAATTTATTACACTTCAGCTCCATATTTAAGTTTATCTACTTATAACCTTGGATTATAATCGAAATACGTCCTTTTCCTCTTTACTCTCAAACAACATTTTTCTACGATTATTAATCTGTTGTGTATTTTCCTATTACGTAAAATATATTGTTCTTGTATGAGCACGACTTATATAAAAGTGTCTATCAAAGTTTATAATAAATAGTAAATAAAAATGTTATTTCCTCTCATTTACAGTACTACGATTATGTTCTGTACGATGGCAAAGTTAATTATTTAAACACCATTTCTTATTTAAATATATTCTATGTAAACCTCTCATCTTATGCTTAGGCAAGAAGAAAAACCAATTAACTGCTTATATAAACCTACTTTTTCAGATATGAAACACGAAAAGATATGAAAAATTTTCTTTTTGTCAATGGCAATTTTATTTTAAGAAATTTTGTGTCCATGTAACATTTAAAACTGTACTTATTACCTAGTAAATTTATGGAAATAAAGGAAACTAGCGTGACCCGTGCGAAGTCTTCGCATTATTTATTCCATTATGAAGCTCAGATGACAGATATACATGATGACAGATAGACAATATTTTACTAAAATTGACTTATAGAGGCGTAAGTGTCAAAAGCATTGAGCTAAAGCGGCACTTTATTTATACGTGAGTGGATTTGAAATTAAACAAAAATTTTACCGACCGTCAATCATATTGACGTTGAGCCGTTAGATGGCAGCATTGCTGTTTTGTGTATATAATTTTAATAATTAATTAATTTGCAAAAACAATAGCAATAATAATTTTTTTAGTTGTGGATGCCGGTAGAGCAAGCAATTATCTGTAAAATGATATATAATTTATGTGGATTAGTTGTGAGGCTTTTTTTAAAAAGGGAGTGTAACATCTTAACCTTAGCGTATTAATGATGATGATGATGATGGCCTTTAGATATTATATTTCCTCATTTTTATTTGTAAGTTTTTTATATTTCCGCTGATGTGCTTAGTGTTTTATTAACGTACATTTATTCGCTCAATGATATGGTATGGCATGAACCTTATAAACTCGTCTGCGGTTTACGATCAGGTTAATGGGATTGACATAAGAAATGTGGATATTGTGAGCGGAGTTTAGATCCATAAGTTATTTATTAGCAATTTTAAAACAAAAAAGACAAATGTTTAATATTGCTTGGATAATAATATGTTAACATTTCTTAAAGTAGATCTTAAAAGAATCAAATCATTTTTGAATTAGTTTATTTACCAATATTAGAAGGTAGCTCTGCTTTTTTATTTTCATACCTTTTTTTAAAACATATCTGGAAATATTTAGAAATATTGTAAAAATATGAAAACTCATTTCAACGTCAGGTGAAATATTTTCTAAATGTTTTCCAGACATTTAATATCTTTTTTGCTGTCACTTCAAGTCTTGTTATTATTTTAAACTTAGCGTTTTATGTAAGTCAAGCACAATGACTTCGATGAACTGTGAATATTAGAATAAATTAAGTTATGCAATATAATAAAGCAGATTTGGAACATTTTACGTTATTCACTGTTTATTTGATCCAATTTTTTGTTATCCTTATAAAATTTTCTTTTTATCATTCCGAATTTTCTTTTTATATTTTTACTCTTCTAACATTAATAGAAACGGCAGGATTGGGTCATTATTATTATATGGTTTATTTGATCTCCTAAAATCGAAATCACTTAACCTAAGAATTAAAACTTTGACGATCAAATTATATACAAATTGTAACAAAGAACAAATATTTTATTCATATAGGTGATTATATTCAACAACTAAGCAAATTTGAAGCTTGTTTCTGCAAAAACGTAATTTTTTTATTAGAATCCCTATTTTGAAAGTGATATTTTTACAAACATTTGAGAAATACCATATAGTTCGGTAACATTACCGATGTAGTCTCACACACCGAATTACTTACGTGAATTATAGACATGTTTTTGTATTATGCATACACGTGACTTTGTCCGTGTAACTGAGAATACTTGAGGAAATTTTCTCTAAAAAAAATTATTTTTGTTATTGAAAAAGCAAAGTAATTTTTTCCGATACATTTGATGATTTTCATATAGTCGCTTAACATTTTCTACTAATATGCAGAGACATCTGTATGGATAATTATATAAAATATCTACTTTCTAATAATAACAGACACAAATTAATAAAATTAAATGAGCTTCATGTTTTTTTTAAACAACACAAATAAATGTCCAACTTTTAGAAAAACCTTGAAGTCGTTTAAAATAAATTTTAATTATTCATAATAAAACAAGATCATATTTGCCTAGCTCCGTTAAATACATATATGTCCTTAAGGATTTCTAATCAAGATATTGAACGTTGATAAATCAATAATCAAACATAACTATAAAAGGTGGTATTTATTTTGATAGTACTTTCTAGAAAATTTATATTTGTTCAAAGGCATCTTCGTCCTTCATAAAAGACCTATGTACAATTACAGCTAATCAGGGTAATTTCCGGCCGGGGAACTCTTGGTGATTTTATATTATATATGACGATTGGTAACATTATTTTCCTAACTTTCAAGTTCACTAATATTATATTGCCACACACAAAGATGTTTACATGAAAGTGAATTGCATTGCTTGATGAGTGTGTTTATTGTGTTTGGTGAAGTTCAAAACCTAATACCATACTTTTGACATTCAAAACTAATTTAGTAAATATTAATTTAAACCATAAGTACTAACTTTAAAGTTTTATAAGATTTTAAATTTCAGTTTATTTGGCTTTTTCTTTGGTTGTAATCTTTTTAATTTCAAGTATATTTTATTTGTAGACTTCAAACTATTTAGTTTAAGTTGACTTTGAACCAGTTAAATATATCTCAAAAGAAATCATATCTGTGCAATTCAATGTAAATTTTTTCGACCTTATATACTTCAACATTTTTTGTGTTCCAATAACTCCTAAAACATTTGTAAGCAGTAATTTATACCGTTAGACGTTTAGTTTGAGTTATTGTTGACTGAATTAAATTATGTAATTTTTTCAAGTATATACTCACCAATGTATAGCTCGCTGTACACTCAACTGAAAGCTGAAAAGTTAATTTTTGGTGGTAGCTGAGTAATTGCCTTTGTTCCAAAACCGAGCTCTAAGATAAACCGCAGGTGCAGGTCTCAATGTGTCAATTATTTGCGTAGTTTCAATTATTTTAAAAGGATTTGTATAAATCATTATATTCTTTTCTTAATATTTTAAAAATATAATAAAAAAAATAAAAACATCAACTTTTCTCTTAATTTAGAATCGTAAAGGATTTTTTTTTGGGAAGTCACCCGGCATGGCCCCAAACTGAAATGCGCAATTTTGACTACTGTAAAGAAATCTTTTTAAATTTCGGAATATTTCAAAATTTAAACTAAGATACTACATTTTGAGAACTGGTGGTTTTCTATATTTTTGGGCTTAATAAAATGTTATTAGTTTAGCAACCAAAAACCGACGTGAACCAAATTCTTTTAAATAAGAATTCTATAAAAATAAATGTCAAGTAATCCAGAAAAAATTTTTGGTTTTTTAAACCCTTAAATTATATTATATCCTTCCGCCTTTATATCCGTTCCTGTCTGTCAAAGCTTCTATTTGTACAGTTAGACCTATGCGAATGAATTGTTGCAGGTGAATGATTCATGTGAAGATCTGAATTATTGTTGTAGGTACGAATTTTTTTCGAAACGGATAGGTATATCATGGAAAAGGTATTTTAAAACAAAATTATGCCACAGGTGCAAAATTTCGGCACAAATGTAAAAGCCTGAAATAACCTCCAACACAAAGTATTCAGTTAATTAGTCATATACAAAAAGGCAACGTTAACAATCTACATTTGATTATTTACAATTAACGAATATCATAATAAATGCGATTCCGAATAGAATCCATTATAGGATAAGGAATGAGAATACCACAAATCTATACATGTATTTTCAGCTTCCGTTTCCTTATGCCCACTCGTTTGATAAAATAACTCGATCGTGATTGTAATTTGATGGTCGAGTGTATTCGGTACCGAAATTAATATATTTCATTAACGGTATTAATACTCGACTCTCTTGTACGATACATCCGGGCAAGGTCCCCAATCACCATAATATATGCAGTTTGACTGAGTAATAGAATCAAATTTCCGATTTCTTTATAGGAACTTGGCATATAAGTAATCGTACATCATTGCATACTGTCATTTATACACACATATTTTTAGTACCTTGTATTTAAATGCGTGAACTCGTTTCTAGTATAACACAAGAAAATATCACTAAAATATAATTTTAATTAAATAATGTCAATTGAACTAACTATTTATACATCGAATATAAAAATCACTTTATGTAAATTTGGAATTTTGGGGTTGCGTAACTTAAAAGTAAAAACGGAATACTTATAAAATCACTTAAATGTCTGCCTGTCCGTCTGTCATAGCCGATTTGCCCAGAAACTATGCCACGTCGTAATATGATATTTGACACTGATATGCGTCTTATTAACCCACACACACACACACACGCATACACGTGTGTGTGTGTTTGTGGGTGTGTATGTGTGTGTATATATATACTAGCTATCTATTTTTTAATATTAGTGTAAAGAAATAAAGAGGGCGTAAATAATGTAAGTAAAATAATTTCTTTAACTTTATGTTGATGTGAGTATCATTCGATTTTTAAAAGATATTTAAAAAAATATATGAATGTATGTGTACACTTATGAAAATGAATTTAAAAAATAAATCGTATTCAATAAGTAAAAAAGGAAGCATAGATAACTTGCAATATTTTAGTGCTATTAACTTGAAATAAACAATAGCAATAAATAAAAAAAAATTATTTTCGTTCTCCAATTTCATTTACAGAATTAGCGGAAGCTCCACCTTTACACTTTTATTATATTTATATATGTTTTGAAAAAGTTACCCGCATTTTTTTCGTCGGATTTTAATTTTTAATGACTACGTTAATTGAATTATATTTTGCATCAATTTGATTGTATTATTTTTTAGAGAGTAATTAATTAAATGAACTTGGGTAATTAATGAATATTTACTGTCCTTTCAACTGAGACTTGAATATCGGTATAAGAGAAAAATTTGTGGCAAATGTTTTTGTTAGTTAAATATAAAAGGTAATTCTTAATATTATGTAAAAAGTAAATTTAATAAAATGTTGAGATGTAATATTAACATCTGATATTAATACTTTAAGTAGGTGAAAAATAAAGAATAGCCCAATATAACCGGGACTCCGAAAGGAACGCCGTCTAAACGAGGGTTGAATGGAAGAAAAGAAAATACCGATATAATAATCGTTGAATTAAAAAAAAAATTAAGTACTATTACTACAGTTCAGCACTTACGTCCATCCGTTTTTTGGTGAAATCCTTTGTCATAAAAACTTTAAATTTGGAAAAATTATAAATCATACTCACTCGTGTATATTATTGTAATATTCAATATTTAAGCACTCGATTTTTTTCTTATCGTGTAAGATGGTTGTCAAGACGCAGCTGAAAATTTGCAATATAATTTTCTCAGGAACCGTTTGGTGAAGAAACTACAAGAAGAAGGTACAAAAATATTATATTCTATATTGGAGGGGTTATTATGTTCCAAAAAGCGAATAATTTTACGAAAAATTTTAAATGTTTTGTGTCCTCTTTCAAAAACTGAACTTTTACGAAATTCCTTACTCGAGGCAAAAATGCTATTTTAACAGTGTTTCTTGGAAAAAAAGGCGCAAAATATTTTTTTCCCGTCCAATGTATCTTGCAAATATTTTTAATAATATATTTTACAAAAATATGAGTTATTAAAAACTCAACAAAATTTATTTCCTTCACAGTTGTTCACTGTCGGTTGTTTATAATTATAAAAATATTTTATTTAAAAAACTTAAACATATCATTAGCAAGACGGAAATCACAAACAGTATTGATTGCAAGTAATTATATCTTTGTGTGGCATACATACATACGCCCGTGGGTGCAGAAATGCACGTATTTTCATGTGTATGATTGCGGGTATACGTACGGCTATGTGCGTTTAATATCTGTTTTTTAACTGATTTAACTTCGTTTTTAGAGTATATAGGAAATTAATTAATTTTTTTTCATTACTAGCACTTAGAAGAGTAATATTGAATGTTCAACGTATATAGGTAGGGAGGTCACATGGGTGGCAGTCAACCGTGCGAGCCTATGTACGTGCGAGCATGCGTTCATGCGTGCATGAATGCGTGCGTACGTACGTGCATGCATAATTGCGAGCATACGGGCTTTGTCGCGTGCCACATGTGTACACTGCGTGCACTTGTGTATACGTCTTTCTTTCACACTTAAATAGTCCAATGTTATGTATATATATATATATATATATATATATATATATATATATATATATATATATACATATATATAAATATATATATATATATACATATATATATATATATATATATATATATATACATATATATATATATATATATATATATATATATATATTTCCTTAACTAAAATATAGACTATACATAGTTTCTCTATCATTTTAACAATAAACATCTTACCTAGCTTATATGCTGAACATTGAATTATTATTCAGTATTATTCCTGGATGTAATGTGAAAATTTAAGTTTCCTTCCATAAGAAATCAATCATATATTTCGCTGTTGACACGCAAACCATTTAGCCGCAAAAACGTCCTTTGAAATTATATACTTATAATTTATAATTTATTGATTAAAATAATTCATTAATGTTGAATGTATTTGGCGTTAATTTTGTAGAAATTCATTATTCTTGAATCTTTGCTAATATCCCACCTGAAGATGTTATAATACAAAAAACCTAGGTCGTGGTAAAGAAATTAAATATAGTAGAAATAATACTACATCACGTAGTTTCATTTAATTGTGAATTCATTATTGCTTATGTCTACATAGTACCTAGGTATTTTGACCGGTGATGTTTCTGGCAAATGGATCGTTAGCACATATTCATGAGGTGAAGAGAAAGAGAAGGAGATCTGTTTAATTATAAAGCGGGGAAACCACGCGTAAAAGCTACTATGAATTAAACGTCTTATATAATTTGTAGTGGTCGTAACAAACAGTTTGAAATAGTTTTTAAAAATTAATATCAAATCTCAACATTTGAACAAATACAATGGCTTTCTGCTTAATTCCTATCTTCTCTATTTCCCTTTTTCCTTCTGTTTCTTACCTCTTTTACTCCTTCCGGACCTTTACCCACCACCATTTCAATCTCCTAGCCACTCAAAGTTTCCTCCAATCTTTCTTAAGTCACTGAAATACCTAAATCCGTAATAAAAGGACCATCAAACTTTTGGAAAATAATTGATAATTATTCCAATTTTGTATCAGAATAAAATTTAAAAATCGGATCTTACCTTTAATATTTCTCCTTCTCGTACTTGGCAGCAATTACTGCCGATATTACAAAATATACCCCCACATTAAATATGGAAAAGGAATTTTATCCTTGAATATGAAAAAGGAATTAATTTCCTTTATATCGGAATTAATGTAATATTTAATAGACCTGCAATTCTTTCATTTTTCCATGTCGTTTCGTCCACCAAAATTTGAGAAGAGAATGCATGAAACGCAGAGACAAAAATATTTTTTATCTTTGATATACAAAAGCCTTATTTTTTAACCACAAGACTTGTTGCGACAAGCTAAAGTATAATTCCCTGTGATAAATTCTCGATTAACGCATCGATATGCTTACCAAATCTCATGAATGTGCAGTCCTATAAATTATTTAACACCGTATATATTTTCTTTGTAATATTTTGAATAATATGCTGAACATTTTTGGAAAGATTCTATTCATAAGTGGTATGTAAAATAATATTTCATTAAATTTAGTTCCATTTATAATAAGCCAATAACGTCAGCTAAAATGTTACTTTTGTTCATATTGGTCACTTTTGAAAAATAAATATAAATGATGAATGTGTCATCGACAGGCCACAGGTATTGAGCGAGACAATATCTATAATGAAAAGAATACAATTTTTATTTTAAAATGCACTGTTCGTTTTATTAGCATTTCAATTCGTACCTTAGGTTAAAATTAATTCAAATTTAGTCCTAACCTTACTTATTTTAATTTCAGTTGTGACATTTGAATACTCGGTATAGGATTGAAACATAAAAAATATACAAATGGTTGGAAAAAAAATTCAAAGATCACTTGCACTTATTTAGGAACTTTATTTATATTCGCTATTATTTCATCAATAATCGTAAGAATATTCAAATCAGTAATTTGATTAAGATGTGTTTAAAAAAATTATTAGTATTTTGGAAATATTATTATATTTAAGAGGAAAATTATTCTATAACCATCTTGTTCATAATTTTTAAATCGAGTCAGTTGTACAGAAAATAACTATGACATAGTTTCTAATTAGGTATTGGTGTTAAGATAACCAGAAAATAATGTCCATGTGAAAACTGAATTAATGTCTATTTTTCTGAAGTAAGGTCTTAAAAATATTGGAAACTAGTTTCCAGTGTTTAAGAGTTTAGTAGGTATAGCCATAAAAGTTTAATATACATTTTTGGTATATCTGTGGTTTTTTATTTTCTTCTCCATTGCATTTTTATTAACTTATCGTCATAAAAAATAATTACTGTGTTATGGTGTAGGAAGTAGTGGAATAACATTTATAACCGACATAATAAGAAAATTGTTTACTGTGGTACAGAAAATTATGACAGAAAGTTACGAGACATAGAGGAAAGGTCCATTATCAGTTCCAATTTAAAAAAAAACCTTTAAAAAAATCTTGTAGAGCTGTAAATTGAATTATATTCTACCTGCACAATATTAATATTTCAAGAAAAAAACATGGAGACCCCTATTTAATTATTGTTTACTAAAGATAATTCCAATATCGGTGGTTATAATTAAATTGTGCACTTTCTTTCAAAGAACAGGAAGAATACTAAGTAATTACAGCTGCTTCGTTGGATTCGCACAAAAGTGATTCATTTAAATTCACGTCACGAGATAATGTAAATTTCTAATTAATATTCTTAACAGGAAATTCGGCAAATATAGCTGATAAATTTAGGAACATGCTCTAAAAGAGATTGTTTAGGAGTGGCGAATATGGAATACAGTTGTTCACTCTGATCCTTGCTATTTAACCATATTTTGATATTTGTAGGGTCACTGGTTTCTTATTATAGGGAAATAGAGATATTTTTTTAAAATAAAAAAATATAATTGTAATTCGTCGGTAAATATTTTAAAGATAATTATATTAAGCAGAGATCATTTTGGTTTAATACTTTATAGAAACGATTCATCTGTGTACAGTCTAACCGGATATCCTTCTTAAAGGTTAAACATTCTTGTGTGTTTCATACATGTTACTTATTTCTCTTTGAACTTGAAATGAGATTTCACTTTAAATTTGAATGTAATTCTTCATAATACCGGTAAAGTAATAATTTTATACAATGCTAATACCGAAAAAGAAGTTGGTATTACTGTATAATTAATGTCAAATTCAAATAAATACCATTTCCATAGGCTAATTTTAAACATACTGAAATCGCCAGTAATAAATAAATAAAATAGTATAATATGTAAGCAATAAAATAAGAATACAATCGATAATAAAATTGATTGCTACCCACAATGTCCAAAACTTGTAATTATAGTATTTTTCATAAAATTGTTTAAATTATTTTTAAAATAAAAAAACCTAGATCGGTGAAGAAGTATATTTTCCAATTTTATTTCACTTTAAATTTGAATTGAATTCTTATTAAAATCGATATATTGATAATTTTATACGATAGTGGTTGTTGCAAACTTACTGAAATTATCAGTATTAATATAAATGAAAGAATATACGATGCAAATAATAAAATAAGATTTTAGAATATTTCATAAAACCACGCTGTGAAAAATTTAACCAAAATCTTTTACATAAATACAAAATATTATATATTTTACTAATAAAAAGATATGTTGTTAAAAACTATATCTACATATTAAACTTATTTTCGGAGAATATCTCATCTACTCTAAACGACAAAAATAATATAATTTACATACTTTTAAGAATAGAATCGCCGAAGTTTAATTTTTGAGTCATTTAAATAATTTCTGCAAGGCAATTTTATTTGTAATAAAAAAATGCAGTGTTAACTTAATTTCGAAACTTTTATATTTGATATAAAATTACATAAAATGAATTATATTTCAAATAACGGTAAATCTACATTTTGTTTATGAATAAAATTACTACTTCAACTATTTACTAGATGAGAGGATTAGAAAAAAATGTGTGGTGTTTAAATATCGACTTTAAGTGAGATTAGACTAGTCTCAATAACAAGAATAGATATTTCTGTGTTTTTTGACTTTTGTGTGCATTTCAAATAAACCATTGCATTTTTTTCTAACCATGCTCCACGGCAAATCAGTCACAAATATAATATAAATATATATACTTGTACAATATTTCCAGGCGTAGGAATATTTGGTTTCAATTATTTATATAAATGGCGTATTGACTGCTATTTGTTGCAGCCGCATAAGATTTACATTTACATTTTCGAAGTACAATAATATGTACTTCGAAAATGTATTATATTTTCGAAGCATTACATTTTCGAAGTACAACAATTTGTACTTCGAAATTGTATTAAATGGACATAATCTCTAGAACGTTGCATTTAATATATCATAATGTGAGGAACATATCTTAGCGGCTGCTTTAGAGAAATTAATTTTTTTTTGACAATCTGTGACTCTGGTAAGATTAGTAACATTTGTCTGCCTACTTAAAATAATTAGATAAAATTCAATGAAAGGCTGTAGTTAGAAATCTTATGGAGAATTGAAAGATGTAAATTAGGACATAATCTGATGGCGATTCCAGTGTTAAGCCATAATATTGCTGTATTCATTATTGAATATAAGTGTTGTTCATGGATGTATAAGTTGTATCTCAGAAAGTTGACAAAGTCTTTTAGAAGAAATATTCATGAAGGAATATTTTAAACACTTATTTAAGAACCGCATACGGATACATGCGCAATATGCGTTTTTATGCCTGTATTTTTAAAGTAGATACATATTGAAATAACAAGCAATATTAATGGACGTACGAAGTTTTCGTGTATCTTCGTTACACCAAATATAGCAGCAGATGAAATGATATACAACGGCATTAACTCATGGAAGAAGATAAGAAGAGTTAGATACTTTATTAGCTTATTAGCTATTATTCTTGGTTCCTCACACGTGGCATCTAAGCTAAGAAATAAGAAATAAAAAATTGCCTAAATCTGCTGAATCCTATTTTTTCATTGGGAAAATACGAAAAAAATTTAAAATATGAAAAAAAAATATCTACCTTGCAAACCAATGGAATTCATTAAAATTTTTATTATAATGTTAAAAATTTAATCACGCGTATTAATTTAAATAATAATATGATTTGACCGTCGAGGAATCTTTTTGGATTCAACAGCTGTTCAGAACAAAATAATTTTTTCTGTCTGGTTGTAATTTGAAAGTAGATTTTACTATGATTATAATATAAACATTTTCTACAATTCTAAACTTTCTGTCATAAAATATAGCTCATTATTTTTATGTCAATACTTACGGCAAAATTGTTCGAAAGAAAGTTTTTGGACTCTTAATTATTAAGAATATGATGGCCAATAAAAAAACTAAATATTTAGATCTTATTAGATAGCATAGCGGAGCCAAGTATAGGCCAAGATATAGTTTTTAGTTTTTACAGCCGTCTATTTTACCATAAGAGAGAAATTAATCTACATATAAGTTCATAATAAGATCTATTCGCAAACAGAACTGAAGGACGATTAAAAAGTTTTTAATGTCGATATCGATGTCAAGGTCAATTATTGATCATCGATGATTCATGTTAATTGAACTTATAACATCGATATTATTTAATATCCATGTTATCCTTACATATTTTTTCACTGAAGAAAGTAAGACCATCACATATAAATAAATGACAATTGGCAAAACAGCATCAGTTGCCCATAAATCCTTCCTACCTCCCAGGCACCTCACTCCTCGTAATCTATATTGCCTCCTTCAGGCATATATATATATATATATATATATATATATATATATATATATAAATATATATATAAATATCAAAAGGTTTAGATCTTGTATAAGCCTTCATGTTACGAGAGGTGCGAGGTGCGGTGGATTAAATATACAAAAAATCGTGTTTTAATTTCGTATAATTTTTAGCTTTTTAAATTTTTTATTTTTCTGTGTTAATAAAGTGTGAAAATTTAATTATTACCAAAATATACTTATTCCCAATTATTAATATGTAATAGACTTCAACTTTAATACCGTAACTTTAAAATAGTAACTTAAAGATTTAAAACTCAATTAATGAATTATTTGATACAGGCATTATTTTTTACACTCTTTAATTCTTATTTTTTCCTCCTTTACCTTTAATTATAATTAATTCTGTATAAAAGCTTATTTATTGTAAAATAAAATAGAAGTTTTAAGTGAACATAGTGCAAAAACACTTTAGTGATAAAAAAATATACCTACGTTCTATGGTGTCAATTCAATTAAAACAAAATATTCTCCTCTTACTTGTATTTTTCATAAATTGTATTTATTCCACTAATATATAAAGATTACCTATACAAATCAGGTATGCATTCTAAAAGTTTACACCAATAAATAAATATATTTTTTCAATCACAAATACTTAACAAGTGCATTTTAAGTTACTAAAAAGAAATGAAAAAGGTATAAAATACCTGAGTTGTTATGTTTGTTTGCAAATATTCCTTCTTGGAATGGAATAAAATACAAGTATTTGCTGAGTTATTAGCTAGCAAAATAATAACCACGCTTGTATTTCTAACGTGAAAAATAGACACTCGAATACAATGACAACGGTACGAAGTGATATTTTCCCCCAACAGAGCCATCCATTTTATTATTTATTTAACACAGATTTATTTATTTTCATCTTTTAACTATTTGTTTTCTTTTCTTTGAACATTTAGGTTAAATAAATATATATACATATAAAGTACTTGCGCTACGAGGGTTCTGTATACACTTAGAGACATATAAACTAGCGGTATTTGGTTACAAAAATATCTCGTGGTATCTCAATGATTAAATCATTAGTAATTTTTAATTAGAAACTGACAAACTCCAACGAATGAATTAAAGGGAACGTTTGTCGAATTAAGTGAACTAAACCGTGCTATCTCGATTAGGAGGTTGAATAAAAACAAATGCTATTATATTTTATTCTCATGCACAAAGGCCAAAGTGTATTTCATGCGCTTGGGTAAAATATTAAACTGTAGAATGAACATGGATTGGTACAATGAATATTACTTGACTTGAACTTGAATTATTAGAACTCGTAATTGTAATTTTTTTTCTTATGAAAATTCAAAATAATTGTTTTCTTATCAAAAGTCGTCGTCAATGCATCATTGAATTTTGAAAATTATTTAAAAATATCTATCACTGACATAAACATTGAAATATACGTAGTATTTCTATTACACAATCTAAAATATTTATATTAATTTTAACACGTGGTATATTGTCTAGTAAACTTATCACAAGTGTGAAACTATATTGAATATTTAAAAAACCATAAAATTTAGAATAATTTCTATTGCTTTCTTGGACATTTTAGAGAAAATATCTTCAAAGTTATCTCATAATAAAATTCTGAAAAAATTGTTTCGGATTTTCAATAAGTCTTCTTTTCAATTTACACCCACCTTCAAAATAAATAATTAATAGGAGTTTAAATATATCATTTGCGCCCCAAAAATGTCTTTATAAACATGTTTAACTATTGTTTATTTAGATATATTGGAGATAATTTTATTTTTAATGGTGCCAAATAATCAACTTTCTATATTAAACCGTTTTTGAGATAATGATAAATCCAAGTATATCTCCAGAAAGCATTTTTCAGATAATTCTAAAATAAATCATATCAAATCCTTACCAGTTGCTATTGCAATTGATATCGCAAAAGATGTAAACAATTAAAAACAAAAACCTTATCAAATTATTCACGTGTCAACTATAAAATTTTCATAGGGATATTTATGAGTGTCAAATATTTTGATAATTTATTGCTTTAGTGTGTACTTTATTATGACGCCATTTCAAGTTTTTACGTCAAACAATTTTTTTAGAAAAATGGCTAAGACAGACTGTAAAATGGACATATGCGTTGACCTAGTAATAATGTAATTTCTTCCTTTTGAGGTTCAGAAAATTAAAGTTATTAAAATGTGAGGTAACAGAATACCAATTCACTTTTCTCTCCCTACTAAGATCGATGATAACGATAATAGAATAATATTATAGCCGGGGCTTCAATGAGCTCAGTAGCAAAATTATTGTCCTTCATTAGAGGAATTAATAAGATTTATGAATGGTTTCTTCTCTACTCCCACGTATAATATAGCCCTGCGGGTTTAAAATGAATATTTTATTTGGGCCAAGGGTTTTAATAGAAGATAAATTTTCAATATCCTTTTTAATCCAAAAACTCTACGTGTGCATTGGCCGGTTTGTTGCTATTAGTTATATTGATATTTTAAACCGTAATATAATATATGATGACCGTAACATAATACATGATGACCATGACTTTATTATTTTCATAAAGAAAGTTTTCAAAGTAGCATTACAGCTAAAAATATTCCTTCGTATTCCCATAGACTATTTTAAAGCTGATCACTAATATAATGAAATTTTAATTAGTATTTATGTGAAATGATTAAAGTACTAAATGTTATTGATTATAGATTGATTATTTTTGAAAAATATTACGTTTTAAGTAGAATACGTTTTTTTTAAATGAATATTTTTTTAAATGTTTATTAGTATGTTTGTTGGAGTAGTATGCAAAAAATAATGAACTTATTTGGATGTTACTTTTATTAAGATAATGTTTAAGGATCAGAAAAACTATCTTTTTAATTTGCCTTTACCGCGATAAAAATAGCTTGAATTTTAAGCCGAATCACTCTCAGTCCCGATAATATCATTTATTAGTTGTGAAGCCCTCATCTATTGTTATTATAGTAAGAATGTCAATATCTGGGTTTTACTTAATAAATATCCAATTGCCATAAGAGAGAAAGTGATTAACAAAGCCTTCCGTGCCAATGGAATGTAGATTTAATAAATATATATGTAACCGATGAACACCTCTAAGATACTTACAATTCTTTGCAAAACCTAAAATGCATACAACACGTTTTTATTGTATATTAAATAATGAATTTTCACAAAACTTGAAGCGAAAAAAGCTAAATACAATACAGAGCAGAAAAAGTTCTATAGTAATTTTTTAGAAAAAATTACAACAATTGTAAAAGTCAATACACTATTAATATGATGGTTAATTGAATTTAAATAAATTTGTATACAAATATATATTTTTAGACTTTACAAAAGCTATATTAATTAATCTAAATAAAGAAGCTTATCGATAATAAAGTATGCATCTGCGAAAATATGCAATATTTGTCAAACTGTTTGTTTGCTAATTTTGAATAATGAATATTCGTGTTATAGAGATTTAGCCAATAAATTTTCTATTAAACTAGTATAACACCAGGATATTCAAATAATTTTTAGCCTTAGTAAAGTATAAAATATTTGTAGCATATTATTAGTTGCAATTCATACAATACCGGGAAACATGAAAATTGTACATGTTTTTTTTTTGGTTATTAAAAAATTTTGGAATTATTATTTGTTATTAATTATTATTTAATTACAACCTTAAATCTGCAGATTTCCATAGCAGTAATTAAGGAATACTGTAATTGTTTACTTTATAAAATTTTAGTAAACTTTTTTGTTAAATTAAATCTCGTAAATAACAGTCTCGTGCGCTGAGTAGCTGAGTTTTACACTTTCCCCATCTCGCTGCAAACATTAGCCGTAGGCCAGTGTGCTCCGGTAGTTTGTAGAGAGAGGTGTATTCGGTCAGTAATCACTGTGCGAGTGTCGACGTTAGTACTTTTTTGCTATGACCGTTTTTTAATGTATTTATTAAGTGTTCTACGCGTTTTAAAGTCAATGTTTTTATGAAAATTGGTTATAAATGTAATAACAATAGTAGAAAGTAATAAAATATGTCCTAAGTTTATTTGCTAGATGGATAAAAGAGATGGATTGGTTTGGCGTGGTTACTGGAAGAGGGTATTGAAGATATAAAAGATCCTGCTTTTAGGGTGTACAGTACTTAGAGTGACAGAGAAAGCGAACACAGTGAACATTCCACTCACATGGAACACTCTTCACCAGAGGCTGAAAAAGACGGATTTCTTAAAATCAGTCAGTATAAGATTTAGGCAAGTCAAGTTCACTTAATGGAATTATCATCATCGCACCCTCATTAGAATGTATATTTATGTATATATATAATATATATATATATATATATATATATATATATATATATATACGAGATCGTATATTATAGTTGACTGTAGATCAGAAGTGAAAACAGTAGCCAAAGATACCACAGTGATAATGGAATGTGTTCTCTTTTTGTTCCCGAATGCATGCTTACCGATAACGTTACTCTTAAAAACATCTGTATACCGATACCCAAGAGGAAGATACTGTATGATATAATTAAAATTTTCTTTCTTTCATTGGTCTCTTACATATATTTGGAATACAAAAAATGAATCATCTTAATTTAAATGAAATGTGAGACAAGGATTGTACAGCTCCTGATATTTTTCCAGCTGTTATGTTTTTTTGATGCGATATATTTTATTTGGCGATATAAAAATAAGTCAGGACAGATGTGAGGTTGATAAACTTAGAGAAAACTATCAGGGTGGCGAAAATGTGACTATAGATGAAATGTTAGAATCATTTGAAGATCGCTGCAAATTACGAATGTATATTGATAATGAATCAGCCAAGTATGATACAAAAGTGTGCAAACAGCCAAGTTGTTCGTATAAATTTGATAATGTTCTATTTGCTGTTGTTAAACGTATTTCACATGATATATAAAATTATGGTAAAAATATTACAGCCGATAATTATTTTACATCAATTTCATTGACCGATGAATTGCTGACCAAGCGTACTTTGGTGGGTAAATTAAAAAGAGTGAAAAGGGAAATTCCCCCTTTGTTTTTAAAAACTAAAATAAGACCAAAACCTAGTAGTATGTCTGGTTTTTACGAGAGAAAGTTGCTAGTATCTTATATATATCACACAAAAAAAACAAAAAATATTCTAATTATAAGCACTCTTCACAAATGACGATCGAATCGATCTTGAAAATGGAAACCACACAAAATCCAAGATTACTACTTCCTAAAATATAAATAAAAGAGGGGTTGATGTTGTCAATATATTGAGGGAAAAGTATTTTGTAGCTCGAATTGCTTATATATTGCCTCTGAAATTATTTGCTTTATTTTAAAATAAAACAATTTATTAACAAAATCCCAATATGGTGATTAGACCCCTTGCCCAATATAATAGGAATATTATTAAAGTGAAAAACTGGCTACTTTTATTTTTTCGGTTGCTTTATTCGGAATGACAAAAATCAAAGAATGGCAGCACAGTTTTCATTACGTGCAACCAACTCGGAATAAACACGGGATGGTTTTATTTTGAATATAGCTGCCAGTTATGGGCTGCGAGCATGCCCTCGCATTACAAATGGACTGTTTGAAAAAACGTTATCAAATATCATGAAAGGACAAACTAGCTTAGTTTAATGCTAATAATATATAGATAGCTAAATATAGAAATAAAGAACATAATAATGAAGTTTGTACGTTTCATTAAACCGACTGGTAGCGATCGGTTCGGTTTGTGCATTCGGATTACATACCAAATAATAAATTGCACACTTCACTTCAGTACCGCATATAAAGTATACTTGAATATTCATAAATATATGATGTACATATGTCAGATTTTATAATAGTTTATAAGCACTACGTGCCATTGCTTCAGATCTATAACTAGTGCTCGGTTAATTTCAATATTCAATTTTTAATAACATGGTAAAATGGTAGTTGCTCTGTATAGGAAGTATTATTAATCGCAGTAGTTTTACAAATTAAATTTTTTTAAGAATTTCAGAATATTTCTTATCATTGTGTAAGGCTTTTTTGTTACGTTTATATTACACGAAATAATATTTTATGATTTGAGAAATTATATAAAACTTCAGTCATTTTTTGTCATTTTCCAATTAGAGGTTGCTTTAGTATAATATTTAAATTAATAATCTTCATTAGTAAAACGAATGAGAAAGTTTCCTCGTTACTGCTTTGTGTATAATGTTTATAAGTTTCTGTCTCCACAATACAAAAGAGTTGGTCCATGGTGCTGTGTTTAAGTCTGTAGGATGTCTGATAATAAAGTAGAATTAGTAATCCGGTTTATCAGTCTGGTGTGGATGATTCATTCCATGATTTTACACAGAATGCAAGTGAGCAAAACAGGTCTATAACTTTTGCAATTGATACCATCTTTTCCTAGCTTGAGGATAAAAATGATAGTGGGAAGTTTACCTATATGCCAAGAAATATTATAAATTGTAATGAAAATTTTTCGAAAATAAAAATGAAAGATTAAGTAAGGTTCTAGAGACTTATTCGGATCAAGACGTTGGAAGGCGAGTTCAAATTCCTCGTGGGTGAGCTCAGAAGAAAAAATCTTCTTGAGTCACGTTTGCTGCAGAACTCTGCCGATTTTTCCTGTTTACAGATAAAAACTCTTTTAGTGATTTCTTTAACCTTACCTTTTAACTATTCGCTGTTGTTTTTCTAGAGCTTTTGACTGATTGAATCTCTTGAATCAACTTTTGACTCTCTTGAACCAACTCCATGAACACTATTAGAAACTTTCTCATACGGACAAATTATTTCCTTAGAGGAAGAATCTTTAAAGTCAAAATGAATGGCACATTCTCAAAGACTCATCACCCTAGAGAAGGAGTGCACCAAGGCTCTGTCTTAAGTCCCCCTCTTTTTAATTTCTATCTGAATGCAATTGATCCTTATATCAGCAGGAAAGCTAAAATAGCATATTATGGGGATGACATTGCAATCTGACACACATATTCTGATCCTCATAATACACAAATAGTTTTCAATATAAGTTTGAAAGGTATTGACAGTTAGTCCAAAGATTTTAAACTAACTATAAATTTCGAGAAAACAAAATATTATATCTTCTCTAGAGATCAAAAATACAGAAAGTCCTTCAATCTGAACTTAAATCTTTGTGGCTTCAGAATCAATCGAGTGTTATCAATGTTACCAAATTAATGCCAAGTACCTTGGTGTCACTCTCGACCCAGAGTTGAGATTGGTACCAAGTTAACGCCAAGTACCTTGGTGTCATTCTCGATCTAAAGCTGAGATTCTCCAACAACCTAGAACAAACTTCGAACAAATCCTTAAAAAGGCTTCACATTTTAAAGAGACTTTCATCTTGAGGATCAAAACCTGAAACTACCTATATGGGCAATATCCGCTCCTTCTGTTAAAGAAAAGATCGACACAGAAAAGATCAATACAGGACCTCCAAAATAAATAATACAGAGGCTATTTCTTTAACCAATAACATTAAAACGGAATATGATTGTGGTATTTTCTCCTTAGAAATTTGTCTCAGTCAAATCTAAAACAAGATTCGAAGCTTACCTGACCACCACGTCTCAAATAAGACATTCAACGCATGAAATTACAAAAGGAGATTTATAAGACCTTCAACAATGCAATAGAAATCCGAAGTTCGTAAAAAAATAGGCGTAGAACATGGAGCCATTGATGTAGTTAAAGATTCCCACCTTATCGTAGGTTCTATCTCAGAGGAAAACATTAACGTAAACCTCATGCAGTGATGTACAAAGAAAGAACCTGCCTTACTCATGAAATAAAAAAGGATCCACATCATTGCTGAGCTGATAAACTCAACTCCAGAGCTGGTGACTATCTACACAGATGGGTCATCCTATTCTGACTTGAACAGGGGAGGTGCTAGTGTCTTCTTTAAATAAAAGGGAAAAGAACAAGTCTCATATAATTTATGTTGGAAATATATGCTCTAAATATTTCCACGTTAAAGCAGCTCAACATCATAAAAGCATTGTTGTATTTTCCGACTCAAGATCTACACTAGAATCAATCCAGAAAGGTATATCTCAACTTATAAAGGACATTATTACACTTTTGAAGGAAATAATTGCTACTGGAAAAAAATGAACCCTACAATGGATCCCGGCACATGTCGACATCTTCAGCAACGAACAAGCTGATAACTTTGCTAAAGAAGCCTACCTTAATCATCAAACATCCAAATTCTTAACACACACAGATGCTGAGGCAGTTGCAAGCTGCAGACTTATTCATCCACAAACCAAGAAACTCACTATTCTAGAGCCTAACTTGAATAGAAGCATCTCCTCAATAATCACCAGTCCCCGAACAAAACATCTCAAGGGAATAACAATATTCCCCGACAGGCAGCGTTTCTACAAAATTCCCCTCACTGTCGGGACGCCCAACTCTCTCCCAATCACATTGTCAATTGTCTCACAATACTGGCCAAAATCTTTGCCATTGCTGCGGATCCCTCGGACCATGGCCTGTACTCTCCACTGGTGAGGAACATTGCCAAGGCTGTACTGAACACTTTAGGTACCATCTGACTTTTTCTGTGCATTACATGGTTACGACACTAATCAACCAACCAGAAAAGTGAATAGAAATTTAGAGAAAGTAATGGGTTTATATAATATATATTCCATTATCTCCTTCTTGGTGAATTGAAATTGTTATGGAAATATTTTAATCAGTTTTTTAAAATTTTTTTGGCATATTATAATGAAGTTTTGAAGTTACGAAATGTGGAAAGTCGAAGATATATAATTATGTATATAATGGGGATATTCTCATTTTTAAACAAATTTCGAGTATCAGTTCAGGAAATAATTATATATGTATATATATACATATATATATATATATATATATATATATATGTGTGTGTGTGTGTATATATATATATATATATATTTAAACATATACATATATACATACCAAAATGATTTCGACGCCCTATTCTAAACAAATACATTAATTTTTGAACCTCATTCAAAACAACAAATAACATTTTAAACCAACGCAAAATTGTGATAAAAGGATACATTTCTACATCATTAAGTGACTTTACATAAAGAAGTAACGTATTGGCATAAGTAAATATATCTTTATTTTTATTTTTATATCCATACACCTAAATGTTTTTAAGACAATTCGTGTTATGCACAAGTTTAAATTTAATTCATCAGTCAAAACTAAGTAGTTCCGCTATCAAATTGCCCTTACGGGTCAATATACTAAACCGATGGCCGTTTTACTTGGCATTCTGGGAAGAGCAAAAGGCTATTGGAACACTGCCAAGTAAGTAAAATAAACTATATAGACGCAGGTGCGCGCCCGTCCTATTTTGTTTTCAATCGTAAGACTTTTTTAGCCACAATATATTTTATTCATTCGAGAGTTTCGTCTTACCGTTTGAGCTTAAGAAAAATAAAAAATATATTTCGCTTTCTGAATTGCGATGTACATTGTCATAATTTAGGTATGCGATTACTAGTTCAGTTTTTTTATGTTTAGCTAAATGAAGGGTAGAGATTAAGTATTAATGTAATGAACCTTTTATCTTTTAAATTCTTACGTAGTACTTGAAAAAAAAATAGAGTAGTACTTTAAGAAATTGATATCCTTCGATTTTTTCTCGATATACATTCAGACGTGCATGTTAACCGTGTATTAAGAAAAATATAATCTATATTTTATCCGTTCCAACCCAGTAATTTTTATTTCTGTATAATGAGTATTTGATTAATAATACTTATTTCAGCAGCCATAAACATTTTCGAAATATGAATATTTGCTTTTGAATTAAAATATTATGAAAGTAACGATGGTATATCCTTTAATAACAATCTAGGGAATATATTAGAAAGCTAGGGAATATATTAGGAAAGAAAATTAGAAACTATGGTTTCACATTGGCTTTTAACAAAAAAAACCAAATAGGAGCCTACTTTTTTGTAGTTAATACTTTTCAAATACATGAAGGTTCATAAAAATATTATTTACAAATTTATCCTCATTCCATGTTATCTTTATTCAGCTAATGAAAAATTAGGGCACGAACAATTATAAAATGAGACGTAAAATAGGAAACATACGCGAATAGAATAGTTTTTAAAATAATTGACTAAAAAGGCAAACAATTAGATGCCACCTTGTAATAAGTATACTTCAATAAAATATTATATTCCCTAGGGAAATGAATATACCAAAATCGAGAAATAAATAATGCATCGATGGATTTACCTAAAAGCATTTACATATTTATTATTCTCTATTTAATTGTTTTCTAACTCTTTTAATTTCTTTAATTGTTTCTATTTTTCTTTAAGTGATTAATGTTCGGGTACCAATATTTGAGTAAAGGCCTCCTCCATCGTCCTCCAATCGGGTCTATCGGTCACTGGTCCGGTTCATTTTAGTCTGCACGCAGGTTGGACGGCGTCGGTTATTTACGTTTTAATATCGGAATTTCTATGACGTTCACTTATTTTTATGCCTAGCATTCTTTTGTCTTTTGCTCTTTGAAATATTATTGTTTTTTTATTAAAGGTTCAACAAATGTCTAAAACATAGATGTAGTTTTCATTAATTGAAATATATACACATTGCATACAAAACATACATCCACAAATATATAGAGATATATGCATGCATAGTTGTATATACGCACCTGCTATCACACAAATATGCACTTGCACACGCATGCGTACTTGCTTAGACAGCAGAAATGAATAGGGCTCGAGAGAAAAATATAGAATAAACTTAATGAGGAATGGTTAAAGGATTTTGAAGGAATTTCTAAATATTTCCGCAGAGAATATTTTCCTCATTCAATTATAATTTATTCCACATCTTGGTATTTTGTACTCTCAACGAATTTTTACAAGAATTAATATAAATTCTGGAAATAGGGATGGTGAAGAGTATTGTAATATTAGGCCTTAGACAGCTAAACCTGTAAATATCGTGACCAATTTCGATGAAATTTTGGAAGTATATAATACATTAAAAAGAGTGAAGTATTGCAAAAAATACAAAATTTTATACAAACATCCAGCTGAGGTTTAAATTAATAAATATCATCATATTCTCTGATCCTTCCGTTACAGCGGCATATAAATTTCTAAAGGAGTTGGATCGTTTTCAAAGTAGAACATATTTTTAAATTTATCTAAATAAAATTTGTTATTTGTAGTTTTGTTTTTTGCATTATATATTCACTGATTAGAGCAAAAATATGTTTAGAATTTTAGCGATAAACACTCAAATTTTAGTCCTCTTTCCTAATATAAATTATGAAAACATAACATGTAAAAAAAATTAAAAGTTTTTAAAATACCAACGACGAAAAAAACCACACCGTTGCTATTTCTGTTCGTTACATTGTTATATCAGTTACATTGTAGCAGCATAGAAAAGCTATTTGCGCACCTAAGAAAATTTCAATTAATCACGAACTGATAAAGCTGCAAAATATTATGTATAGGCAAGGCGTGACAGCCCCAACGGATTTTCTTGGGTTTTTAATTATATTAATAGTTTATAACTTTCTTTTAGTCGAAGGATTTCCATAAAAATTATTTAATCGTGTTTCAATTACCACGTCTACATCCATCGTGGGTTTTCTCAAAAGTTTTAATTTTGCTTTTTATTTTATACTTTTTTATTAAAACATTTATGCAGAAAACTGTTTCTAAATCGGTTATACGACTTCGGGGATAAATGGGAACATTCGTTTGCTACAAAATGTTGCATCGCTCCCTGATGAGCTAACATCATAACAGCTATCTAAGAACGATCGCCGATTAGTTTTAAAATATTTTGTATAAAACCGTGTCTAATTCGGTCAAACTGTTTTGGAGATAAGTGGGAACATTCGATTGCAACGAAATGTTGCAGCGCCTCCTGATGAACTAACACTATATCACCGTCCCAAATATTTTGCAGAATACTGTGACTAAATTGGTCAAACGGTTTGGGAGATAAATGTGAATATTCATTTGCAACACAATATTTATTGCAGCGCCTCCGGTAAGTAATCACCGTAAAAATTAGTTAAAAACCGATTCCAATTAAACATAAATATTTTGCAGAATACCGTATCTGAATTAGTCAAACCCATCGGAAAATAAATGGTAATATTCGTTTGCAACAAAATATTTATTCCGGCGCCCCCTGGTGAGTAATCACTGCAACGACTATCTAAGAACCATTGCCAATGAATCTTCAACGTTATACAGAAAACTGTATCTAAATCGGTCAAACCGTTTTGGAAATAAATAGAAACATTTGATTGCATACACGGAGAAACAAACAAACTACCTCTCATCCTAAATGCATATACCTCCTTCGTTCCGTCGCTGGTAATGAATAGCATATAATGAAATAAAATGGTAATTGTTGCGAGGAAATAAATTTGTTTGTGGACAAAGCGTCTAAAATTGCAGACTTCATACATTTCATTTGACGAAGGAAGGTTTCTCTTATTAGTATATTACAACAACGTTATAATATCGTAGACGTTCATTCTAAAAATAAAACCTTTCGAGACTTAAAATATCTATGGCAATAATATAACGAAGATAGAATAGTATAATTTGTCATTGTCGTTTGAAGAAATAAAAATGCGCTTTATTGTTAGTTTAACGTATTCTGTATCATAACAGAAGTAAGATAGACTGTCGTATCGAAATTTCCTTGTCCTCTATTCCTAAATATTGAAGTGGTTCAGATCCAGAACAAAATCGTCTTGACAAAGACATTCCGCGTCCTCGAAATACAAAGACATTTGTTCCCTTGGCAAGAACGACAGTCGTCTTACAAGAAGGAGTTTGGTCCTGACATCCGTCACACCGGAGTGCTACCAAATCTCATGTGTCCCCAAATACTTTGAATGAGCTGGCGGTGTCTCATAAAATTTGTATGTATTTCACTGAAGTGCTTGTCAGCACTTTACTCAAGAAAAAGATGTCATAGATCTATAGCAGATATTTTAACAAAAATGTTTACATTAAATATGATATGAGTTCTTTAACAGAGTAAATACTTCGGTTTTGTATCTCGTTACATAACATTCTTGAATAAGAGGAACAGCATTATTATAACATCGACGTGATTCAAGGATACCAAGAAATATAGATAATACAAATTATAAAACGAAAATGTCTGAAACGATACCTTTGAATTGAGCCATGGTATTATTTTGAAAATGTAACGATATTTTTAAAAACAAATCTTTTAACACATTGGGATAAATACTATACTGTAACCTTTTTTACATTTATTTTATGAATTACCCACACAAAGAAGTTTCGTGCTCAAAACAGTTTTTACGATATTTCTCTCCGCTTCGAAATTTAAAATCGATTATTCTAGCAGCACAAAAGTAAATTTTTAATGCACTAAAAATATCTAATTTACTTAATATGACTTAAAGGCACTATCGATATTAATTACAAGCTAATAACTACAGTACTTCAGAATAATGAAATTTGCCAAAAAAATAATGTAGAATAATAATAATATACAATATGGTAATTAAAAAATTGCTCTTATATTGCGGCTATTTTTGTTTATTTTCAATCTTAATTACGACTATAGTGTAAATATTTAGGATGCATTCGTTTTTAATTATTGAGACGAACGCCATATAAATTTGTATCAGAAGGAATTTCTGTAGTCTGTAAATAATGTATCTACCACAATGTAAGCGACGACGACCATAAAATCAATTTCAATTTACCCAAAATATTTAAAAATTTGGCACAAATGAATGGCTAAACCTTTACATGTAGACATTTTTAAACGTCACTATGAAAAATATTTAGCGAGAAGGAAAAATTTTCCTGCACATTTTGAAACTTTTTTGGATTGTGATGCGATTCTCACAATTGCAAGAGAGTTAGGAGGTTACTCAAACATTTCAAGTAAACATTGAAGCAAAAAAAAATTATAAATTTTCATTACACATAAAATACGGAAAGAGAGCTTTCAGAACAGCTTTTAGTGTTCGCAAGTTTTGAGAAAGAGACGCTGCGTATAAAACATTAGGGATAGTACCGGTAGCATCGCTAAAATTTGTTGACCAAAAGAAAGCTGTAAAATAAATAATTTATTCTGCAGGTAAAGTATTAATTCCATCCGTTTTTGTAAAATGATCAGTGCATCAATAAAAAGTCATTCTAACAGAAGCTATTGAAAAATGGGCTACGATATATCGTAGCCCATTTTTTAGCTTTCGTTAAATGATAATATAACGGATATATGTATACATATATCCGTTATATTATCATTTAACGAAAGCTAAAATAAATATTCTGCACTTAAAAAGGTGATAACTTTGGTGGAGAGAGAGTTCCAATCAGTTTTGGACCGTACTATACAGATAGTGGTTTCCTATTTAGGTCAAAAAAGTCATAGCGTAAATCATAAGAGTATAATTTAAATGAGACTATGAAAAGTTTAATGCATTTATTTGTGACATCTGGGACAAAAATCTCCAGGATTAAAAAAAATATTTAATTCATCATTACAACCACTTTGATGGAATTCGTTGCAATCGTAAAATTATTAGCAAAAATATTTAATGAAATCAGTAACTATTATTTTTTTTAAATAATTACAATGACATTGTAAAATTAGGTCCGATAATTTATATAATGTGCGAGTGCTTAAAATCATTCCATAACTTGGTTTTTTAATAGTGGGTATCACATTATTAACTGCCGTTATCAAACATATAACTTAAATATCTCGTTAATTATTGTCTTGGGTATTTTAAAAAATATATAAGAAATTTGTTGTAAACATTGACTAAACAAATTGTGTTGTTCTTTTTTCGGAATACCCCATTTTTTTTTAAATTAAAATTCTGAAGGTAAAATAAAGCTGCAAGTCGTGCATCAGAAAAATAAAAAGGCGAAATGACTACTTCTCTTAAAAATATAGGATTGAGTTCACAGGTGCGCACTCGCTCGTATTCTCATTACGAAACTGCTTTCTATTTTTTTCGTAAAACTTTCAGACCTTTTTCTTAAGTCACACAATTTGGAGTCAAAGATATTTCATAGCCTTAATTTATTTTTTCTTTACCCTTAGAGAAGGAAACAAATTTATAAATATTGAAAATGCAGATAAATATTACTCTCAGAAATAAAATAACTCAAATTTTTTCGTTTTTGTGAAATGAAAGTTTGTCAGATGTGCGTTATGCATGCAATTAATCTCGTGATTTTCCTTAAAAGCCACTACTATAAAGTGGCTCTTTTTGACGCATTAAAAATTGATTTTAAAAGGTTGGATAAATAAAAATATTAGACAAAAATAAATTAAAAATATAAATGAACAATATTCCATAAATTACTGTGTATGCAAAGAATTAAAAATTGGTTGTGAAAAATAAAGATTAACACATGCAATATTATTTTTTCCTGTAATTATATAGCAAGTAATGACAATTTATAGATATATATGTTTATTAAATACTAAACTGTATTTTATACTTCAAGTGAGATTGAAAATGGGAAAAATTAAAAAAGTTACAGATTTATTGATTGTGACATATTTCTATTTCAATTTAGAAGCTGGATAATATTTTTTTTTCAATAATGAAATTATCTCTGTGAGTCTATTTAATTCACCTTTCATTTTTAAAAATAGATAGGAATTTTCAATTGAGCTCCCCCTAATATCTTGTTTAAAAAAATGTTTCACATATTAAATACATTTGGCGTTAATTTTGTAGAAATTCATTATTCACAAATAAATGAAAATACGTGATGTAGTATTATTTCTACTTTCTTTAATTTCTTTACCACGACCTAGGTTTTCAGGTGGGATATTACACAAAATCTTCAGGTGGGATATTAGCAAAGACTTTTTGCTAATATCCCACTTGAAGATGTTGTAATACAATGAAACCTAGGTCGTGGTAAAGAAATTAAAGAAAGTAGAAATAATACTACATCACGTAGTTGCATTTATTTGTGAAAATGTTTCACCTTATTTTCAGTGCTAATTGATAATATTAAACATCTTAATTAATTAAATGAGAAATATTCTACCGAAATCTTTAGTTTACACATTTTTCAAGAACTATTTTCGTAAAGTAAATGTGATGTAAGTAATTAGAGTAAGACAATTACAATCTTTCATATCATAAAAATAAACAATATATTCAATTAATTTTTTCAACGTTAACTATTGACATTATATGGACTGGAAACCAAGGTTTATCTTTATGCAGATGTACGCTCAGGACTATAAAATTCCGCTTATGCTATTTTATTAACGGCGTTAAAATAATCTAGTTTAAATACACATATTTCGGTGACCAATATTTTTCGAATAAATTTAAAAATGCCAATAAAGATAATAAAATTATAGTTTTTAACGAATGGATCGTATAGCGTCAACGATGGAAGTCAATGTATAGAGAACTATTTCCAGTATTTGTAGATAATTCTCGGCTTAGTCATATATAATTTGTTTAAAACTTTTTTACATTTTTAATATTTACAAAATTTCTTGAAACACGTTTAAAACAATCTAAGTTTCAGAAGTAAACTAGAACGTTTTTTAGTATCTTTTACTATAGTTACTTTTCCCATAATTATGGAAAAAGTATAATTTTCAGGACCATTGCTAGTTTTTTGTATCTAATTATGACTGTATCGATTATTATATTTGAAAAATATACATTGTTCGGACAGAACAATCACCAAATTTAAACCTTGGCTATTGGTACGCATTCAAACGAGATAGCAATTTTTAAAATTAATACCATTTATATTTTTATAGCATAATTCTCTGTGAATTCATTTGAAAATAAATAAATGCATTCCGTATTTATCCATTCTTTTCTGCATCTGAAAAGAAGACTTGGTATATAATGGGCCTCCTCAAAGGAATAAATTTTTCTGTTTAATCGTCGTTATGTTCGCATTTTCTTGGTCACTTCGAAAACTGCGTAACTGAACGTTTATTTTCACATTATATTTTGTTCATTAATTAAAAAATAAATAAGAATTAAATGTGGGTGATATGTTTATTATGTGTACGCATAATGAATAAATAGCTTTGGATTCTACATCTTACCTATAATATTAATAATCGTATGACAAACGACAAACTTATATTTGGCATTATCAACTTGGAATCATATATCCTTGAGAGATTGATCAAAGATTGCAACGATTAGGACTGATTGTGATAGCAAAAACACCCGTATAGATTAGTGATACTTACAAATAATTAGAAGTCACTAAGTCACCCTTAATTACGTCGATCTACACAAGTTATAATATGGGTTGAAATGAGCATTTTACTAAATGCTATAGCCCCTTCTCTTTTTCTGACATGTTAGTATGGAGTGTAAAATATTTATATTCTTCACTCGTCTCGACAAGGGATTATTTTATTGCCAAAATTTTATAAAAACAATCGGATCAAACTCCAAAAAGTTTCCAATATGGAGTAGCATTACAAGATAACCGTAATTTTTCTTCATGAGCCAACTGTTTAAATTGAGTAATTTAAGCTTATATTGACTTTTAAAAGGTCATTTATGGAAGATGCAATTTCTGTTTCGTAGTGATTTTTAGGTCTGCCTAATAATCTAGCCCGTCTTGTAAATGTGCCCCTTACATATGATGTTTTATCTAAAAGCGTATGTTTGTAAATATTAATATAACGTGTATTATATTAAGGGCATAAGAATACTGCCTACGTGAAATGTAGTTTTATACACATTATTCGCATTCAAGTAATCAAAACACTTAGGAATATAGTATATAGCAACACATTCGATAAACGATACGGAACCACTATTAGAATATTATTATAATGAACAAGAAGTTGAAATACCCGACACGTACTATTGTAATTTTTGGGAAATGGCTAACGATTCTTAATTTATTTTAGTTATACATTCATATAGAATTATCGTTAAACAATGTGCACAAATAGCAATATCCACAGCAAGCTTTAAATATACCCTTATTACAACGTCAATACCTAAATATAGCGAATGAATCCGGTTTGTAAATCGTAAAATTGTATTTAATCTTTCTATCTATACAAATATTTACCCATACATACACGTAAACTGTTGTATCTACGCATACTCATACATAAATTCATGTACGCACACATATAAGTGCACATGTACATACACTCATGTATATTGATAAATTGGTCATTATTACACATGATCAAAACAAGCTTTTTGCGTACAAACAGCAAACTACAACACTTACAAAATACAACAAATTACAAAATACAAAACTTACAACAGCAAAATACAACACTTGATGTAACAAATATACACAAAGTAGCCAATGTGAATATCAAGATTAGTCCTGTGCAAAAGTTATTTTTGTGCATGCATGATTTTTATGTATAAGAAAAAAAACCAAATATAATTCTAAATTGCTACAGTAACAGTGACACTAATATTTTTATTACCTCACTAATATTATTAAGTTTATAAATAGTGGAAGCATTTTTCTGGCGTACACTAGCTTTCCTTAAACCATACACACGCCAGTTTTGATGTTTGGCTGATAACCTTGCTTTTTTTATTAGTGTCTTATTGGTCACGCTCAGTCGTCGTCAATGTAGACTGATTAAATAGACCTTAATAAGGCGGCGGTCTGGTACGTTGTACGTGCACTGTGTTGAGTAGCTCATTGCGTTGATGATCCGATATAAAGCACACCATCATAGTAAGCATCTCCGCGTGACTCCTCTTTCCTCTTCGTAGTAATGGGATTTTACGTCATAAGTACTAACTTTACATCCACCTTAGTTGAAAATGTCATCTGCAAGTCCTTAAGGGTCATCCTCATTGGTTTTTATAACCTTTGTGTTCTTGTTCTGATACAGAGCTCGTCTTCTTCGTCTTATTGAGTGTTTTTGTAGACATCTCCACAAGAACTTTCATATGGTTTCCAGCCTTATCTGTAATTTTATACACCGTTACTTCTTCTTATTCCAAGAAAAAATATAATACATTGTCGCTTTTTCTATGTTCTAAGCAAATAAAGTAGCGGATTAAAGTTAGCATGTTATAGAGAATGAATATAAACTGTGAGCCAAAAGGAGAAAAGGACCGAGATTTGCGCGTAAAATAGCTATTGCCTGTGAAATAACACAATGCAACAATAATGGAGACGCTAGTTAAATCAACATAAGTTTTCTTAAATCCAAGTTTTATCTAGGTTAATTCTTATTATCAAAAGGACAACGTTTGTCTCTTCAAAAGATAGAATAATCTTAGAAGTCATGAAACGCAAAACAAAATTCACATTTTAAGACATTTTCACGACACGACATTTTCGATTTCGATATAATGAGCCAACAAATTTTGTAGAAAAAGTGAAAGAAATTTTATTTTCATATCTGTATAAATAATAATAACTGTAAAAAAACTGAACAAACGCTAGTAGAACTTGCACTACGTATATTCCGTACCCATTTAGACGCTTATGCACATTTAAGGTTAGGGAGTATTCTTATTAAATAATATTAATTTTTCGCGAAGTAAATATATTGCCTACTATGTCATTCTGAAGTGCAAATTGTAGTGCATAGTTAAAACATTTTTAAAAATAAGATGATCGCTTTAGTTTTCCTGCCACAGTTCTGCAGTCAAATATTACGAAATCTGTTTTCCAGGATTGTTTGTTAAGCCGTTACGGAAATAAAGACAAATGCTACATTTTGCATATTTGTACTATGCGATTTGAAATTAATATTTGTATTTTTACAACATTTCCATTTAAAACTCTTTTCATTCTAGATGAATATTAAAAAATATATAGCTAGTGCAAAATCTAGCTAATCTATAGCTCTAATCTATAGCCTTCATAGGAGTAAAAACATAGCATATGTTTAAAAAATTATGCCACCTAGAATTTTTCTACAACCTTTTCGTAAGCTTTTGAAACCCATTCTCCTTTTGGTAATTATTGTTTCAGTAGTTTCATAAATCAGGTAGTTTCATAATTAATATCTATGAAGATATAATACCTGAAATTATGAAAAACGTTTACATTTTTTGAGGTCCTCATATCTAACTCTTTCAAATACATCTGTATTATATAGAGTCGAAAATATTTTTTTTGTGTACAGAATTGGTTGCACTATTTTCCAAGTAAATATTTTTGACATGCAAGTGTGGCATAGTATTAAAACATGTTGAGTCTGACACATTGAGATGTCTGCAAATTTATATATTGCATTACTAGCCCACATTTCAAGGTTATACATAAAACGGTTTCCGAACAAACCGTTGTGAAGGACGAATGGACAGATTTGCGAGTGGTCTTATAAGCATTCCATTTTTTTCTTTTGAAGAACAGAACTTTAAAAATGAGTTTCTTTTTTTAGGTATTTTTTGCGCATTCACATCCCAATTACTCATCTGATTTCCATCTAAGGTTCAATAATACACTTTGTTTTCTAAAAATAAATAGGATATTATTATTTTTGGAATATAATTTTTTTTGTTTTAGTAATAATACAACGATCCCATTTAAAATAAGATCTGCTAACCATGTTGCTTCTTCCTCCTCAAGTCGTTTCTTCCATTGTGTGTGTTTCAAACTATACGCCAATTTTAAATAAAAAATTCAATATTTTTTCGAGTACGTAACTTTTCAGTTATACCAACATTTCCCTGTTCCACGTGAGCAGCTCAAAGCTAGTAGTAGTATACTTACATTTATCGACATGTCAAAAGAATTGTTTACAATTGAAATAATATCTGTAAAACTTGTGTTTGATCTAGATATATATTCCTTTAATTTTTAAAATAAACATGAGGTTTGGTGGACATGAAGTTTTGCTCCGCAGTTTCATTATCCTGCTATTACAAAATCACCATATAATAGCTCATATGGTAGAAAGATTTAAAGGAACATAATCGCAACGTTTTAGAGAGGGAACTTGTGATATCGTTAGAAGTGATAAAAGTGGAAAACAACATTCATCTATAAATGCCTACAAACGTGCTTCCTAAATGACAGATTATTGACCTTTCGGCTGACTAGTAAGCCATATATCACATTTAATGATTATCGAATGACTTTTTCCAATTTAATCTTCTCATAATAAACTATTACATTCACCTATCTAAATATAATGGGATATAGAACCAGACAGACGCATCGCGTAAGCAGCTCATTTATATTCAACGCAGGCTGCTCAACTTCATTCTGCAGTGAGTGATCAAAATTCTTGTGTGTATGTGTACATGTGTATGCGTGTATAAATTCTTGTGTGTATGTGTGTGAGCTTCCATTTTATTGCAAACATTCCCTATTGCGTATTAATGGAAATAGCGTATTAATAGTACATTTGATGAAATTGGGCTAGCCAAAATTTTACCGACAATATATTAGAAGTGAATCGTTTTTACTAGTTCGAAAAACTACGGTAATATTGTGAATATTTAAATAATTTTTAAAGTTAACCAATTTCTACGAAGAACTCAGATATATTTATAAAATTATAAAATATTAAATAATATTTTGTAAATATTAAAAAAGTGATGTAATTTTAAAATTTTTGCCCTCAGGAGGGAATTGTTGAAAAACATTTATTGTGACGGCCATGTGGCCAAGATAGTATTTTTTGTTAATTTTGGCCAAAATATAAATTTGTTTGCAGGAAGCAGTTTCAGAGTATCAAAAAATTTGCCTTTAAAGTAATAACATTTGAATAGTGACTAAAATGATTTATTTTCCATGTTTATTTGTACAAAACAAAATTTCAGTGGCATAACGAAATCATCGGTGAAAGGTAGCAGGGATGCAATATCACGAACTTTCGGAGAAATGGGAGAGTTGTAAAAGAAAGCTAGATCGCTTTTAGCAACTAATGCTGAATGATTGGAGGGTGAAAACATAATATTTAATGTATCTCACGACCTTTCGATGACATCTATTTCATCGCACCCATAATTTGATCCTGAAAAGTTCATGATGCACATAGTAAATGCAAGTGCCAAAACCAAACGTCGGAGTGTTGATTATTTAGATAGATCCAAAGTTTTGAAAAAGTTATTTTTTTTTGCTAAAAATATTAATTTCTTCAAATATTCTCGCTTCTCAAGCCTAAGATTTAATAGTACCATCTTTCGTAAATATGTGCACAAATGGAGCAAATAATCATAAAAATCTTAGCTTACTTTATTTTGGATGAATAATTAGGTTATTAAAACTGTCTAATAAAATATTTTTATTTGTTTTGAAAAATTGTTATTGTAGTATTTAATTGTATCGATATCAGATATTGTAAATATCATGAGGTCTGATGTGTTAGGGCATTGTAAACATTATTAAATTCATTATTTGATTTTCGTTTTACTCTCATTAATTAAATATATATTCAATTGTTTAAACAAAATATATTTAATTTAATTTCTTAGAAGCAACGTTATGCTCATATATTGAATATATTTGGCGTTAATTTTGTAGAAATTCATTATTCGCAATTAAATGAAACTACGCGATGTAGTATTATTTCTACTATCTTTAATTTCTTTACCACGACCTAGGTTTCGTTGTATTACAACATCTTCAGGTGGGCTATTAGCAAAGATTATAGAATATATCCTTGCTAATATCCCACCTGAAGATGTTGTAATACAACGAAACCTAGGTCGTGGTAAAGAAATTAAAGATAGTAGAAATAATACTACATCGCGTAGTTTCATTTAATTGCGAGTTATGCTCATAGTTGGAAAAATGTCTATTTAAATATTCAATACAGGCGTTGGAAGTAAAAAATACCATAAATCATGTTATCCGGGTAGCTTTTTCTAATTGAAACCATGTGCGATTACAATTGTTTATATCAGTTAATTTTTATGATTGTTAAAATGGCATTCTTTTAATAACATATTGCATTTATTCTTTACACTGACGATGCGGAACAGCACCAAGTCCTTGGTCAGTTTCACGATGTCACCGTAGAGTACCGTAGAGAGAACTTGAATGAAATTGAAGCAGAAATTTTCTCTCAAGTGGAAGGTAATCTCGAACTTTAACTTAAAATAAATGCAGTCGAGATTGGTGAAGATGATGTTTTTATCCATATCTTCTGCGTCAGATCCAAAAAAACTTCTGATATATTACAAAGGAAACATTATATTACATGGAGATAAAGAATATAACACATTGGAGTTTTGTGTGTACTTCAAGAAATTATAGGATACTCAGTTATAATATAATTTATTCAACTTGGATATTAGTCAATAAGGCTTGAGATGCTAATACATCCTTGATCGGCTAAGTTATCATATTCCCTGATATCTTACTAGAACAGCCTGTGATAAATATCAATGTTTATATAACGATACGCAAGAAAAAATAACAAAGAAAACTTGATAGAAAATGTTTGTCAACAAGTTTCATGGAAATAAAAGTTGCACTTGGTCTGCTTTCCTACATTGCTAGACTTTACGGAATTTATTCTAATATGAAGGTTTTATGGGCAATTGATGCTTGTAGATCAACTATGTGTGGCTATAATGTCAAGGGAGTTTTCCACTTTTTGTTTCGCTTTTTAAGATTTAACGGTTGAAGTACTTGTTAGAAAAAGCAACAGGTTTATGGCAGATTTATAATAAAAAGGTTTAATTTTCTAGGACAAGACATGATAATCGATGGAAACCTGTAACGATTAAAGAGCGGTGTCCGTTTCGACACTAATAACTACCGAAAAAGCCAGCGACGTATGCAAAAAATAATTAAATGGGTGATTAAAGACCTAATCACATAGCAAATGTGGAGGTCATTCGTGTGTTCTAATTACGACAGAGATTTGAATAAATAGAAAAAGTTTTTCAACAGCTCAACAAACAATACTTCTGCAAACATGAAAAAATATTTTGATTTTGTGAAAAATATCACGATTTTTTTTTTATTGCTAAAATAATAATTGTTTATTGAAATTAAAAGTTGTATGTTTCTTAGTGTCTTAAAAATAAAAAAATTGCTTATATTTATATCTTGCAAAAAATTAAAGGAAAACAATTGATTCTGATTAATTACTTAAAAACTATTGCATTTTATTTAATATTATAATAAAATGTAATTATAATGTTGTGTTCAACACATTCTTTAATTTTTAGTCATTAAAAAACTAAATGTCAAAATGCCTAGAGTTATGTAATTATATATATAAATATATATATATATATATATATATATATATATATATAGACATGTACATATACATATATATATATTAAAAATATTAGAGGGTTTAGATTTTGACGACCCTTCATGTCTCGAGATGTGAAAGCTCCGGCAGGTTAAATGTACATAAATTCGTGTTTTTATTTCGAATAATTTTTGGCTTTTTTAATTTTCTCTGTGTTAATAAAGTGTAAAAATTTAATTACTACCAAAATATATTTATTCCCATTTATTAATACACTCTTTTGCGTAAAAAACGGACGGTTTGTTATATTATTAACAAAATATTATTTATTAAGAGATTGTATTAATTGTAATTGTTACTGGCAGGTATAGAGTATTCTGGCACAAAAAACGAACGTTCCAAATTTTAAATTTATTTTTTTTGAATGAAAATTCTTTCACTGACAAAAACGTATTTTTTAGCCGTAAATGAAATTCAACTCTTGTTAAGTTCTTTTTCATTTGTTACGTTTTTTATTTTATCGAATAAATTTTAATTAAATTACTGCTGTTTGCTGCATTAGTTCACTTCTGTTTACTATTCTCAGTATGGTTGAAAAAACGATAAGAGCTAGTAAAATTATTGCGCTGCTTGATGAAGGCTGTAGCCAATCTTATGTGTCTCAGCAGTGTAATGTAAGCCGTTCCATCATACAAAGGACCTGGCAACGATACCATGAAACGGGCTCCGTCAGTGGAATGCCCGGTTCTGGAAGAAGACGGTGCAATGAGCCACGGGACGACCGCTTCATAGTCAGTCAAGCGCTGCAAAATCATCAAGTTACGTAGGTTCATCTCAAATAGAACCTCGAGGACGTCAGAGGTATACGAGTAAGCCTATATACAGTCAGAAGGAGACTTCAGGCTGTGAATATACGTAGCTATTGTCCAGCTCGGGGCCCTACATTGCTCCGTGAGCATCCAGTTGCCAGATTGAGATTCAAGACTCAACAAGAGTGGAATGGTGTTTTATTCTGCGATGAAGCTCGTATATCGATTAGTGGTGAGAATCGACGTCGACGAGTCTTACGAAGACTTGGAGAACGTTTTGCAGAAGTGTGCTTTGAGGAAATCACCCCTTACGGTGGAGGCTCCGTAATGTTTTGGGATGATATTGACTCAGATGACGACGAGTTAGTATATATTGAAAAAGGCACACTTAATGCGCAAAAGTACATAACAGAGGTTCTTATTCCTCTTACTCAACCCGCTCAATAGCAGTTGAAGGCGAGTCCATTTTTATGGATGACAAAGCTCGCGCCCATCGCTCTAGAGACGTTGATGCGTATATGCAGGAGGCCCGAATTCGCCGGTTAGACTAGCTAGTTAGAAGTCCCGACCTCAATCCGATAGAATATATATGGGATAATCTCAAACAATGCTTTAGAGCCGTAAAACCAGCTTCAGAAAATATTCAGATCCTTAAAAATTTGATCGTCGCTGAATGGGAACCTATTCCTCAGGAAATGATAAAAAACGTCGTTGAAAGCATGCCTAGCAGATTAAGCGCATTGATTTTAGCTAAAGGAGGTCATACTCGTTACCAAATTTTCAAATTTTATGTTAAATTAATAAAAAATATTCAAAAATATACTTTAACCATTTTTAATGCACCAGTATGAAAACCCTCGTCTGTGGATTATACATCGTTTTTTTTATTTATTCGCATTTTAAATGACTGAAATAGGTCAAAAAGATATCTCAATAATAAATAACAATATTCTTATCATATCGCCATATAAAATGAATCAAATAATAATAAAATAACTCTGATATGATTTATTCTTATAAGTGCCCGTTTTTTTTACAAAAGAGTTTATATAATTGAATTAAACTTGAACACCGTAACATAAAGATTTAAAATTAAATTATTGAATTATTTCCTACGGGCGTCATTTTTTGTACTGTTCAATTTTTATTTTTTCCTTCTTCCCTTTTAGATATAAGTAATTATGTTTAAATGCTTGTTTATGGTAAAAAAAATATGAAATGAAATTTAAAGTGAGAATATTGAAAAAACACTTTAGTAATAAAAAAATATACCTGTGTTCTATGGGGATTAAATTGTTAATTCATCTAAACAAAAATATTTCCACCTTGGCCCTATTACTTTGAACACACCATTTTTTATAATATTCTCTCCTTATTTGCATTTTTGCTAAATTTAATTCATTCCACTATTATATAAAGGTTGCCTATCCAAATCATGTTTGCATCCTAAAACTTTACACCAATAAATAAATATACTTTTTCAATCACAAATACTTGACAAGTGTATTTTATGTTACTAACAAGAAAAGAAAAAGGTATAAAATACCTGAGTTGTTGTGTTTGTTTACAAATATTATTTCTTGGAATGGAATAAAGTACAAGTATTTGCTAAGATATTAGCTAACAAAATAATAAACATGCTTGTGTTTATAACGTGAAAAATCAATATGTTGATACAATGAAAATAGTATGAAGCGATATTTTCCCCCGACAGAGCCATCCATTTTATTATTTATTTATCACAGATTTATTTATTTTCATCTTTTAACCAAATAAATATACATGTAAAGTACTTGCACTACGAGGGTTCTGTATACAATTAGAGACATAAACTAGCAGTATTTGGTTACAGAAATATCTCGTAATATCTCAATGATTAAACCATTAGTAATTTTTAATTAAAAACTCACAAACACCAACGAATTAATACAAGAGAATGTTTGTCGAATTAAGTGAAATAAACCGTGCGATCTAAATGAGGAGGTTGAATAAAAACAAATGCTGTTTTATTTTATTCTCATGCACAGGGGCTAAAAGGTATCTCATGGGCTTGGATAAAATATTAAACTGTAGAATGAACGTGGATTGGTTCAATGAATATTACTTGATTTGAACTTGGATTGTCAGAATTAGTAATTGTAATTTCTTTTATCAAAATTAAAAATAATTTTTTTTTCTAATCAAAAGTCATCGTCAATGCATCATTGGACTGTGAAAATTATTTATACATATCTATCAATAACATAAACATTGAAATATACGTAGTATTTCTATTACATAATCTAAAACATTTAAATTACTTTCAACACATATTATATTGCTTAGTAAACTTATTACAAGTGTAAAACTATATTGAATATTTCTAAAACCATAAAATTTATAATAATCTCTATTGCGATCCAGTAAATTTCAGGTAAATTTTTAGAAACAGTAATTCTTTTATATTTTTGGCTTTAAGAGTTCGAATATATAAGGGGCCTATCTTCTTAGACATTTTCAAAAAAATATCTTTAAGTTTATCTCATAAAATTGTGAAAAAATTGTTTCTGATTTTCAATAATTCTTCTTTTCAATTTATACCCAATTTCTAAATTAAACAATTAATAGGAGTTTGAATATATGATTTGCACCTCAGTAATATCTGTATAAACTTGTTTAACTATTGACTATTTAGATATGATTGAAATAATTTTATTTATTGTCTTGCCAAATAATCAAGTTTCAGAATTAAACCACTTTTGAGATAATGATCAATCCAAGGATATATCCAGAAAGGATCTTTCAGAAAATTCTAAAATAAATTATATCAAATCGTTACCAGTTGCTATTTCAATTGATATCACAAAAGATATAAACAATTAAAAACAAAAACTTCATCAAATGCTTCATATGTCAACTATAAAATTTATAATATATAAAGGTATATTTATGAGTGTCAAATCTTTTGATAATTTGTTGGTTTAGTGTGCTTTATCATTATGCCATTTCCGCGTTTCCGCGTCAAACAATTTTTTTAGAAAAATTGCTAAGAGAGACGGTAAAATGGACAAATGCATTGAACTAATAACCATTTAAATTCTTCTTTTCCCAGAAATTTAAAGTTATTAAAACGTGAGGTAACAGAATACGAATTCACTTTTCACTCCCCACTACGATAAGGATAATAGAATGATAGATCGCTATTGATAGCCGGTGCTTCAATGAGCTCAATACCTAAATTATTGCCCTTCATTATTGCCCTTCACTGGAATTAATAAGATTTACGAATGGTCTCTTCTCTACTCCCACGTACAATACAGCTCTGCGAGTTTAAAATAAATATTATATTTGTGCCTAGGGTTTTAATCGAAGATAAATTTTCAATACTTTTTAATCCAAAAACTCCTTGTGCGTATTTGTTGGTTTGTGGCTATTAATTTTATTGATATTTTATACCGTAGTATAATACATGACGACCGTAATATAATATATGATGACCGTGACTTTATTATATTGACAATGAATATTTTCAAATTAGCAATACAACTAAAATTATTGCTTCTTATTCACATAAACTCTGTTAAAACTGAACACTAATATAATGAAATTTATAATTAGTATGATTAAGTGAAATGTTTAAGGGATTTAGATTGATTATTTTTGAAAAATGTTACGTTTTAAGTAGAATATGCTTTTTAAAATTACTATTTGTTTTTTAATATGTATATTAGTATGTTTATAGAAGTAGTATGCAAAAAATAATCAACCTATTTGAATGTTACTTTTATTAAGATGATGTTCAAGATTCAGAAAAAATACCTTTTTAATTTACTTATATCGGGATAAAAATAACTTGAATTTTAAGCCGAATCACTCTCTCAGTCCAGATAATATAATTTATTAGTTGTGAAGCCCACATCTATGGTTGTTATGGTAAGAATCTCAATGTATTTGACTCAATAAATATTCGATTGCCATAAGAGAGAAAGTGATTAACATAGCCTTCCGTGCCAATGGAAGTTAGATTTAATAAATATGTATGTAATCCATGAACACCTCTAAGATATTTTCAATTATTTGTAAAATCTAAAATGCACACAACTCGTTTTTATTGTATATTAAATAATTAATTTTCACAAAACTTGGAAATAAAAAAAGCTAAATACAATACAGAGCAGAGAAAGTTTTATAGTATTTTTTTTACAAAAATTTACAACCATTGTAAAAGTGAATTTACGTTTAATACGATAGTAATAAATATGTATTTTTAGTATGAGGTATTTTTACAAAAGCTAAATTAATTAATCTAAATAAAGAAGCTTATCTTTATTAAAGAATATATCGGCGAAAATGTGCAATATTTGTGAAACTGTTTGCAAATTTGGAATAATGATTATTCGTGTTATACAGATTTGGCTAATAAAATATTTGTAGCAAATTTTGGAGATATTATTTATTCTTAATAATTATCTTATTAAAACCTTGAGTCTCCAGAATACCATAGCAGTGATTAAGGAAAACTGTAATTATTTATTTTAAAAAACCTTTTGTCCACTTTTTTGTAAAATAAAAAAAAGTAATGTAGCTGTTTTTGTTCAAGGTTAGTTATTATCAGAAATACGTACTTTATTAACATTATGAAGAATATTATAAGCTGTAATATCTTCTGCGCTTATTGTTTCAAAGTTACTTTATTTTTCTTTTTCGAAGTAGATTCTACACTGTATTAATTTTAAGTTAGTACTTATGACGGTAAAAAGAAAAAAAAGGTCTTCCAACTCCTTCATATCAATGGTTAAAAGGTTTTACATTTTTTCAATTGACATAAATTATACTACCTTCTACCATGTTCTTCCTTTCTACTTATGTCCGCATCTAGCAAAACTAGAAAGTTGAATATCATGTTTTTCTTAAATTACCTTCATTGTGTTAGCTCATTATATGGTGTATAAAATAGTCGCATCACTTAATTAGTTTTGCGAAATATAATAACAACATAGTTAAAAACGAACATGAAGTAGATAGAGGCATAATGTAATAGATTTAGTATGACTCGCATTTCAGAGTTCCGTACCTCAAAAGGAATTCTTGATATTACACATAATACATTTATTAGGAACGTGTATTTACAAAATTGACTTCGATCTATTATTCTTGCTTAAATAATTTTTTGATAGAAAATTTAAAATATAAAACCTCACTTAAATGAGGGTCTGCAAAGCAACAAACCTTTCTGTCACGACGAAAATGGATATTCACAATAACGAAATAATACAATATAAGCAAACAAGAAACAATAATTCAATGCATTACTAGCTACTTTTACTTATTTATCACTAGCTACTTTTACTTATTTGGTTGGTTTATTCTGAATAAGAGAAATCTGTAAATGGCAGCACAGTTTTCATTACGTGGGACGAATTCGAAATAAACACGGGATGCTTTCATTTTGAATATAGCTGCAAGTTATGAACTGCGAGCATGCCCTCTCGCTGCAAATGGACTATTTGAAAAAACGTAATCAAACATCCGTTTTATAGTACGAGGACAAACTAGCTTAGTTTAATGCAATATTAATTAAGTTATTATAAAGAACATAATAATGAAGTATGTACTTTTCGTTAAACGGACTGGTAGCGTTCGGTTTATGTATTCGGATTACATACCAAATAATAAATTGCACACTTCACTTGAGTACCGCATATAACGTATACTTGAATATTCATAAATATATAATGTACATATGTCAGATTTTATAAAAATTTATAGGCACTGCGCGTCTTTGCTTCAGATCTATAACTAGTGCTCGGTTAACTTCAATATTAAATTTTTAATATCACGGTAAAATGGTAGCTGCTCTGTAATGGACGTACTTTTACCTATCACAGTAGTTTTACCAGGTAATTTTTTTTAAGAATTTTAGATTACTTCTTATCACCGTATAAGGTTTTTGTGTTACATATATATTATACGAAATAATATTTTATGATTTGAGAAATACATAAAATTTCAGACATTTTTGTCATTTGCCCAATTAGAGATTGTTTTAATGTGTTAAATCAATTAATGATCTTCATTAGTAAAATGAATGACAAAGTTTCCTCTAATAACTGCTTTGTTTATAAGGTTTATAAGTTTCTGCCTCCAGACTCCATCGAAAGCAGCAGACAAATTCAGGAGCATCATTGTACTTTTCTTATGAGGCGTTTCTTGGAAACCATCAATATCTGAACGACAGAGATAGAAGAGTTAGTCCATGGTGCTACGTTTGAATCTGTAGGATGTCTGGTAATATTGTAGAATTAATAACTCGGTTCATCAGTCTGGTATGGATGACTTATTCCATGATTTTGTACAGAATGCAAGTGAGCAAAACAGTTCTAAAACTTTTGCAATTGATACCATCTTTTCCTTTCTTGAGGATAGGAATGATAATGGAATCTTTGGGAAGTTTTCCTATATGCCAAGAAATATTACAAATTTTAATCAAAAATGTTTTTCGCGTATTCGACAAAATGTATGATCATTCGATCAAAGATTAGGTCAGGTTCTAGAGACTTATTCGGATCAAGGCATTGGATGGCGAGTTCAAGTTCCTCGTGGGTGAGATAAGAAGAAAAAAGTCTTCGTGAGTCAAGTTTGCTGCAGAGCTCTGTCCTTTTTTCTTGTTTATAGATAGAAATCCCGCTTTCGGCTATTTTGCTGAATTTTTTACCCTTACGTCGTAACTGTTAGCTGTTGTTTTTCTGGAGTTCTTGACTAATTTAATCTCTCTCTTGAATTCACTCCTTACTACAGGACTCCATGATCACTATAGCACACTCTCTCGTATCGATAAATTATTTCCTCAGGGGAAGAATTTTTAAAGTCAAACTGAATGGCACTTTCTCAAAAACTCATTACCCCTCCTCTTTTTTTCTTTTCTATCAGAATACAATTGATCATTATATCATCAGAAAGCTAAAATAGCATATTATGCGGATGACATTGTTTTCAATAGTAGTTTGAAAGGTATTGACGCTAGGTCCAAAGAGTTTAGGCTCACTTTAAATCACAAAAAAACAAAATGTTGTATCTTCCCTACAGATCGAAAATACAGAAAGTCCTTCAATCTGAATTTAAATCTTTGTGGCTCCAGAATCAATCGAGTGTTACCAATGTTACCAAGTTAATGACAAGTACTTTGTTGTCACTCTTGACCCAGAATTGAGATTGGTACAAGTTAATGCCAAGAACCTTGATGTCACTTAAGATCTAGAGTTGAGATTCTCCAACAACCTAGAACAAACTTCGAACAAATCCTTAAAAAGGCTTTACATTTTAAAGATACTTTCATCTTGAGGATCAAAACCTGAAACTACCTATATGGGCACTATCCGCCCTTTCTGTAAAAGACAAAATCGCCACAGTCCAATACCTCCAAAATATATAAAACGATAAAGCCTTAAAAGACAACATTTTAAAGAGACTTTGTAGTACATCTTGGGAATCAAAACCTGAAACCCACTTGAATACATATACTTCAACTGTAAGGCCCATTCTTGAATATGCTGTACTATGTGGGCACTATCCGCCCCTTCTGTAAAAAAAAAGGTCGACACACCCCAATACAGGGTCTTCAAAATTAATACAGGGGCTGTTACTTTTATGAACAACTTTAAAGCAGAATAATATTGTGGTATTTCCTCCTTAGAAAATCGTAGGAAATTGGCCTCAGTTAAATTCAAAAAGAAGATTCAAAGCTTATCTAACCACTATGCCTCAAATAAGACATTCAACGCATGGAATGGCAAAAGCAGACTTATAAGATCCTCTACTATGCAGTTTGATTCCGAAGTTCGTAAAAAAGTAAGCTTAGACACTGATGTAGTTATTGATGTAGTAGCTATTGATGTAATTAAATCTTCCCTCCTTATCGTAGGTTCTCTCTCATAAACAAATATCAACTTAAACCTCATGCAGCGATGTTTGAAGAAAGAACTTGCATCACTCGACAAATAGAAAAGGATCTACACCATCGCTGAACTCAAATCTAGACCTGGTGATTGCCTGCACAGATGGGTCATCCGACTCTGACTTGAATAGCGGAGTTGCTAGTGTCTTCTTTAAATGGAAGGGAAAAGAATAAGAGTCTCATAGGATTCTTGTTGGAAAAATTGCCTCCAACTTTACACGAGAATTAGTTGCAATAAAAGGAGCTCTAGTTATTTCCATGTTAAAGTAGCTTAACATCGTAAAGGTGTTGTTGTGTTCTCTGACTGAAGATCTACACTACAGGTAATCTAGAAACGCACCTTCCAACTTGCACGTGATATTATTACACTTACGAAGAAAACAGTTGCTACTGGAAAAACTTGAACCCTATAGTGGATCCCGGCACATGTTGACATCTTCGGCAACGAACAAGCTGATAACCTTGCTAAAGAAGCCACGCAATCATTATCGAACATCCAAATTCTTAACACGCACAGATGCTGATGCAATTGCTAGTTGCAGACTTATTCATCCACCAACCAAGCAACTCACTATTCCACAGCCTAATTTGAATAGAACCATCTCCACAATAATCACAAGTCTCCGAACAAAACATTCCAAGGGAATGACAATATACCCCGACGAGCAACGTTTCTACAATAACTGCCTTCACTGTTCGGACACCCAACTCTCTCCCAATCACATCGTCAATTGTCCTACAATACTGGCCGAAATCTTTGCCGTTGCTGCGGATCCCTCAAACCATGCCCTGTACTCTCCACTAGTGAGGAAGATAGCCAAGGCTGTACTGAACACTTTAGGTCCCATCTGAATTTTCTGAGCATTACAAGGTTCCGACACCAACCAACCAACCAGTAAAGTGATTAGAAATTTAGAAAAAATAATGTTTTATACAATATATAATTCATTAGCTCGTTCTTGGCGAATCGCATTTGTTATCGTAATATTTTATTAATTGTTTTGAAATTACGAGACGTGGAAAGTCAAAAATATATAAAAATGTATATATTGAGATATTATTCTCATTTACAAATCAAATTCAAATAACAATTCAAGAAATAATTAAATATGTGTATATATATATATATATGTATATATATATATATATGTGTGTGTGTGTGTGTGTGTGTGTGTGTGTGTGTATGTGTGTGCACAGTGCATGAGAATAAATGTCAGGTAAAAAAAGATGCTATTCGTTGGCTACAAAGGAACGAATTATCGTTGAAATAAAACGTAAAACAGGCCCTTTTTCTAATTGACTGCAAAAAAAATTATATATAACTCTTTTTAACACACACGATACTTTAAAGGAATGCAGTTTTTATCCGTGGTGATGTCTTCCCAACTGTTCGCGGGTTATTCCCCCGAGCAGCACTAAACAATATGCGCAAGTATCGTGTGTACGAATCAAACATTACTAATAAATATGAATATTATTTTCGGAAAAAAAGCAGGCTTTAAAATTTATTCCGACATTTGATTATTTTTCAGTCAAAGAATAACGTCAGCATTTTCCGATAGCTATTCCCGGACAATATATAAACACACACACACACATATATATATATATATATATATATATATATATATATATATATGTATATATATATATATGTATATATATATATATATATATGTATATATATATATATATATATATATATACACATACATGTATATACCAAAATGATTTCTGAAAAAAATCATTAAATGTTTGGACCTTATTCAAAATAAGTGAAAAGATTTAAACCAGCCCAAAATTCTGATACAAGGATATAGTTCTACATCATTAAGTGACTTTATTTAAAGAAGTAACAAGTTGGCATTTGTAAATAATTCAATATTTTTATTTTTAAATCCACACCCCTAAATGTTTTTAAGAAATCCGTGTTATGCACAAGTTTATATTCAATTCATCAGTCAAATCTAAGTAGTTCCGATATCAAATTGCCCTTACGGGTCAATATACTGAGACTATGACCTTTTGACTTTGCATTCTTGGAAGAGAAAAAGCTATTGGAACAATGCCAAGTAAGTAAAATAAACTTTATGGGCGCAGGTGTACGCTCGTCCATTTTGCTTTCAATCATAAGACTTTTTTTAGTCACAATATATTTTATTAATTCGAAAGTTTCGTCCAACTGTTTTAGCTTAAGAAAAATCAAAAATATATATCGCTTTCTGAATTGGATATACATGTTTTAACTTTGGTACGCGATTACTAGTTCAGTTTTTTTTATATTTAGCTTAATGAAAGTTATTATGTATTTATGTAATGAATTTTCTTATATTCTTAATTTTTACGCAGTACTTGAAGAAAAAAATACAGTAATACTTTAAGGAATTAATAACCTTTCAATTTATCTTGATATACATTCAAACATATAAGTTGACCGCGCATTGAGAAAAATAAAAACTATATTTTGTCCGTTCCAACCCACTAAATTTATTCCTCTCTAGTGAATATTTGATTATTAATATTTATATCAGCGTATACGTGCTTTTAATTTAAAATATTAGGAAAGAAATGATGGTATATTCTTCGATAAATATTTTCAAGGCTGAAAGTACATAGTTAGAAAATATATTAAAAAAGACAAATAAAACTCTGGTTTCACATTGGCTTTCACCAAATAAAAGAAACCAAATAGAAGCCTAATTTGTTTAGTTGATAATTTTCAAATACGTAAAGTTTCATAAAAGTATTATTTACAAATTTATCGTCACCTCATGTTATGTTTATTCAGCTAATGTAAAAATTTAGGCACGACATAAAAGAAATGAGGAACATACGCCAACAGAATAGTTTTTAAAATAATTGATTCAAGAGGCAATAAAATAAGATGCCACCTTAAAATAAGTATACTTCAATAAAATATTAAATTCCCTAGGGACATAAATGTACCAGAATCGAGCAATAAATATTGTAGCGACGGATTTACATAAAATTATTAACATATTGATTATTCTCTTTTTAATTGTTTTCTAACTCTTCCCACCGATAATTTATTGAAGCGCTAGATTTATTCATTATCATGTATGTGTATATATAAATATATATATATATATATATATATATATATATATATATGTATATATATATATATATATATATATATATACATATATATATATATATATATATATTTATGTATATATACATATGTACATATATACATATATATATATATATATATATATATATATATATATATATACGTATAGAAAGAGAAAGATAGGGGGGGGAGAGGAATAACGATGAATCCAGTGGTTTTGGCGATTAAATAGTTTAAAATATTTGTACATAGCAAGTTTAGAGGAGCAAATTAAATAGCCTATTTACTTGATAGAAATACTTCGCACATGTCAATGTTTAAACTTTCATATGTACCTTCGTACGAACATAACCCTCTTAGTGGGAATTCTACTCATATTTGGCAGATTCTTTTCTGAACATACTTCTATTTCATCCCATTTTGAAACGCTAAAATTTGTAGATTGTATGTGCTTTTTAAGCATATTGTGGGCGTAAAGGAGTGTGAGCTTTGGCATTGTTAAACTTCATATTAAGAAGGAGCACAAAAAGCTGAAATTTATTTATTATATATGCTACAAATATGTTAAATTATACACTCCACAGACATTTAAGACATTGTTTACGTTTATACTGTCAAGCACATAACAGTCTGTGGTCAGACAGTTGCACAGAGTAGAGATTGTCGTCCAAGGATTTTGAAAAGTCAGACTGAATGAGTTTTGAGCTGTGAATTTCGTATGATTTCAAATGTTCCTTTTCCAATAATCTGTATTGGGTATTTCAAGGCAAAAAAGGACCGTTTTATATTTTGTGTAATGGATATCTCTTTTTATATACTAGGGAAATACAGCTTGATTGATATAAACCTGTTGCCAACGGAAAATTTTGTAGCATCAATCTGAATCAACTTATTCTGGCCGAGCTGTTAATGTTTTCAAAAAGTGAGTACGTAAATACATTACGGTCGAATTTCGATCACTACGTTACTATTGGTGAAAATAAATATTTATCCACAAACACACAGGCAGTTGCATGTCCCCTATCAATTTTAGATTATCCTCCACAACATAAATTCCAACAGGTACTTCAGGAAATGTTGAAAAGGCAATGATGAATGAACATCTTGTTCTATATTGTCCTTGAACAAATTTGTAAGCAGTTAAGTTATTTTGGTAATGAATTAAATTTTTCCAATCATTAATATTACCAGTATTAAATTAATCGAAGGCATACAAAAACTATACACAAACACACACACACACACACACATATATATTTATATATATATATATATATATATATATGTATATATATATATATATATATGTATATATATATATATATATATATATATGTATATATATATATATATATATATATATATGTATGTATATATATATATATATATATATATATATATATATATATATATATATGTGTGTGTGTGTGTGTGTGTGTGTGTGTGTGTGTGTGTGTATGTGTGTAGATATATTTATAATTATAAAGAAATTTCATTAGACTATCAGCTGACATATGGGTGACTAACAGTAGACAGAAATAATTAAAGAATTTGGAAATATGTTAAGAAATATTAGTTTTTGTGGGAAATCTGTGAAAGATGAGTGAAATTTGTAAAAGATTTTTCATTAGTCGTGAATTTCATTATTAGCAAAACATTTGACTTCGAAAAATAAAAGACCCGTTTAAATAAAACTCGGTCAATTTTCGGGAAAATATTGTATCAGACTCTCTTTAGTTTAATAATATCAGAATATACGGGACATTTTAACACTAAAATTAAGTCAAAACAATGAAATAATAAAGCAGACAAATGATTTTCGACTTCCTTTATTTCTTAACCATTCCAATTATATCGATTTCTCGGAATTTACTTGCGAGGCACGCTTAATTTAAACTCAGAAATTAACTAGAAATTTAAATTACTCCGTGATGTGAATTAAAATGAATTGCTTTACTCCATGTTGATTAACCCCGTTAGTCACTACCTTATCTCCATACCTTGTTTGTCCTGCCGCTTACAAGAAAATTAGCGATTTGTCAATAGATGCCAATGTTGGCAGTACTTTAATTTGAAATCGATTTAACAATTCATCATTTTTGTAGCGGTATCGGGGTGATTATTTGAATAGGCGGAAACAAAGTGAATGTTACGTTACGTTATACATAATAGTTTTATCATGTTGTTCATAATAGCTTTCTTTTTACCAATTTGGTTTAGAAAAAACAAACTTTATTAAAATAAAATATGAAAATACTTAAAAAAAACAATAATTAATAATACGAGGCTATTATTTTAATTAATTAAATGAAACTACGTGATGTAGTATAATTTATACTTTCTTTAAGTAATGCAATGAAACATAGGTCGTAGTAAAGAATTTAAAGAAAGTAGAAATAATACTACGTCACGTACTTTTAGTTACTTTTTATTAACGAATTTCTACAAAATTAACGCTAAATACATTCGCTGTTATTTTACTTTAAAATGTATACGTGTACCGTTTTTGTTGCTAGGGATTTCAGATTTTAATATTGCTCTAATTAAAGGTCAACTACTTGACTAGTCAGTCATATTGGCATATTTCCTTATTAATTTCATGTTTAAAATAATGTTTTACTATCTCAGTTTCGACCTATATAATTTATTTGAATATTCTGAAAACCGTATGCATCTTAAATAATAAATTTTTAAGATAGTGTCAATACTAAATTTGTGAAATCCTTTCATTTATTGTAAATTTCATACTATTATCAAATTGATATTTGAATGATAGTTATTTATTTATATTTACTATAAGGCAGGAAGTATATAAGGAGCAACAATATTCTTATTTGTGCCAAGGTCGATTATTGTTATTACACACTGCAATATTTTTAAGCAGATATTAACCTTACCGTATGCTGTTATGAATGCGAAACTAAGGGGCAATATACGCAATTGGTGTTCCCTTTGAAATGTGGATAGGTGAAGAAAAGTTAAAGGGGTGAAGAAGAGCTTGAAAAAAGGGGGGCTCTTCATTCTTAAGACGGATGTGTTATAATGAAATGATATGAATCCAATTGCCGTAGAAAATAAAGGAACAGTTAGATAAGTTGGTATGCTAGCAATTGTTCAGCTGTGCATAGCAAAATGATCAAAAGCAACACTTCCTATATCATATGAACCAAACAATATTTGACTAGTCGGGTCTAATATTTATGAGTCATCCGTCATAACTCCCACCATACAATATCTATGTATTCTCAAAAAAAAAAGATAAATTGCGAGAGAAGCGATTCCTAGATTTCGAAGAAGTGGGGACTGCCTTTTGAAAAAGTCGTGAAATACGTCCAAGGAGAGAAGGCCAACAGTTTTTTACAGCGGTTCCATTGGAATAAACGACACGTAAAGTGTCACAGCGATAATTTTGAAAAACCACAAAATAAATTTTAAATTTGCTTGTCTAATATTCTAAAACATATCAGTGTTACCACTTACTACCCTCCACATTTGCATTTTAATTACTTTAGTTTGTTTACCTTTAATTAACAACTTCCAAATAATAGGTTTTAAGATAAGAGAAAATCTGTCAAAACAAATTTTCATTTCAAGTCAAATCTAATCCATTTAACCTTAATATAAATACTGTCATTACGATAAATATTCCAAAAATTTGATGTACAACAGTTTGATGTCATTTACACTATTCCATTACAAACTATTCTTTATTGAATATATTTGGCGTTAATTTTGTAGAAATTCATTATTCACAATTAAATGAAACTACGTGATGCAGTATTATTTCTACTTTCTTTAATTTCTTTACCACAACCTAGGTTTCGTTGTATTACAACATCTTCAGGTGGGATATTAGCAAAGATAGAAACCTAGGTCGTGGTAAAGAAATTAAAGAAAGTAGAAATAATACTGCATCACGTAGTTTCATTTAATTGTGAACTATTCTTTAATTAAATTACAATCCCATTCTGCGTCACCTTTCTTTTCTCTTTTTAAGGAAATAGTATTTTGATTCCATATTTAGTTAAAAAACGACGCAATTATTTGCTTTCAAATATCCTTAGCTACTGCTCTCCTGAAAATAGGTGATATATTTTTACTCAATACTCCAATTCCGTTTCCATGAAGCTGAAAATATTGGTAACAATTTCCCGGTAATAGGGATATTATGGAATTACATATTTTTGTATTTATGATTTCAGCGTTTATTAATTTGGAGTCGGTTATAATGGAGAAACAAACTATTGCACTTGATATTAACCGGCCTTTTTGTCATCTCAGGTGGACCTGATTGTTCCGAGGTATTGCGATACGTAAGTTGCCCAGTCTTATACTCTCGTTACCATATTGTTCTAATTTGCATTATTATGATATTTCATATTGCATTTTTTAAATATATAGAGATAATAAAAATGATATAAATATTAAGTAATTTATTCTTATAACACCATTCTAAGATTCATAAACTTGCATATTTATTATATAATAATATAAGACTTCACGTTTCTCATATATTTATCCTGCGATTATTGGAATATAATGCAAGAAATTATATAATTAAACAATTTAATTCTTAATGTAACAAAAAAAGACATTCAAACATCAATAATTTTATAAATATTATCAACACGGTATTCCAAATTCAGTTCAATATGATATATATAAATTTGAACTAACTATATTTTAATAATATTTTTTTTTACAATTAAATTAAGTTTAGTAAATTTGAAAACTAAGCATTATTATGCTTAGTTATTACTAATACCTTTCAAATTTGACGTAAATTAAACTATTTTAATTTAAGTTAATAATGTTCGGGTATCAATTTTTGAGTAAAGGCCTCCTCCATCGTCCTCCAACCGGGTCTATCGGTCATGGGTTGGGCGGCGTTGGTTATTTAAGTTTTAATATTGAAATTTCTGTGACGATCACTTATTTTTATGCCTAGCATGCTTTTCTCAGTTGCTCTTTGAAATATTAATAATATTTTTTTATAGGTTCAGCAAATGTCTAGAATATAAATGTAGTTTCCATTAATTTAAAGATCTACACATTGCACACAAAACATACATCCACAAATATGTAAATATACGCATGCACATATGCATATACGCACCCACTCTCACATATATAAATATGCATTTTCATACGCACACAAGCACATTTGCTTATATAGCAGAGATCAATAGGACTCGAGAGAAAAATACAGGATAAATCTGATGAGGAACGGTAAAAGATTTTTGAAAGGATTTCTAAATATTTCTGCAGAGAATATTTTCCTCTTGAAAATCAAATTTCTTCCACATCTTGGTATTTTGTAATCTCAATGAATTTAATATAAGAGGTAATATTGAATATATTTGGCGTTAATTTTGTAGAAATTCATTATTCGCAATTAAATGAAACTACGTGATGTAGTATTATTTCTACTATCTTTAATTTCTTTACCACGACCTAGGTTTCGTTGTATTACATCATTATCATATAGTATTATCCCACCTGAAGATGTTGTAATACAACGAAACCTAGGTCGTGGTAAAGAAATTAAAGATAGTAGAAATAATACTACATCACGTAGTTTCATTTAATTGCGAATAAGAGGTAATATAATATCTGGCAATAAGGATGGCGTTGTAATATTAGACCCTGAGCAGCCAAACCAGACTAATTGCGATGGAAATATTTAAGACATTAAACCAGAGTAAAATATTGCAAAGAATACGATGATTTATACAAACATGTTTGAGCTAAGATATAAATTAAGAAATATCGTCATAGTTTTTGAAGCTCACGTTATAGCGGTATATAAATTTCAAAAGCATTTGCATCGTTTTCAAAATAAAACATATTTTTCACTTTATCTAAATAAAATATGTTTTTGGTAATTTTGTTTATTGCACTACATATTCACTGAATAGAGAAAACATACATTTAGAATTTTAGCGAACATCATCTCATACGAATATTTAAATTAAATATATAAGTCCCTTACCTTAATAGAAATTATGAAATCATAACATATAAAAAGCAATTTTTTTTTTAAACTAAGATGGAAGTCGTTGTAATTAAAAAGGATTAAGTATTTTCTTTTAAAACCCCCAGTATAAAAAAAAGTTAGAACATGTTAATATAATTACAAACCCAAAAAAATCCGTCGGAGTGCTATGCCCATTGCCAATAAATGTCAAACTTTATACGGAAAACAGTATCTAAATGGGTCAAACCATTTTTGAAATAAATGGGAAGAACACAAGCAAACAAACAAACCCTGACCCTAAACGCATATACCTCCTCCGTTCCGTCGTGGGAAAAAATAGCAAAGAATGAAATAAAATGATCAGATTTGTGAGGAAATATTTTTTTTTCTGGAGAGAGCATCTAAATTTCGCATACTTCTAACGTTTCATTTGAAGAAGAACGGTTTCTCTCATTAGTTCTTCGGTTTCTCCATTAATATATTTCAACATTGTCATGATGTCGTAGACGTTCATACTAAAAATAAAACCTTTCGAAAGTTAATATATCCTTGCTAATAACATAACGGAGATAGTAACTTGTCATTGTAGTTTGAAGAAATACAAATAACGCTTATTGTTAGCTTAACGTACTTTGCATCAAAACGGAAATAAGACAGACAGTTGTATCGAATTTCCTTTGTTATCTATTCCTACATATTGAAGTGATTCAGATCCAGAACATCGTCTTTACAAAGACATTCCGCGTTCTCGATATACTAAGAAACTTGTTCCTTTGGCAAGAGCGACTGTCGTCGTACAAGAGTTTGGTCCTGACATCCGTCACACCGGAGTGCTACCAAATCTCATGTGTCCCCAAATGCTTTGAACGGGCTAGCGGTATCTCATAAAACTTGTGCGTATTTCACTAAAGTGCTTGCTACCACTTTACTAAAGAATAAAATGTCATAGGTTTGCAGATATATATTAACAACAATGTTTACATTAAATGTGATATAAGCTCTCTAACAGAGTAGGTACTTTAGTTTTAGTTTTGAAGGAGTAAACCGATATAGTTTGTATCGCGTTGCCTAACATTTTTGAATAAGAGGAATAGCATTATTATAACATCGTCCTGATTTAAGTATATCAATAAGTACAGATAATACAAATAATAAAGAGAAAATGTCTAAAACGGTAATTTTGAATTGAGCGATGTTATTATTTGCATAGTCATTCTACCCTTTTTTCAACAGCTTTTGTAGCTGTTGAAAAAAGGGCTACGATACATATCCGTTATGTTACCATTTATTAAAACTAAAATAAATATTCTGCATTGAAAAGGTAATAACTTTGATGAAGACACACTTCTAACCAGTTTTGGAACGTACTGTAAGATGGTGGTTTCCTATTTAAGTAAAAGAGTCATAAATGGCGTAACTCATAAAAGGTAGCGTATAATTTAAATGACACTATGAAAAATTATATGCCTTTTTTAGGGAGTTCTAGGACAAAAATCTCCTGAGTTAAAAAAAATGTTGAAATAAATCGTTACAACCACTGTGATGGAATTTGTTGCAACCACTAAACTTAAGAGTAAATGTTTAACAGAATCAGTAACAGGTTATTATTTTTTTAATTTACTTCTTATAATATAATTAATGTAAGAGTAGTTAATAGTGCATTGAAAATCTACTACAGTGACATTGTAAAATTAGGTCCGATTAGTTACATAATTCACGAGCGCTTAAAATGATTTCATAGCTCGGTTTTAACAGTGAGTACCACCACCTTTTTAACGGCCGCTTTCAAACATATATCTTTTATATATCTCGTTAACCATTGTCTTGGGTGCTTTAGAAAGTATACAAAGAATTTATTCTAAATATTGACTAAATAAATTGTGTTGTCTTTTTTCTGAAATACGCCATATTCCTCATAAATTTAAATTCTGAAGGTAAAAAAAGCTGCTAGACGTGCATCAGAAAAATAAAAAGGCGAAATGACTACATCTCTTAAAAACATACGATTGAGCTCACAGGCGCAACTGTCTCTCGCTTGTATTGCCCTTACGAAACAGCTACCTATTTTTTTCCGTAAAACTTTTAGACCTTTTTTTAAGCCAGACATTATTGAGTCAAAGATATTTCATAGCCTTAATTTATTTTTTCTTCACTCTTAGAGAAGAAAGAAACACATATTTTTCTCCACATATTTTATGTAGTGAATAAAATTTAATAGGTTTTTGTTAAATGAAAATTTGTCAGATGTGCGTTTTGATTGCAAACAATCTCTTGATTTCCCTTAACATTTGTTATAAAGCTACTACCATAAAATTGCTCTTTTTGCCGCATTAAAAATATATTTTAAAAGTCGGAAACGGAAATTACAGAAAAATAATTGAAAAATATAAATAAACATTATTGCGAAAATTATTGTGAATGCAAAAAATCACAAATTAGTTTTGAAAAATAAACTACAAAGTAAATGAATATTAACACAGGAAATATTATTTTTTATTGCAATTATATTGTAATTAATGAAAATTTAAAGATATATATACTTAGTAAATTCTTAAATGTATTTTAAACTTTACCAAGTGAGATGAAAATTAGAGAATATGATAAAAATGTTACAGGTTTTTGATTGCAACATGTTTCTATTTCAATTTAGAAGCTGGATATTATTATTTTTCATTAATGTAATTATCTCTGTAAGTCAATAATTCACCTTTCATTTCTAAAAATAAATGGGACTTCTGCATTAAATTCCCCTTAATGATTTGTTTAAAAAAATGTTTTCCCTATTTTTCTGTGTTAATATAGTTATATATTAAACATATTAATGCATAATATCAAAAATATTCTATCGAAATCTTCTGTTTACACATTTTTCAAGAACTATTTTTTCAAAGTAAGACAAATATTATCTTTCATAGCATTAAAACAAACAATACAACTAATTGATTTTTTTATCGTTAACTGTTGACATTATAGGGACCGGAAAACAAGGTTTACCTTTCTGCACGTGAACGCTCAGGACTATAGAATTCCGCTTACGCTACTTTATCAACGGCGTTAAAAATAATTTATGTCGAATACACATATTTCTTTGACCAATATTTTTCCAATGAATTTGAAAATGCCAATAAAGATAATAAAATGATAGCTATAAGCGAATGGATCGTCTAGCGTCAAAGATCGAAGTCAATTTATAGAATTATTTTCAGTATTTGTAGATAATTCTTAACTTGGTTATATGTAATTTGTTTAAACCTTTTTCACAAGTCAAATATTTATATAACTTCGGACATAACAATCACCAAATTTAAACCTTGGCTATTTGTATACATTCAAAGAGATAGCAGTTTTTAAATTGATACCATTTATATCTTTCTAGAAAAATTGACGTGAATTCATTGGAAAATGAATAAATGCATCCCGCATTTATTCAATCTTTTCTGCATTTGAAACAAAAGATCTAGTAAAAAAAGTATCTTCTCGAAGGAATAAGATCTCCTATCTAATCGTCATCATGATCGCATTTTCTTGGTCCCTTCAAAAATTGCCTAACTGAACATATATTTTCACTTCATATTTTTTATTAATTCTAAAATAAATAAGGATGATGTTTGATTTTCTTAGCTACGGGCAAGAAAAGAGATCTGTGTCATATTTAACTTGTCGTCATTTTTAACTTGTTTATGTTGTATTTAGCATGTCGTCATATTTAACTTGTTGTCAGAATATTGAAAATTTTTTAGAAGCATTCTACGATTTAAGAATTTTTCATAAGTACATAAATTTAATGCTACCTAATAATTTAAATTATTTGCAAAATATAATTAATTAAATAAAATAAATTATTGTTTTTAACAATTTAATAAATTTATTATTCAGTCTATAATATATATGTGACGCGATAAGCCATATTTAAATAGGATTATAAAAAACATATTTTGCGGTTACTTTCTTTTCATTCGTCACTTTGCTTATAATAATAGTTTTTTGTCATCGGGTTTATATATTATTAATTTAAATAAAGTGTTATAAAAACAGTTTTCAGGATAAAAATATCATATTCATTCCCAATGGGTCCGATCCGAAAAATATTGTTGTGCCGACATTTTCTGTTTTTCAGTCTGTGAAAGATTTGTAACATACAAAAAATAAGATAGGGACTTGAAATTTACACATATCATGTAATTTCTTGGTTGTAAATTAGACAGTATTTTAAAGCACTCAAGGGCCCAAACGTGTAGAGGGAAAATGGTCGAATAAAATATTTTTCTTCGTAAACATCCCACATGCGTGCATTAATGACATAATATTGACTTTTCAAACTACAATAGTTTACATTATTAGACCCATTTTTTTACCAAATCTACATTAAAATTGTCTGTCTACTATGTACTACTTAACAGATTTATTTCTATTAATTTTGTTTTCTTCAACAGGCATGTTTTTTATATTACTTACTAATAATTAAATGAAAGTACGTGATGTAGTATTATTTCCACTTTCTTTAATTTCTTTACCACCACCTAGGTTTCTTTGTATTACAACATCTTCAGGTATGATAACTTACTTACTAAGTAAAATTAATATTTTTGGACCTCTAATGGTGCGACAAAACAGTTATAGAATTTATTTGCAGATTTATTTATATTTCTATAGGACTTTATGTTTAAACCTTCACAACCAGGTAACCTAACATTTTTCTTAGCTTTTTTGTCACTACATTTAATTTCCTATTATTGTCACTTTTTACATTTCTTGTATTGGACTTGAACTGTTTAAGCCGACTTTATTTTTCTAACATTTTTTAACACTAATTTTGTATGTATTTATTTTAACGAATATTGATTTCGCCTTCTTATTATTCTGAAATAATTTTAAAAAATTAAATTTTTTTTGAGAAATCATTATATAATTATTCCCATAATTGTACCGGTAACCTTGAAATTGATAACAAATAGTTAGCATGCGACAAAAATTGGTTTGAAAAATTTTAATGCCGGACAAATATTACAGATATTCATTTGTGAGAATTCTTGATTATTTCTAGCTTTACTAGTTCTATACCTGAATTTATTACAGTAAGAGATAATTATTATAGCATGAAAATCGTTAAAAAAAAAATTACGTTAAGTTTTCGCCGTAACTGAAGCGAGACTAAAATATCAAATAATAGGGTAGAACCTATAACACTTTTTCTGGGGTCTTTTAACGCATATTTTGTTTCCAATTTACTTAAATTGGTCACTAATGAAGAGCACATTCAATCTGTTTTGATGTGAAACATCTAATGGCCCATTTGGAGGGGGATTAAATTTTTCTGATGGCTTATCGCAGTGTCATTCGGTCTGCTTCGTGTCATGTTGACTCTGTCTGACTTAACGCTTCCCAGCTACTGCACTACACACACTACTTTACGTGTGTGTTAGTGTATCAGCGTTGTTTCTTTTTTACTAACGCTTACAATATTAGCAGTTTATATTGGTGTATTGCATTAGACAGTATTCAAACTTCAAAAGCGTTTATCAGTTTAAAATATGTGTTATAAGGGCAGTAAAAATGATAGTAAAAAGTAAAATTTAGACATTACATATCTGTCAGATGTCTCGTGATAACCCATTTAATATTTTACATTTTAATATTTTACAGATAATTCATCTAAACTTTTTGATTATATAACTACATGTACGCAGTCATAATTCACTACCCTTGGCTTTGGTTACTTATTGTCTTTTAATCTGTTTTAAATACACACAAATAGCAGTTGTTGCCAGTGTAAACATTTTTTTCCAAATATAAGTTCATTTCAAATTTTGTTAGTGAGCGATAAAGTTTGACACACAACTCAATCGGATGGCAAATAGTCCGAAGTGGTGATTCAGTCATGAGTGTAGTCTATGTTATTCTCGTATCCATTTGCAACGGTTTCGAATGAGTACGGTTGGAATGGCGCACCCAATAGTGGTCAGTTTAACATTAAATAATCTGCTTTCATCTTCATTTTAAATATTGAAATGTTATACCTGCCATTTAACCTTCAATCAGTTCCCGGTAATTTAAAACCGCAGCAGGGGCGGGTAATCTTTTCCACCATTTTGAGTGATAAATCTCAAACTGATAAAATAATGATTTTCCCTTTATAGCATTTATTGGGAAGAGGAAATATTATTATGTTGAACATCCTACCGAAAAAAAGAAAATTTTTCGTTTTTCATCGATTGCTAATCATAAACTAATAAAGATCAATATTATAAAGATAAACAATGCGTACCAACTAAGGTGTCACCTTTGCTTTTGTTTTTATCAAATTTCGATATTATGTATTACTTAAAAGGGCATTTTCCTCAAAATCCAGCCGTCATTTTATTAATGTTTACTTTTTCTCCCATTTAAAAGAAGTTATAAAATTTTCTCTAAAATTACTTTAATTCTTTCCTTAATTTGCAGCCTTACCTTGACCACGGTGAGAGATTCCTGGCGATGCTACATCAAACCATACTGAGTTTATGAGAAATTTTGTTCTATTTTGTTACATGATAGTGGAACCATAGCTACACCAGTATTATTAGAAGTATACAGACCTTCTGAATTAAAATTTGATATTCATAAGTACATGTAAAGTAATCTCAACAGTAGTCGTACCTCAATAGAACCAGATATTTTACAATTACGAGCTCTGCCGTGTGATGCTGCCTTTTTTCTTTAAATTTTCTTGTATGTTTGACTATGTTTTCTGTAATTTCATTACATGTGTACAAATTTAGGTTAGCACAAAATAATTACGCCTTCGCCCTTTGGACGAACGCTAACCTCTTCTATAAGAATATATTTTGATTGATGTCTTGCCCTATTGTAATTCAATTTTCGACACTTTTTTACTTCAACGCGTCCTCTGGAAAAGAAGTTCTAACTAACAGAGGTATGCTTGGTTTATCTGAGCTACTTGCTTTATTTACACCTTCAATTCTTTCAATTTCTTCGATACTTCGTAGTTGTAGCCTATGATCTGTAGTTACTGAGCGTTAATTCATTTGCTCTCCTTCCTTCGTGAAGTTTTCGCGCTATTTTATTATCGCTAACATTTGTGGTAAAAATGGGTATTATACTATGAACTCTTTTAATAGGAAAACGTTGTCGAAGAACGTTGCACGTAAACGTTTCGAACAATTCTTACATCATTGTGATCTTGGGATAGGCGGGACAAGGTTAAAAATAGTTTTTTTTACATATAATGAACCGGTAACAGGCTATTTGATATGAGAAAACCTATAATGTAGAAACATGATTTTATGAAGCCAAGGGCGGTCGATAGGCGGAATATTTGCCAAGGGCGGATCAATTCAATGCCACGCCACCACTCGAAAGTTAACAATTCTGATATTTATTTTCAAAAGCCTCGTCGCTACTAACGAGAGCTTTTGAATAATACTTCTTTGTGCGATTAATAAATACGGCACGTGGCTGAAAACATGTTATAGTGAGATTTCCGAGCAAATCTTTTTTACCTAGTATTTTTAAATTATTCCTCAACAGCATTTGTATTTAATTTGTATAATTGAAATTAAGTCAATTTAATGACAGGGATAAATTTCGTTTATTTTGTTCTTCTAATGCCTAAATAATTCTTTTCTAACATTTATTTTATATATCAATTCTGAAATTAAGTGATGGTTCAATTTAAAGTGATCTCTTCAAATTGCCTACCTGAAGATGTCATGCAACGAAACCTAGGTCGTGGTTAATCATTTAAATAAAGTAGGTGTAATACTACATCAGGTAGTTTAATTTAGTAGCGAATAAAAATTAATTTACAATTAATGTCTACAAAATTAACGCCAAATATATGTAATATTTATTACTATTTTTATTTATTACACATGAATTTATGGGTCCTCAATCAAAATGCGTGTACAGTTTCCCAGATTCCCCCCAAGTAGTTTAATAAAAAATACTCTGCATCCTTAAATATTTGTACGTGATTAACTAAGTATAGAATCTACTTACTATTATTTCTACTCGTACGGATAGATTTTTTTCAATTTTAGGCTTTAAAATGTTTAACTTAACATTTTGTTAAATACATTCATTTTTAATTTTTGTCTGGCAAATTGCATTTAAAAGTTTGCTGCTGTGTAATAATACGATTCTTAATTACTATTATTATTTAGGATTTTTAAAGCGTAAAGAAAATTTTTAAAAATCTGTAAACTTATGGGCATATTTTTCTTTCCCTCAGTTCGGCGTATTCTGGTACATACATACATCAGACGGTTTAAGTAATTTATAGTCAAGTTAAAAACCCTTAGAGTTTTAAAATTTTCAAAATTTCTTGTCCATTTGAATTTCACAGTCGTTGCTCTTGCTGAATATTAGTGCTATAAAATTTAAATTTAACTCTACGTTGGGGTAAGATTTTATTCGCAAACTCTATTGATCATGTCATCGTTGAGAAGGCTTTTCAAAGATATTGGTAAACCGCCATTTCTAAACCTCTGAAAACTATTCATGATTGTAATATATATAGGTTCAAAAGAAAAGTATAACGTCTAACTAGGCTTCACTGGTTAACGAGTAATAGTCGATCAACTTATAAGACGCAATTGGGTTTGTTAGTTCATAGTAGCATAGATACCTCCGTACATAGATAGAAATCTCCGTGCTTTAGCAGTGACTTAAATCAAATTAAAAAATTAACTTAGTATTTCAAAATGTATATTTATTATCTCATTAGAAATTATACTCAGAATATTTAAATTTCTACATAGCAAAAAATAAAATTATTTTAAAATGCACCATGTTTTTACGTTTTTAAAATATATAGTCAACAATATATGTACGTTGTGAAAAATTAATATTTGTAAATTATTTCATGAGTGCAGTATGAGCTCTTAAACGTTGGAATCGAAATGCACGCCCAAAACTGTCAAATATTTCCATCACGTTAAAAGTTGAACTCAATTAGTTGCATCAAAGAAATAGTTTTGATCATATTACTTCTTCATGTTTTTTACCAGCCAATTTTTTATCAAGTCAGACATGAGCAAAATATGAAATGAATACAACGAAACAACTAATCGGCTAGAAATAGCAATTTATATGTGACATGTGAATATAAATGCTGATAACGGAAACGTGCGTTAATTGAAAACCTGGTTATTTGACATTTCTTACTTGTGACATACTTGTGACAGAAATAAAGTCGTCCAGAAGAACGATCTACCCCAACCATACTCAACCTAAATTGAAAGATTTTTTGCTTTGTAAATGGTCTAATATTAATAGAATTGACAGTACTTTAGTTTGACTTACGCTTGTAGGCGTATTTACATTGCGACACGTGTATACTACGCATGAAGTTATTTTTAATTTCAAACGGAAACTAAGTCCGCTTTTTTAAGTTGTAACTAGGCAAATTTTATGTATAAAATGATAAAAATTAATGAAAAAAGTGATCAAAATCATTAATTTATTATGTAATGGGAAATTATTGGGGAACAAACGAAGGTTTTGGCGTTCCAAATTTTGTCATCTTTTTTATTTTTATATATTTTGTAAGTAATTTGTTTTTAATTAAAACCTGTTCAAACTAGTATTTTCCGCAATTTTTGGCTTTATCTTTTGAATAATGATAATGGTAATAATGGTCATTTATTTAATTTTCTACACAATTTGTAATATGTGTTCATTTCAAAATATTTATACTTCGGCCAATATGATAAGTCGACACAGATCGTTAGTGCCTTTGCCTAAAGTATTCCCAGCTACACACTCTATTATGACGGTGAGCACATTTCTATTCAGAAACTGAAAAATATCAAGTGAACATATTAATTTGCCAAAATTTTTACTAACATTAGAAATGCAATATACTCAAATTTTGCATTTGTGTATATTTTATTACGGTGGTCAACTTTTTTTTACACGAGAATTTAAATTACCACATTGATATAATGTAACTCGATTTTCTGGTCTCGCTTTTGCGCCCGAACTAATCAATCTCTGTAAAATTTCACATAAATGTAGCATTTATTATGAAAATAAATATGGGAAAACTTTTATTTCGGAGAAAATATTTTTTTCGATAATTGGAAAAATCACCCCGTGCATGAACAATAAATTGGTATATTTACATTGTAAGTGGATATCATCTTCTCAATCCTGCAAATATCTAGGTTTATCTTAAACATATTTTTTTTATAAAACTAGGAAATGTGTATCGATAAGTTTTCCATTTCCCTTACACATGAAACTATTTAGTTACTCCAAATATTTCCATTCCATTTTTTCCATCCCTATTTATTTTCATCCATAGCAGTGGCTCTGCGTGGATGGAAGTTGCTGGTGAAAATATGTGTTGTTTTTGAATCTTTGACAAAGAATGTTCCACTTTCTTCCAGAATGTATTAGAATTTTCTGGATGGTTCCCCTGTGTCCCGAAATGTCATAGATTTTTCATAAATACCCGCGGGTTTTTTGTAGCTTGGATACGACGTTTAATTCTTTCAGGAGTTAGCGACTCGGTTTTTTTCTATTTCCATACAGCCACTAGCCCGTAACCAAACTTTAAAAACGTGTTAGGTAACCCGGTGTACTTGATTAAGTCCATTTTATAATTATGGTGCATAGAGTGTGTATTGTCACTGTTTGTATTTATATTTAGTTTTAGTTGTAGACGGGAGCAATTCACATCTGACGCTATCTCTCGTAAAATGGGCATGTTGACTATCATTGTACAGTCGTTGTTCGTCTTTGTGCCTTTGAGGTCTCGTAAGTAACGTTTTAAAATACAGTTATTTTACGTCAACAACCTTAAACAACGCAAAGGTAAGTCTATCTTAAGGTTTTGATTTTGGGAAAATCCATTTCAATCGTCACAAATATGTCCCAGTTACTGTCGTGAAATAAGAAAACTGCATTATCCACGAATGTTACCACCTTAACAGAAATGTCAAGTTTGAGCATCTCTATATCGTAAATTAAGAATAATATCGAGCCAAACATTTTTCTTATGGAATACATATTGTCGAAACGAGCATTCTACCAAACGCTACAGCCCCTTCCGTTTTACTTTCATGTTTATATACAGTGTAATATTTAAAATCTTCACTCATCTTGACAAGAAATTACTTTGTACCCAATATTTTACAGAAACAATCAGATCAAACTCAGTACCACAAACAATATTTCAAGGTCACTGCAATTTTTCTTCACGCTACAAATGTTTAAATTGAGTAATTTAAGTTTACCTTGATTTTGAAAAGCTCCTTTGTGGAAGATATAATTTTTGTTCCGTAGTTATTTTTTATGTCTGTCAGATAATATAGCCTGCCCTGATGTAAATCCACTCCTTAAATATGACTTGTTTTATTAAAAAGCGTATATTTGTAAATATCGGCATAAGGATATTTCTTGCATCAAAACAATCATCAATACACTTAGGTATATGGTACATGGTAACACATTCGATAAACGATACGAAAGCACAATCAGAATATTATTATAATGATCAAGAAGTACCCGACACATACCTTTGTACTTTTTAAAAGTGGCTAACGATTCTTATTTTATTATAGTTATACATTCATATAGAATGATCACTTGAAACAACAAAATACACCATTTAGTAAAACAAATATGCACAAAAGTAGCCAATGTAAATATAAGGGTTGGTCCTATGTAAAAGTATTTTATTGCACATGCGTGATTTTTATGTATAAGTGGAAAAACAAATATTATTATAAGTTAATAGCATGAGAGTAAAACAGATATTTCATTATCTTACTAACATTGTTAAGTAAATAGTGGAAGCATTTTTCTTGCATACTCTAGCCTTTTCATAAACCAAATAAAAGCCATTTTTTTGTTTCGCTGATAACTGTCTTTTTAAATAGTACCTTATTGGTTATGCTCAGGTGTACGCCGACGCAGACCGGTTAAATAGGCTTTGATAAACATAAGGCTGCGGTGGTGACGGCCTTCCAGTACGTTGTATGCGTACTGCGTTCAGCAGCTCATTCCGTTGACGATGCAACATGAAGCGCATTATAATGGTAAATATCTCCACGCGAACCCTCTGTTCTTTTTGTGCATGGTAATGGTATTTTATATCATAAATTCTAACTTTACATCAACCTATGTTGAAAATGTCATCTATATATTTTTATGGGTCATCCTCGTTGATTTTTATACCTTTTATATTTTACATAGGTTTTTGTTCTGATCCAGACCTCTTCTCCTTTGCCTTCTTTACTGTTTTTGTAGACACGCTTTCAAGCGATTTTGTACGGTCTTCAACATTATCTATAATTTTGACACCACTACATTTCCCTATTTTGAGAAAAAGTACATTGTCACTTTTTCCCTGTTTTAAGCAAATGAAGCACCGGGTCAAAATTAGAATGTTTTAAAGGAAGTGAATATAAAGTTGAACAACATGACATAATACGAGGATGCTGTCTGTAATCCAAAATAAAAAAGCACTAATTGGTGCATCGAAAACAAGTTTCTTTAACTGGCATTTGCGTGTAAAATAGCTATTACCGTTGAAATTATTTAATGCAATAACAAAACAGGCGCCTGTCAAATCAATGTAAGTTTTCTTATACCTAAGTTTATTTAGCCGAAGTCATCAGCATAGTTAGTTTAATTGTTATTACTAGAAGGGACAACATTTGTCTCTTCAAAAGATAGAAAAATCTTTTTAGGCTCACGAAACGCAAAACAAAATTCATACTTTACGACATTTTCGATTTGAGTATAACGAGCTAACAAATTTTGAAGAAAATGGAAATAAATTATAGTTTCTATCTGAATAATTAATAATAACTGTAAAAAAACTGCCAAGCATGAGTAGGACTTGCACTCTGTAGATTCCGTACACATTTAGGCACTTTCTAACATTTAGGATTACGTTATATTTTAGGATTACATGATTTCTATTAAATTATTTGTAAATATTAATTTCGGGCAAAGTAAATATATTGCCTACTATGTCTTTCTGAGGTGCAATAAATAGTGCATATTTAAAACATTTTTAAAAATAAGATGATCTTTGTAGTTCTCCTTCTATAGTCTTACTAGTTAGATTTTACAAATTCTGTTTTTTCACAATTATTTGCTAAGTCGATTCGGAGATAAAGGGCGAATGCCATATTTACACAAATTTTTGGACTTTATTTTTATATGCGATTTAAAATTATGAAAAAAATATTTTTATTTTTTTTTTAAGGCTTCTATTTACCCACTTTTTTATTCTTGGGCGAATATTTATAAAAATGAGCTAGCGCAAAATCTACAAAGCTTTCATAGGCGTGAAAACACAGCGCATGATTGAACAAATTATGTCATCTAGAATCATTACAATAGTTTGTCTACAACTTTCTAAATGGAGTTGAAAATATTTTTTTTATGTACATAATTTGTCGTCCTATTTTCCAAGTAAATATTTTTGCGTTGCAACTGTGGATATTAAAACATATTAAGTCAAACACATTAAAACGTGGGCAGATTGATATATTTTATTACTACGCCACATTTCAAGTTTTTACGTAAAGCGGTTTCCGAACAAACCGTTGTGAAGGACGAATGGACAGACATGCGAGTGGTCTTAAAAGGATACTTATTTTTCTTTTCGAGGGACAGAACTCTAAAAATGAATTTCTTCTTCTATGTATTTGTTACGCATTCACACCCTTATTACTCAACTGATTTCCGTGTAATCAATTTCCATGCTTATTACTCTAATTGGATATTATTATTTTTGGAATAGAATTCTTTTTGTTTTTAGTAATAATATGATAATCCCATTTAAAATAAGATCTTGATCATAATATATAATAACACATTACAGCAATTGACAGGTAGTCTAGTTGCTTCTTCCTCCTCAAGTCGTTTCTTCCATTGTCTGTATTTCAAAATATATAGTAACATAAAAGTCTAGTATTTTTACAAATACAAGACTTTTAAGTTACACCCCCATTTTCCTCTTCCACGTAAGCTTAACCGCAGCTAAAAGTTAGTACTAATATATTACGACATGTCAAAAGAATTGTTTACAATTGAAATAATATCTATAAAACATATGATTGAAGATTTATATAACGTTTTATTACAATGTATACATATTTTCCTCTCATTATTAAATTAAACATGAAGTTTTGTGGACCTGAAGTTTTGCCCCGTTTTACTGTCCTGCCATTACAAAATCAACATATGAAGTATTTATAAAGATAAAAGGAACATACTAGCAATATTTTAGAGAGGGAGCTAGTAATATCGTTAGAAGTGATAAAAATTTAAAACAACATTTAGCTATAAATGCTTTCAAACGTGCTTCCTAAGTGACATGATCGTTGACCTTTCGACTGATTAGTAAGCCATATATAACAGTTAATGGTTATCGAATTACTTTTTCTAACTTAATATCCTCATAATAAACTATTACATCTACCTACCTAAATATAAAAGGATATAGAACCAGACAGGCGCATCGCGTAAGCAGCTCGTTTATATTCAACGCAGGCTGCTCAACTTCATTCTGAAGTGAGAGATCAAAATGCTTGTGTGTATGTGTGTGTGTATGTGGTCTCCAATTTTCTTTACAAATATTCATTTTAGCGTATTAATGGAAATAGCGTATTAATGACATGTTTTATGAAGATGGATTAGTCAAAATTTTGCAGGCAAATAATATAAATTTATTAGAGGTAATTTTTTTACTATTTCGAAGAATTACGGTAATATTGTTGAATGTTTAAATCATTTTTAGAGATAACCAACATCTTCAAAGAACCTAGATATATTTTATGGAATTATAAAACACTAAATAATATTTTGTAATAGTCTGTTTAAAAAATAATGTAATTTTGAAGTTTTTACTCTCAGGAGGGAATCATTAAAAAAATACTTATTGTGACGGCCATGTGACAACATAGTATCAAAATTAAATTATATTGCAAATACAATTTTTTTTGAAAATATTTTCGTTCTTCTTTGTCCTTTTCAATCTAATTTTAAACAATGGTATATTTTCTGACATCACATTGTTCCATGGCCGCATCGAGGTTTTTAAAAACAATTTGTCAATATTTCTAATGATTTAATTTGGCTTATCGTTCGACACATTTAAGTAATTTTTACCATTACTTATGGATATCCATCAGACATAAACGATTTTCCAACTGAAGCCTGTTATATTAAGGTATATTTTATAGTGTGCATGTGTACTATAATAATGTGTAATAGTTTACTTTGAGATATATTATACTAAAAGTAAAATGAGGTATAAATTTTGGTTAATACTTTACAGGTTAAGTTATAAAGAAAAAGAAGCAAAATACTACTAAATATTTAAAAAAACAAAACATTTCAATATTTAGAAGAAAAACATGAAAGTATAACCACATACAATTCTCCAACGAAAATACACAATATATGTAATATTGGAGTAGTTTTGATACGCTAATTTTAGATTCAATTAAAAAAGAATAATAAGGAAGAAAATCTTTAAAATATATACACAAATGACCATAAGAAGACATCCAAACCAGGTAAAAAAATTCAATGTTATTTTCCCGACGGACCAACGCAACCTAAATTCGGAATAATTAACATCATTTAATTATTAAAAAACATATTCATGCAAAAAATATATCGATATATATATATATATATATATATATATATATGTATATATATATATATATATATATATATATATACATATATATATATGTATATATATATATATATATATATATATATATATATGTATATATATATATATATATATATATATTCTTTTTTTTTTCCTGACTTTAGTAGTAATAAAACCATAATATATTTGGATTACTCATGAAATATTCTAAAGATTTTCACTAGCAGTATTCTTAAAAAAGTGAACAATCCATATTGAACAATTTAAGTTATCATGCCGGAAAAATAAATTTTTATAGATTTTTTATGCCATTGATTGAACATTACCTAGAAAAATGTAAAATGTTACATGTATACTAAAACTGTTTATATTAAACGCTAAGGAGAATTATAATACACCTTTAGCTTATAATTCACCAGCGCTTTAGAATATTTACGTGCAATAAATATTCTAAAGCGCTCATCTGTTTTTTGGCCGTTCACATTGAATCATATGGTTTGTGGGGGGAATGCCCAGAGAGTTGTTCTTATTTTTCTGATCTTCTAACTAATGTTCGTTTTACATTCTGTACTTTTTATCAATTCTATATTTATTCTAGACATGCGTTTCCAATTTCTTTATTCAGTTTATACTTTTTTCAATAACTCTTCGTTTCTAAATTTTCAAAGGAAAATTTTTTTGTTTATCCTGAAAAATAATTCTGGCATGTTTATACTGCAAACAGGCAAAAGAGTTAACTTGCGGAGACAATTTTATGGAGTAGAATAATTAACATTATTAATGTTTTCAATGAAAGTGCTTTAAATCTTTCATTTTTGACTTTTAAAATGTCCTGGGCATTTTCAGTGGTTCATTAAACTAATTTCGATATTACGCTTAATTATTTAATTATCCGGAAACTTTGTTTAAGCCAATCCTCTTTTACAAGCTGTTGTTTAAATAATGGAAACCAATAATTAATTGTTTTTACCCTAACATTTCCCAAACTATCCTGATCAAAGCAACTTTTGTCTAATACTTTTAAGTTTTCTTCTCAAATTTAACTCAAGTTTTAAGAATTGAATTTGGAAAATGGAATAAAACAACCTCAATGAAATTTTTGAATAACTTATTTCAATTCAGCTTGCTGATCTAATATGTTTTTAATATTTATTGTTGTTTAATCTATATTGTATAATGAAAAAAAAATTATATAAATAATAAAATGGGAAAAATTACAGATTAAAATGACATAAATTGTATTTTTGTCATGAAATATTTAGAATTAATTGGTTTACCGCTTGTTTATATTTCAATAAATTATTGTCTTTTTGAACGACGGAAGCATTTAAGATACACTCATTTATTGCAATTTATACATGTGTGTAAATTACAATAAATGAGTGTGTCATAAACTTCGAAATATTAGACGCACCATTGATTAAGTTGTTATAAAGAAAATATTAAATATGTTTATATTAAATCAATATAATATAAATATTAAATATGTTTATATTTAATAAATACAATCAATGAAACACCCTTCCTTTCTACTAAACAGAATAAAACAATTTATAAAATTATTTTCGGAAGTTTTTTCATGTCAAAACACTTTTTTATATCGAAATCAAATACGCATCAGAAAAACCCACTCCTATTTAATTCAAGTCAAAAAAAATGTTGAGCACAACCGTATTACAGTGGTCTAGCAAAAGAATCGATGATAGTAACCGACTACATTTCATCTCCATTTATTTTATCACCGACGAAGCCTCTTAACCACGACCCGGCCACTGACGCAGGCGGGATATGAAATGAATAATACGAAAAAGTTAATCAGGTCATAATAGCAATTTATATGCGACATGTGGAGTCGAGTATCGATCATAAGGATGAGGGTTGAGTAAAAAGAGATCAGGCAGTGTGACGTCAATCCAGGCAACCCTGTCGGTGGTGGGCACACATTTGTAGTTTGTCCAAAACTGTAACCTTTATTATTAGTTTAGGAGTATGTTTACGAATATCGATATTGCAGACAGTTCATTAAATGACTGTAAGTTTGACGATCCTCGGAAGTCGGATATATGTAGGATTTAAATTAAGTTATACATTTTTGAAAATATTTTTAAATTGTCTTATGATTGTTATACAATACCTTAACGATCATCCTATTATATATAATTTAAACATGTAATATTTGCACTTTTACACCTTTTAGCGAATTTGTACTTATTTGTAGAAGTTTTTGAATTATTAGGGCAACATCTAATTAACGAACTACAAGTGTATCAGAAAATTTGTATATGTTCAGAATTTTCATGTGTACAGTAGGTACACGTGTGTATATGTTATGTCCAGATCGTTCAAAATAATGACTAAATAAAAGGAATTTTTTGGGTTATACATAAAATAAAAAAAAAACAGTTAAAAGTTATAATAATGGTCATGGTATTCGCTTTGTTGAAATGATAGTTTTATGGCGCATGTGTTTAAATACAATTACAAGCATATGAGCTTCACACGTGGCTCAAATAGAACGCAATCAAAAGTTGGAAATTAGCAGAGAATAAATAATATATAAATACCTTTTCAATAAAACTAATATCATGGCCATAATCATGACTTTTATTGGGCTTTTTTTTTGGTTTCAAGTTGTATACTTTTCAGAAAATACCTTTATACAGTTTCAGTAATTTTCATTTTAAACATTTATGTCTTTTATTTTATTTCATATAAAGAGAAGTTCAGCTGCAGACAAGTGTACGCAACAAAATAGCAATAAAATAGGAATTATCTTTAGATGTGGCTCTATCATTTGTGAAATATTTTCTTTTGAATACACGTAGTTCATCCATACAATTTTATGTGTGCACGATCAAATGAAACAATATATGAAACGAAGCGAACACCTGAAAATGAAAATCGCGTTATTGCCACTATTTATTTGAATACATAATTTCGTTTCACATTTTTTATATCTTTGTTTATAAAGACTGTTCAAATATCAGTAAGATTGTATAATTTTGCAGTACGTTATAAAATTTTCAATTAACAATCCGTCATTTTGGTCACAATAATGTTGGAAACCTTACAAAAGGACCTGAAAGAAAAACGTACTCATATTTCAAATAAATTTAAAACATTAAAATTTGAAATTCGCTTTTGAAAAAATATGAAAAAACTTCAAGTATTTTTGCACTCATTAAACTGTCTAAAAGATTTCAAAATTAAACACAACGAAAAAGTAAATATTTCTCGTAATTATGTTATTTCTTTCCCTTGGTCACAGAAATGATTACTGTAAACGATACGACTAAAGAAAAAAATATTATCGTAAGAAATAATTTCCACCTTATTGTTATAGACCCCTTTATGCACATTGCAACGTATATGGAGTACCAAATTTATAACCCTTCCTTTTCAGTCTTATATTTTTTGTTATGCTTATGTGTTTAACGTCAGAACACTAATAATTTTAGTGTTATTTGGATGTACATAAAGGAAAACAGGTTTAAAACAAAAGTTCAACTGAGTATATTCAAGTTAAGTTTACTTTACCACTGCACTAAAGACTTATTCTTTTTCTTTTGAATTGTTCTGATTGTTTATGATAATAATTTCAAAGAATGGTAATGTTCTTTAATTTTTAACAACTCGTACCTTCCAAATACCAAATCTAAATTCTCAGCTCAAACAAAATCACTCAAATAACATAATTATATAACCTATTGAAGCGTACATAGTATTTCTGATCAACTATTTACAAATATTAATTTTTCACAATATAAATAAATTGTAACGTAATATATACTACATTTTTCATAGATGTACATTATAGTGCACATTTAAAAAAAAATAAGATCTAGGAAAATTGCTTTAGTTTTCCTGTAATCTTTTAACCAGGTGTTCCCAACCCCCTTTTTTATCACTAGATTAGTAATTTCGGAAAGATGATAATATTCTATAGGATAATATCCCATATTTTATTCATTTTTAAGAATGTATTTTTTAATACGCAACTCGAAATTGCGAAAACATTTTTCTGTATTGCTTATGACAAGCCGTTTCAAGTGATTACCTATATGATATATGAAATGAGAAAAAAAATATTTTTTGAGACCTTATTTAAATTTTTCTTTAATTATTATATGAATATTTATTATACAATATTAGGTGGTGGGTGATCAATGCAAAATATTTGGCTTGATGAGATCTAATACAATTCCAACTTTCAAGTTTCTCTACCGCATGATTTCTAAGAAAATTGGGTTCGAGGATAGAAAAATATAAATGTATTACCTACGACATATACCTACCATACTTTTGCCTCCTATATATTTTGTAAACGTGAAAATATGGGAAAATTTATAAAAACTATAACATGTAGTATTAACGCTTTAGTTTTTCTGCAACCTTTTTGAAAACCCATATCTTCTTCGTAATTTTAGGCTAAGTAGTTTCGAAAATAAGGGGATAGAAAATATTTTTTGCATATTTTTTTAATATGAAGATATAATACCCAAAATTAAACAATGAAAGCATTTTTCAGAACCTTGTAACTAGTCCTTTCAAATGATACCCCGCTGTACAATTTGAGTCCAAAAAAAAATGTTGTGTTAAGTACACATGTTTGCCCTTTATAAAATTTCTAATTAAATATTTTTTTAAATTTAGTTAGTGTGATATTGTACGGGTTAATATGTTTTACTGCTGTACCAAATTTAAAGTTTTTACGTCAAGCAGAAGCTTCTGAGAAAAACGGCTGTGTCAAAGAGGCATGTGAGTTTTCTTATAAAGTTTACCGTTTCCTTTTACTGCACGAAACCCTAATAATAGCTCAAAACGTCGTATTTCTTACGTAAAAATTGCTTTCAAAAATTAAAAAAACACATGTGTTATGAGTGATATGCACAATTAGATCAAAATATTTCCATATATTGATTTAAAATAAGAATAGTCCTAATTTGCGAAATTCTACTGAATGAACACGTTTTTTATCCTTATACATATGTCGATGCTGTCATATGGAATAAATTCATATGATATGCTGACATTCTCATTGAAGTGCTAATGAAATCTGTTGGAAAATTGAATACGAATTTGCTGGTATATTCTAATAAATTACACACATAGCAAATTTCATGGAAATTTCAAAATTTTTAGTTTATTTTATCACTGGATATAACAACTTTGTGGTATCCTGTCCAGATAGAAAAGTTACGTTGCGTCACCTATTGAGTCAAAACACAAAAATATTGTTACAGACTTAAAACATCCAGTTTTATTCTGTACAAATTATGCATCATCTACAATTAAAATATCCTATATTGCAATTCGAATTACAAACAATATCCGTATTGATTTCTATAAATATCTATTAAGTTGTTTAAGAGAATGAGTAGTAAATATTTATACTTTTGAGTTTATAATATTAGTGGGATAAAAACTTTTCACTGAGATCTCTTGAGACATGAGCTATATATACAATATACATTTTGCGCCATCCACTAAAATTGTTCGATAAAAATCTATATTACTGAAAAAAGTAGCTCATCTATTAATCAGAACAACAGACTATGCTACTATATTTTATTAAAATCAGTCCAAATATTTACGCATGATTTAACGACATATGTCTACAGATTCAAATTTTCTCATTCATATTAATTATGGAATGAAATTGAAACTCAAATAAAATAATTGAAAATAATTAATTAACCTAATTGTCAGTAAATTACTTATCTCACATGAAATATGGCGCTGTTAAAATTACACGGGTAATGCATGAAATCAGTTAACAATATTATATATATGTATATACATATATATATATATATATATATATATATATATATATATATATATATATATATATATATATATGTGTGTGTGTATGTGTATATATATACATATATATACATATATATATATATATATATATATATATATTTATATACATTTTTTGGTAAATTACAGGTAACCTATTCGTTAATAGGCAATTAATGACTTCACAAATTAAAACAAATGGAGGTATATACACAAAAATTAAACATGAATTTAAAATACACAAAAACTACAATAGGTAATGACGACGTTCTTCAACAAATTTACTTTCACTACAGTTGAATACCGCGAGAAACTAGAAAATTCCGATATAATTCAATGTTGGGGGTGGTATTGTATACACGTGATGATTGCATGATACTCAATAAAATGGGGCGTAGTATTTTTCCTTTTAATAGCTAGGAGATAAATTTCATAATAAAAACGTATATTGTGAGTTGCAAGAAACAGAAACCTAACATACTCAAGAGGAAAACGGTAATAAACAGAATGGGTAATAAACAGAATACTGTTTAATATACAGATATCGGAGGAACTTATATTGCGCACCTTGCTTCGTGTGGGCTCCAAACAATGAAGCCAGTTTCTAATCGGTTTTATACTAAGGAATTATATAGCAGGTTAATTGATGACATGGATGGAAAATAAATTATTATTTTAAATTATTCAACAGGAATCCAAGTTTCCGAAAATATTTTTAGTTACATACACCAGATGCCCACAAAACGTCAATCGCGAATCAAATCTAACTCCCAAATCAACGACCTCATACATACGATAAGTAATGGGTTTCCGCTGACCATATAATAAAAACGTATATTCATATTTAATAGCCTCATGTATACCTCACTATTGAACATTTGCTTGCGTTAAGGCGTAAGTCGCTTGCTGCGCTTCATTCAACGACGGTGCTCAAATCACACTGCAACCGTTCACCATCTGCTGCATCCTTGACGACTGCAAAAGTTTCATTTCTTCCGCGAATAACAAACAACGCACAGTCTTTATCGCGCAAATAATATCGTTTACCAGAATAGTGAAAAGTAGAGGCCCGAGGTTTGAACCCTGGCTCACATCCAATCTGTAAAATAAGTCGCGGGTATAAAGTTACGAAGAGAAAAGTGGAGCGAAGAACCTTGCCTCGCCAAGCAATTTAGTAAGATAGTATTGTCTACACGAACGAAAGCTTGCTGGTAGACAAAATATGCAACATATACTTGAAATTCGAGGGCAACATAATAAGCAATATATTCCAGAAAACATGCAAGGTTACTGACCAACGAACGTTGGACTCAGAACTATATTATATCGTCTTATTCAAGAGAAAAATGTAGATATTTCATAAATGTGTTTTATCATAGAAGAATAATCATTATACTATACTAGATTAATTGATATATAGAATGATATATTTGATATATGGAATGATATATAAGTGATATATAGAATGATATATTGTTTATTCATAAAACATATTTATATAAACTTATGTACTCGCCACTCGACGATTTTTATTTTTTGCGTCTTCGTAAATGTTTGCTATTAGTTCTTACTCTTTATGCTTTGTACTTTCTCACGTGATATTTTTCCAACTAATAAATTATAACTACGATACTTGAATGTATTTTACAGATTATTAAATATTATGGGTATATATTTGGAAGCAGTTGTGCATAAGCCGTGAAAAGTTCATGGTTTAAATACTCCTTTATATGTAGTATTATTTCATTTCCAAAATTATCTTGGTAAATTTCAATCATTGTTTAATTCCTGTTTACAAATATTCTCTTAATGATAGGCACCGAAAGTGAGTAAACAAATGATGTTAAATTTATTGTTCATAAATATTGATGAGTTTTTCTGTTATTAATACCATAATTGCTGGATCTTAATGACTTGTTTCTACTCTTCGTTAATCTAATTCTATCAAAATTTCAAGTGTTATTTCTAGCAATTCTGTAGCATTTCAAGGAAGTCAAATTAAGTAGTTGTCTTACTTATCTATTAGAATTATTTTATTAAGTTTTTTTGTGAATTTAAATTGCTTTCTTCAAGTTATGGAGCATTTGGTTTCGTGTTATGGTTGCTTTTATTATATGTAAATTTATAATCAATTTCTTCCAAATTTTAATCCATCATATGTCTTGTAAATAGCGAATTAGATTGATAAAGTGAAACTAGTTTCTAACCGGTCAACATGTTCATTTTACGATCATATATATATGGCCTCAAATGTCAGGTATCACGAACATGGATAAGCGATTTTCCTTGGTATAGGATTAATTGGAAATTAGAACTCTTTCATGTAAAATAGCAGTATCGGACCCGATAGGTTCTCGATATAAAACGGCATCAATGACGTACTCAAGTACATTAGTATTAACATCAAATATTTTTTTAACATTTGGTTACTATGTAACGTGATTTTTGATAAACAACGTTTGCAAATTTCTATTATTCTACAATTTACGTAGTTGGATATTTGTTATGTGGTTACAAACAAAAATGAAAATAAAATAATTGCAAAAGGAATGAACAGTCAAGAAACACCAAATATTCGCAACGATATGTAGATATATCTTTTGATGATGGCTTAATCAGAAATTATGTGATACGGCTATGAATTACACCGGTCAAAAAAGGGAACTTTTTTGCCCATAAAATGATTGATACTAATTTAACTAAAATATTATTAGTCGTTTATTTAGGCATGAATCATCTAGTCAAATTAGTTAAAATTTCTAGTGAATATAAATAAAAAAATATTAATATAATTAAAAGTTTATTTCTCATAAATAAATGCCAACGGTTAAAAATCTACTGAAGAATCGTTAAGTATTTTATAATTAATTCTCTCGTTAACGTCCGACAATAATCTGCTAGCATAGCAGGGTTTCACTTTGTACGAGATCATTATGCCGGTTTTGAATAACATTCACTGCCCTTCATTTTTCATACTGGTTTCGAATAATACTGCCCCATATTTTTCAAAAGATTCCATTGCTGTAAACGAGAATCAAGAAGTTCTGATTGTGATTTTGGCAAGTTTAAATCCTCTACAAACTAATTTAATTCAGGCTTAACAATTCCGTTCCATTCGGATGATTATGTTACGATATAAATCGGATCTGTAGTATTTCTTTGGTACTGATGTCGTTAATATTTTAAATATCTATTTAAGGAACATTTAATTTTTAGACATTGTTAATTTTCTGGTTCAGGTCATTGAGCAGCTGCTGTACCAGTAATTGTATTTTCGCTTTTGTGCGACAATTTAATTTAATTTTTTATTAAGACAGAAGAAACAATAGGTTTACCGCACTTCCGTTTTTTTTTCATATATTCCATACATTCTGTTTCGACGAAAAGTAAACTAGGTTGGCGACCAGATAATTAAACTCGTTGAAATTTGTTGCCGCAATTCAAACACATTACGTGCGAAACCCACAATTTATCTTAGTTCTTCACTTTTACACCAATATACATTTTGAACGCGTGACAAATTTTTGGCGTTAAGTTTTCATTCATTGTTTTGGCAATAGAGTTTTAACATTTATAAAAAAACATTTTCAATGTTACTACTACGAATGGGAGATATTTCTGTATTGAAAAAATCTTTATAAAAATTACGTTCATAACTCATATAGCGAAAACAAGGAAGTACTAGAAAAACAGAGCGTCACTTGGCCTCAATTTATAACTAATATTATTGACCGCAATATATAAAGGTCAGTAAAATTTTTAAATGTATTTGGATATATACTTAGGTTGTATTTAACCAAACAAATAATATGTGCATAATGAGAGGAATAGGGTAGGCCCAACAAAGTAGAGCCAAGAATCAAGATAAGGCTATCTTTTTTAGACACTTTTGGAAACATAAATATACGATGCCTTTTAAATGACAGCATTAAGTTTGTTCCAGAGTTTTACAGTATGAACAGTGGTAGAGTACAGAAAAATTTCATAATTCATGTCGAATGAGAATCGGTGTTATTTACCCAATAATAACAATTTTCTTTTTATTAAATCTTTTGCTCACATGTCTCGCTAAAACATGGCAAAGCATTTAATATTACGTTTTAAAAAGAGGTGTTGCCTTAATATAAGGTCAGGGAAAAATTCTAGTGCCTTAATAGAAAATTCGCAAGGACAAAGTCGTAGCTTAAAGGTAAAATATAATAATTAAACATTAAATAGTAAAAATATAAAGGTATTCTCTCAATCTGGACGACATTGACTCTCATTTTTCAAAACATCTATCATTTGTACAGACATTATATTATATCTATATTTTATATAACTTTACATTTTTTTTATTTGTAACTACGTGGATGTATATATATTTCTATGAAATTAGAATAACAGAAACGGTGAAGAAAAAAAAACTAGTTAACTCGTTATGCAAAAAAACAACTTTTAACTATTACTGCCTCCCGATATGCTTCCTAACGACATCATTACAGGCCCGTCGAGTGATTATTATCACATTCGTTACCGTTATCTGTCCACGAACGACTTTTTTAACTCAATAACAACATAATAAACTGTCGTATTTATAAACATAAGTCCATAACGCAATACCAGTATAAATAGCCCGACAAGCGCATCGCGTAAACAACTCGTTTATATTCTACGCAGGCTACTCGACTCTATTTTGCAACGTGACATCGAAATGCATGTGGACGTAGGCTTAAATTTTCATCCTCCCAATTCGTTTATATTTAATGATGTAATGTGGGCGGATAAGTTAAGAAAATTTTGAGATCAGTTGAGAATATAAGGTTTAAGTTAATGGAAGAGTGTTGTAATTTTTGGTTGAGCCGCCAAATACGATTTTCAATAACAAAGTCATATTTTGAAACCAATATTATGGGTAGTGCATTAAAGTGTGATGTAACGTATATGATGGAACTTTGAGGAAATATCCTAAGAACTTTCATATACTATACTAGGTTATAAAAGTTTTTGGGATTGTTCATTAGAATATGGATTTTTTAATTACCTGTCACCATGAGCTTTATGTTCAATTAATGATAAAGCCTGTTTTTATTCGGATGGAAAGATTTTGAAAATAACGAAAGTTTTTAATGCGTTTACTAAATACCAATTAAATATTATTTAATTTTTGGTTAGGCAATGAGAATAAGCACTAAATAATATTTTGAATCATTGTCACTAATAATGTTGTAAAACCGCGGCTCCTTATACCCTATAAGTAACAAGATAAGCTCTATCGAACGGATGATAAAAAAGTGACCAGAAAAAATCCTGTTATTAACTAATAAAACGTTAAAAAGACATTGTTAATTCTATCTCTGATTATCTCATTTTGAAAAGATAAAGTCGGATAAAAATAAAGATTTTACAGTATTGAAAGTGAGAAATTTAATTTTACAAACAAATGGACTAAAATCTGTATTCAAAATCATTAGTCGTAATTAGGACCCTGATTGTCATTAGGCCGATTTTCATTTAGGACTAGAAACGTTCATTATCTAACTTAAAAGGTTTTTTATATTGTTTGCTTGAATATTTGAATGTTAATAGTTCTATAATACGCAACTGTTGTACGTTTTAATTTGAAATGTATGCTCACAAACGTAAAAATTATTACTAACACATTATAACCTGGTATGCCATACTTTAATGCTTGGAGAAACAAGCGTGTGGCTCTTTCTTAAGATTTTGCACATCAAAAGTGAAAAAAAAACGGAACCTTTTCAAGAGCACCCGATATCCGTTCCTCTATATGACTATCTGTCATAGTCATTAAGAACTCGGGAAAGAGAAATTTGGGCTTTTTTCTTTGAAATTTGAAAGATTGTAAATGTTACCACATTCTCAAATTTATTACAAAATTTTGATTAGCATATCTCCAGCAATATTTTTAAAAATACGTGAAAATTGGTGTGTAGTTGTATCGAAGACACGGTCATATGTTTTATGTGAAAACCTCTCATTTCATGGGTAATATTTTTTTTCAGAGCTACGAATATATTTTCTTATCACCAGGATTCCAATTTACTCGCGCCGTTGTTCCTGGACTCGAGCTCCGCGCTTTATGGATATCACTTGATTGCTGTTAAGAATTGATCGATTGCTATTAAAACACGCAAAACAACCCTTACAATCGCGGTGCCTCCAACCCCCGCGCACGTATTATTTTCTCATCTGTGGAAATTCTTTGATCTGTTGGCTATCGAGGATGTATTAGGATTTTAAATGTAGACGATAGCTTCATAGCTGCAATGCCGAACTCTGCACGCTCAAGATATTGAGTTGTTATTCTAATTTAAATTTTTAATTTATATATTTTCCGTATATATGAGCATCGATCACGACTTAAATGGTTAGATTCATGACCGATACAATCTCCACCTTTTACGTTTTTATACAATATCCTCTGTAACCTTGTTACACTTCCATTCCTCCGATCTAGATCCAACACCTGTTAGCCCACAACCTTGAAGCCAATCTAAGACAAGTACAATCTCTTAATTCTTTAGCACAGAACTGCATTTTATATCGTATATATTACTAGATTATGGAGTCAACTGAACACAAATAGCTAAATTCCCCGTAGTTTTCTTCTGTTCAAAAGTCTCAAAAAAATTACAATGATTATTATCATACTTATTTAACACTTCATTTATTACTATTTTCACCTCTCGCATATGATTTCATTATATTAATATTTACATTATAGTTGTACATTTTGTTTGTATAATTATTAACAAAAATGATGTTAAACATGTTTGTTAGATTAAATAATCAACACCGATAACTAATGATTAATTTCTATGTGATACAGAGATCTTTAATAAAATTAAACGTAAATAAAAGATGAAACATCTACCTATTCACATTTGTGCCTCATTTTCCATCAAAGAGAAAGCGATGAAGTACCATAATGCACTGACTTACCGAAATGGTACTCTTTCATTATATACAAACCCATACTTTTACCATGAAGAAAGTGATAATTGGTCCAACGAAGATAATTCGACTGGCGTTATTTGTTAGTGGTTGGGTTCGCTCGATCGTTAAATTAATGATTTTCATTCGTGGAATTAATAAGATTTGCAAATGTATCCTCACGTCTCTTTTATACGATGCAGCTATACGGGTTTAGATAAATCTTAGTAGGATCTTATACTTTGCTTGGAGGTAATTAATGACCTGCAATAAATGGAATTATTAAGGATGAGGATGTATTTGTGTGGAAATTTTAGAAGGAGTCAAAAAAATATTAGGAACTCAAAAAAATATTACCCAATCGAGGTAGATTTTTGTTGTTGATTGACCAAAATAAAACTCATCAAATCATCGAACGAAAATTGTCTCACATTAAATTTATATTGACGTTATACACACAATTTTCAGAAGTACACCATATTACTAAAGAGTTCCAATTGTAAAAAATTTGATTTTTTTATTCTAAGACCTCTCAGTGTTACGATTGTATTAATATAAATAATATAATATTTACAGTCTTAAGCATTCAAATCGTAATTTTACTGGAAACATATCAATGGAATAAAACCATTGCTTATGTCACAGATATTAAATGTCGACCGTTTATTTGTTAATTTAGTTTACCGTATCTTTTTGAAAATAAATTTCCTATGCCGATTTTTCAAAATGTTCTCATGTAATTTTTATTCGAGATAAGCAGTCTGCTGGAACGGTGTTGAGTGTTTGTTTTAAACGACAATAACGCTATATTCTTAAAGATAAATTTATTCCAATTCATTTTTTACGAAAATATTTAGATATGATTATAGTTTAATTTATGAAAAATATCTTAAAATAATTACACTCAAATATTGGTTCAAAGATTCTATTTTGTTAGTAGTTCCCCAGGATCTCATGTAGAATTATTTTAATTAACCTGCAGTTATCCCGCGGTCATTATACATTTTTTCTCCGTTCTCCAAATGACATCAGTCGTTGGGATCGAGTTCAGAAATATCAGCAGGAATACTCAGGACGATCCGTCAATAAACGAACCCGTCTCTGTCCACCTTGCACCGTGTAAATAGTGTTCCCCGACTAATGTTTTTATAAGTATTCGGTTTATGTAAATTACAATGTAATAACATGTGGCTTATAATTTTGCTAACAGCATGGACTTTAAAAAAAATTTAATAGAGCATGCAGTTTCAGACATTAGCGTGGCTTTGTGTATTCATATAGTTTTGTTGGAAAGTAAGAAGTAAGAAATATTTTAGTAGAGAAACTAATGTAAGCCAGTGGTTTACCATCTTGATATCTATATCTTGGCCTTCCTATAAAAAAGAGAGAACATGCTTCTTTATATTCAAATGAAAATTAAAAATTTATATTTAATTTTAGACGAGAAATAAAAAATATCGCTTGGCTGGCAATCCGCTTAATAACTATTTAAGCAAGTACTGGCAAGACAGAGGAATAATTGACAATGTGCCATGTGCCCTAGATTTAAAGAGTAAAGATAAATCCTATTACTTGTTCGTGATGTGCAGTGCTTTTTGGCAAATTGCCATGTACATTATTTATTTAATTAGGTTAAAATTGGACTAAAACATTTGAAGCTTTTAGTTCAACAATAGTTTTGTTTATGTAAACAAAACAATTTAATGTTCTTTTATCTTTAAATAATCAGAAAGTTCAAGAAATCGCATTTAGTAATTATTTTTTAAAGACTGCTAATGTTTCAAAGATGCGTTTTTTTGCTCATTCCCTATTATAATTTTATTTCAAAGATGCGTTTTTTGCTCATTCCCTATTATAATTTTATTTCAACTGGGTAACATTTTTCTCCCAAATGTTTTAAAAAAAGACGATATATTTATTTTCCTTTTATTTAAATGATGTCATCTCGAAATTAATGGGTTACTATTTAGATGCCGAATTCTTTAAGGCTGTCACTAGTTTCTCAGGCAGAAGACACGGCAATCTTACAACCTAAATATGAAATCTGTCAGGAGGAACTTTAGCGATACCTTTCATATTACTGATGCATGTTTTGAACTGAAAGGGGCGAAATCGAATGTAAATTGTATATATATTTTTAATAGTCTTTGAATAAAAGAAAAGGGCATTCAAAGTTATAAAAAAGTACCAAACTACCTTACCTTTTAATACCTACTGTACCTACTGTACCTTTTAATTTATTAAAAATTTTCAATTATTCCTTTTTTTTATACATATGTGAAGTATTTATTAAAAAGTATGTAGGTACTGTTTAATGAATAATTTTATTATGAGAACATTTGCTGCAGCGCACAATGATACTGTATGGAGAAATTCCTTATTTTTTTATAAAATAAGATAGACCTAACAAAAGACCTCCGATGACAGACTATACGATTTATCTAATGGAGTTCAGGATTTTGATCATCTTATAATTGCATGTATGAAAAACTTCATGGCTTGAAAATGTATATTGACTAATACGAATTAGACATTTATTTTAAATTGGTTTTTATTTATCAAAAAGGAATTTATCTTATAATTTTATTATCTAAACTTGTTTTCCATTTAACCATTAAGTTCAAGCCAAATTTCAAATACGACTTTGAAAATAAGACATAATATTTTTTTAATTGCTGTCTAAAACGATACATATTTTGAAAGTGATATGAAGATAGAGTTATTATTAAATTTAATCAATAAGGAATACTCTACACGCTTTAAAAATAATATAAAGTAATGTCGAAACAGAAATACAAAAGGTGTTGAGAAAAATCGAATTTGATTTTAAAATGTTACTTGGTTTCAAAAGCAACTCAATTTCGGTTTTCAAAATTTGACAGTAAAAGAAAACAACTCTTCACAACGAAATATTATTACAAAGTTACTCTATTCTTATATTTTCAAAGACATTAATATGTTATTATTCCAGTAACTATCTTATTGGTATTGTAACATTGCTCAACGAAAAATTAATCAAACTTATAGCGGTCAACAATTGGGATTTGAATGTAGTTGCATAAGTATTTACACAAGGTTAGATTTTATGGAACCTTTTTCAATGGAATAAATTGGGCTTGACGAGATATCGGTGAAGGTGTGGAAAGGGGTTGGGACCACCGGATAAGCCTGGCTCACAAACCTTAACAATAAAATTATGATTGATGAAAGGATCCCGAACATGTGGAGAGTCAGCAGCGTAATCTCTTTCTATAAAAACAAAGGGAATGTGGCAAATTGCAACAACTACCGTGGTATTATACTGACCTACCATACACTAAAAATTTGGGAAATTATCCTTGCGAACCGACTAAAAATTATTAAAGTTATCCCTCACCTATGCGTGTTCTCTAGAGGAATGAAAACGACAGATGCAATACACAGCGTGAAGATTCTGATAGAATAGTGTAAATTGCGGAAAAAAGACCTACATTTTGCCTTTATTGACGTAGAAAAAACTTTGTATCGCGTACCTAGAGATCTGATCGGCAAGCTTTGAAATCACGTTTGAGCTTTGAGATCCCGGGACATTACATTTCTTTGATTAAAAATCTAAACCAAGGAATAACCAGAAGGGTTAGTAGTCCCTCAGGCTAAACACACAAATTTGAAATTTAGGTCGGAGTTTACCAAGGATCCACAATTAGCCCTTTATTGTTTAATCTAGTTGTACCTTAGACTTATTGCCCAAACTCAAAGAGAAGTACAAGTATAACTAATTCCATTGCAAGAGGCACTATATAGGTTGTCTTAGATTAAAAAGAGACAAGACTGAATACATGCAGTGTGATATATCTGGAAAAATTACCAACGGCAACTCATCAGTGATGACATAAAGAACATTTCTGAAGAAAATAAATCAGTTTAAGAATCTCGGTTCAGCCGTAGCTACGAAAGACAGCATTGAAAATAACATCTAGCAAAGAATGACAACTACCTGGTTAAAATGAAGATGACTAAGGGGAGTGTTATGTGATGCTAGAATGCCCATCACACTAGAAGTCCGAGTTTACTAAATAGGAGTACGACCAGCGTTGGAATGCTGGCGGATGAGAAAGGTGGGTGAACAAAAATGCACGTCACGGATATGAAAATGCATCGTTGGGCCGGAGGAGTTACAAGACTGGACAGAATCAGAAATTAGTACATTAGAGGAACATTTAAACTTGCAAAAATGAAAATGAAGAAAAGTTGACACAAAATCGCTTGCGTTGGTACGTGTACGTTATGAGGCGCAACGAAAACCATGTAACCAAAGCAGTATTAAAAATAGAAGAAAGAAAGAGAGGCTGAGGTCGACCCGATGCCACCTGGAAGAGTACTATAGACAAATATTTTAAAATTGTGAATTTGAACTCAATGACAATACAAGATAGACTGTTGTGGCAAAAATGTATGAGGAGGACTAACCCAAAATGAGATATGGGACCATAGCCAGGAGAATGAAAAAAGATTTTCGATGAAATAAAACCAATTTAGAAATTACTTTACTTGTCGGAATATATAAAAAAATATGACATTGTATTAAAATGGACTAAACATTTCCAAATAAAAATAGGATAGAAAAAATGTGGTTAGGAAAAAATCTGATTTGCTTATATATTTATGAGAATATTGAAGAAAATGCGCTGCGTTACATGGTCTGGAAAATAAAAGAGAAAATGTAAGTCACATTTTATTTGTTTATTTTAAGGAAAATCATTACCTGAAATTTTGTTTGAAAAGTAATTTCTGTCACTTTTTATTTTAATTTGCTAAGTTGCATTAAGGGCAGTTGCTTGGAATAAAACTGTAATAGGTCCATCTGTAAAAAAAGCATCTAGAGAGCATTGATATCCAGCAACTCAAGTGATATTTTCAGCTTTGGTAACTAGTGAAATTTTCAGCTTTGGTAATTTATGTATCGGCTATTGAAGTATAGATGAAGAAATATTAATAACGGTGCCTTGCACAGGTGATCTAAGAATACATTTATTTTACAGATCTCTTATTTGCTTCTTGGCGTATAGTTAAATTCAAGGAAAGCAGTTTAAATAGGAAAACTTTTATTATTTACATTACTACTGTACCAAAGTACTAGTTTGCTAAGTTCACGCTGTTCGTTATATTAGAAGAATAAACGCAGTATTACTAATGTGGTAAAATAATCACTGTAAAGTGGCTATCTTTTCTTAATTTACCCACTTTAAAAAAAATTATTTTCCTTTTTACGTTCTAAAAAAATTCACACACTTATCGCAACTAAATAGGGATTTTTTTCAAAAATACGTAAAAATAACATAATTCTTAACATTTATTTTGAATCTTTTAATGTTTTACAAGTAACTTTTCTTAAGAAAAGTATATTTTTACCCCAAAGTGAAATCATGTAATTTTGTTTGTATTGTGTGTGTGTAAATAATTGTTGTTAGATATGATAAAAAATGGTAAATTTCATCACAGGTTTAAATTACTACATAATTTTCTGGTTGAGAATATGTGAGGGGCAAAATTTTAAGGAAATAAAAAAAAATTACTTTATTCGCATATTAAATAAAAAATCAAATGAAAACAATAAAAAACAACTCAAATTTTACTATGCGAACTATAAAATTCAACACAAATCAAACTACATGCCTGTTAAAAGTTTGGTCTATTTTTTCGGGCTCTCTTTAAACCCCACAACTAGTCCTAGGGTATTGGAGGACTTTTGACTTGTTTTTTTTAACTAGCGGTGAAGTGCTCCGACTGTGCGTCAATACTATTGGTAAGTAGTAGAGTTGAGAAAAAACAAGAAAACGATAAGTGTCATGAAAGTAGCATCTAGAATTATGTAAATGAAAAGGTATTTGAATTTTTTTATTGGGTTTTTTGTCTAATACCATATAAATAAGTTTTAAATGTATGAAAAGGGTTTGTTTCTTACTTCGTAGGGTTTGTTTCCCAGCTCATGAAGTGGAAATTATTTAACATGAACCGTTAAATAAGTTCCGGTGGTAAATGTTTTATAATAACAAAAACAAACCCAAAGTAATTTAAACATGCTGAGAAAGAAGAAAAAACTTTTGTTTTGTTTCCAAATGAATTCCCCACTATTGCATATATAAAGGTTATATATGTTTTTTCTTTGAGAAAGTGATTGATTTACATTTCGGGTAACTTAAATAAAATGTATTATCTTCAAAATAAACGCACAAACTATGAACGTTGTATTTTTTTTACATGCTCTTTTAAAATCCATAAATATCACGCCTATCTGCTTTCAGTAATCCAGTGACTCTAACAAGTGCTAGGAATAAAGTAGTTGGTTAGTGGTGGAAATTTAATTGAACAAATATCGTATCTGCGGCACATTTCGTGAAGGTAACTTTTATTCTATATTTCCTGGGCTTTATTTAAGTCTAATGACTTAAGTATTCCTAACACGTTCATTCCAACAAACGGCATGGAAGATGAGCTGACAATTTAATAGCTCGTAGGCACATTTTGAAAATTTTTGACCAAACTACCTATGCTTGGATCAGTGGGCTGGAAAATTAATTAAAAAATCTCTTAGAACCTTTGATGAATCCTATTCGGACAAGCACTGGTGTTAATATTTATTTATTTCATGTGATGAAGAGACATACAATCAAAATCCTTAATTTTTTAAAAAAATTTCTCTGTATTTGTAATATATGAATAACGATATTACTTAGGCAAGATTTTGAATTTAGATCAAAATTCTGAAATATCATTGCTGGTAGAAATGCTGCCCTAATTTTTCCACTTCAATTAACCATTTTGGTTCTACAAAAGAGGGAATATTTCCACTTACAAATACTTATACAAGAAAAATATAACCCATCTTTTTCTAGTCTCTTTTCTTTAAATATATAAAGATTTATGATATTTTACACTACCGTATATATTATATTACAAAATTTAAATATATTAGAAAAAATTTAATGTGTCGTTTCTTTAAATATAAAATTAAGTGTTAAAACAGACGAAAAAAATGCTGGTATTTAATTTTTTATAATTAAGTTTATATCGGCTCTTCTTTTTAATCTTTTAAAGTAAATATCGACAAAAATAAAACACTGAGTCTAGTTCAATGTTTTAAGTTTGTCTGCTTTGAGTCTAACTCGGTGTTTTATGTTGTGCTGAGAGAATTTGTTTAATGTAGTTATATTGAAGGTCACTGAAAAGTGTTTTAAATTATACTTCTTACTTCCTGTTCCTAAATATATTTGCTCACCCGATTTTATTAATTTGTAGAAGTATGTTTCTGTTTTATGTCACATTAATTTCTTCGTGTAATTTCTTTAAAACAAGCCTCAAGGAGAAAAAATATTGGTAAAATTTTTTATTCTCTGTAATATTTCCAGATGAAACATATTTCTTTTACATTTTCTATACTGACACCGATTCTGAGCTGGCTGGATACAAAATGAATTGCGGAAACGAAAGGAGGTCATGTCGTTTCAGGGCGGGTGCGACGCCCGATCGGCCGATTTCACTCGTAAAAACTCAAATCGCAAGCTCTTTTATATACTTTGCAATATTTCGTCGATATGAATTTCATCCGGTAGGCTTCAGGTAGGGTTTTCTTTCTCCTCTATTGCAAAGTATTTCCACTAGAACATTTTTTACTATCAAAATTTTTTTAGCTACCCTTAGCATCTCTTCAAAACTTTGTTTGAAAATTTCCTTCTATTTTATTTCCTTTTATTTCTGTCTGTCTTTATAATTACTGAAATGTGACGACATATAAACTTGTCTCTTCATTGAAAAGTCACGAATGTGGGTAGCATTTATATTGGGGAAAACCATTTATTTTAAAACAATTATAAGGTAAGAAATTCTAATCTTTAATAATATACAATAATATTCAAGTACCACTATATCTGGGACCACCATTTATTTGAATACCATATTAAGGTGAGCAATTAAACTCTGTTATGAAATAACAGCGATGAATAATTGCAAAAGCCGGAAGGTAAATGTTGTTGACCTGGCGAATTTTGTTCTTTTACTTTGCTTTACATCAATGATGATTAATACTGTAGGCCTACTATGCTCCATTCTTCTAACACTTACAATATAACAACAATTTTTTTATATTTTGAGTCTAAAAGTTCAGTAATATAATGGGCTAGTTCAAAAATATTAATTTTCTTCCTGAGATTTAAATAAAAATCTTGAAAACTGCCTTTCCACTTCCTTAGGAAATTTGTAAAAAAAAATTAATTCTGACAATGAAGTCCACATTGATCGAATTTGATACTTTTTGTCAGGTGCAATTTAATTGTTTAAACACAAAATTTAATAGATTAAGTGATAAGAAATATTTTGAAAATAATTATTAATGTCAAATCATTGCATTAAATAATAAATATGTTTCTTTAAATTTTCTTAATTTATCAAATTAATACAATTTCAAAATAGTACAAAAAATTCGTACGCATTTCATATGTATAGATTTGCTTCTTCAGATTGATAAAATAAAATATTTAGGACGTAACTGCACATACATTACGTGAGGTTTAACTTACATTCGACTCATTTTTTTATGTGCTGTATATCTTTGCGTATCAAATTGATATTTTCGCAACAATGTTTTATGAATACTATTTACAAAGATTAGCCTGGTGTTGACGAGAATGGTTATATACATGTTTATATGTGTATATATATATATATATATATATATATATATATATATATATATACCCATTCGCGCCATTGCCGTATTACACAAAATAAAGCTTTTTATTTAATGGAAAATTGTTTGAATTCGTACCCCATAAAAAATAATAAACTTATTATTATGTTAATTAATATTAACAATATACACTTAAAATGCATGGGAGTTTGCTTTGATTTTATATAATTAATCTTTGCAAAGCCTTATTCTAGTGTTGGCAGCTATTGTGAGTGTAAATAACACGCATTTTTCGACAAAGGAAATCTTGAGTTGGTGACCACCGGTAGGCACAGACTAAATCGACTCATTTAAATTCTTGTCACGAGATAATTAAAATTTCTAGTTAATTTTATGCACAGGAAATTGAGTGAGTTTTGCAAATGAATTCGAGGAAGATTGGTGTAGAAGAAATTTTTGAGAGGACAAGGAAATGGAAAATAATTTATCCACTCTGGTTTTTAATATTTTCTTATGTTTTAAGATAATATTTCTCAAAACATTTGACAATTGTGGCATACTCTAAAAAAATCTAAGGAATTTGTGCCAAGTTAATTTGAGTATACTCGATTATTCTGAAAAAATTTGAATTGTTCAAAAAATTTTTAATTTTCTTAAAAAAAATTTTTTCTACCTTCTTGTAACGGAAGAAAGGAAATATCAAATATCATTTGTAATTTCAAATAGTCTTATAGCATGAACGAAATGGTTCTCTTTGAACTAACTAATCTATATCTGAATAGAACTTATTCATAAGTTTTGAGTGTTGATTAAATACTTAACTAGTTATTATTTCTATGACTACAGCCACCCAGTAGTTTCAATTTATTTCAATAAAGTTCGGACAATTAAACTCAATTAAATTAGGAAAATTTTAGGGAATTTATTTTTCCTAAACCTTAGTTAATCTCCCCGCTTTGGCTGAATATATTAAAGTGATATATGCGCTTTCCAGGTTGTGGTTACAAATTAACCAATAAAGAATACAAATAAATTAAAAACTATTCTATCGATAATCAGATTGTAAATATTATATAAAATTCATGCAATTAATTCTGAATTGATCTTTATTTGTATAAAGTTAAAATACCCATTCAACATATAATATTTTTTCTATCCCATCCTTTATTACATTTTTATTTGGGGCTTGGATGCCTACTTGTTATAGAAGTAAATATTTACACATGTTACACTAGTAATATAATGTATTTGTATGATATTTTTCTTAATATTTTCACCGGTTACAATATTTTTCTGAGCATATCGTTTGTATATACAAAATAGTAATATAATTTTGATTAAATTTTGCATAATAACATTGATATGGTACTTTCAGATATTTAGTTTTAGGCCCAAAAATATTTAGGTATTTGGTCAAACGTACAGATAAACACAGTCTTATGAAATCAATTTATTTTTAGACTAAGTTCCAGAATATTAAAAATTGTATAAAATTAAAAATTCTGTGAGTTGTAAAATATTAAAAATTCCATTAAAATCCACTTAATAATTCACATATCATGCATGTGCGAAGAAACAGAGACCAATTTTTAAAATTGGTGTTTAAAATTTTTGGTAATTTTTTATTTCATTAAAAATTTTCAAAAGGTTTGTTAAGAAATAATTATTCAGTATTATCTTTTATCAATAAATTATTACATGAAATTATAATACATTTTCGCCAGATTATTTACGTTCATGCTAATATAGGACACGCAATATTAATTTTTAATTAAATCATCCAAAGCCCCAGTTGCAATTTCTCTTTTTTATAATTTTATTTATGTCCTTCTGTATCAACATGTGCCTGTCAAAGTAAACCACAATAACAGTAAGGTAAACCACAATAACAGTTATTTATTTTTACCCTACTTAATAATTCTATCATTTAAGTCCTTTTAACTGTTTTTTTTTTGCAATTCTTGTCCTTTTTTAATACGATCAGATTTTTAGCTGCGTTCTATTGATGGTTTTTCGAGTACTTATACCATTAGGCCAAAACCTAAAGCATCCTATACATATGGTGAGTTAATATAAAAGCAATTTATTTTAAATATTTTTTTTTTTTTATGAGTATGACTTCATTTTATTGCAAAGTTACATATATTTTAAATGAAAAATGTGAACTCGTCTGCTTGATTCTAATTATTAAATGACTTGTACGTTTATGCAAAAGTCGAGATGTTCAGTTGGTATTGTAATTATCAATCATTAAAAAAAATAGATTACCCACAATTGAAATATTCACAGTCAGACATAAAAGTAAATAAAAGTTTTTATACTCATGCTTTTATATGTCCTCTCTATATTGATATTTTTATCATTTTCCACCAAGGTGAAATAAGTAAGCCTAATACACTACACTGTACTTGTATGTCGGTGTGGCAACATATCATTTTGTGCGAGCACCCACTTTCAGCGTATTGAGGGTGGCCACTCGGCCGACGATAATAGGATAATTCGATTGGCATTATTCGTCGGCGGTCGGGTTACCAAAATTAATGCCCTTCATTAGCGGAATTAATAAGATTTAAGAACAGACCCTCTCACGTACGATACAGCATTACGCACCTTGATTGGAGGTGAATAATCTATATGTTATTGATACAAAGGCTATGCGAAACAAGTTACTTGACCAATTGTTCATATTTAGTTGAAATGACGTTTTGTAACTTATCTTAGGGAAAGATTTTTTATAAGTAAGAGGTAGTTCTATGGAATGGCGTTACAAATTACTTAGATATTGAATATTTGTTTTAATGCGTTGAATCCTGCTTTTAACTGATTTCTTTTCGGTTGAGATAAAAACTAATAAAATATTTTCAGTGCCTCGATAGTGTAATGGGCTATCTTGTGGCTTTATCCTCAATGGATAAAGCCACAAGATAGATCATTACTGTACCGTCCATGTTCCACTTGATACTTATTCCATCTTGTAAGTAAAGCCTCGTTTTATGATCTTGTTTCTATAAGAGGTTATATTTAAGTATTAATATATTTCATCTAAAACGTCAATATTATTGAAATTTTTAAAAAGCTCGACGCATATTAATATTTTGAAGGTAAACAGCAAATATCCTACTTTATATTTATTCCACGTGCTACATTTTATATTATTTCGTAAAAAAAAACTTTCTAAAAAGATCTCGGTGTCATTGGTCTTCTTGAAATAAGCGAGGGGTATTGAACTGAATAATGTGTATTCTGTTTCATGTTTCTTTATGATCTTGTTGCTATTGGAGATTATTTTTAAGATATTAAAATCTTTGAACCATAAAGTCAATATTACCAATATTTTATAAAATGGTGAGGCGTATTTATATCTTGAAACTACTAAACTTTATAATTATCTATGTACTTAAAACGGTTTTATTTGTCATATAGAACAAAATTATATTTTTAGTTAGAAATAGATAGACCAGCCTTTATAAAACTTTGTTCTTCGTATCTTTGCTACGTCGCTTGAAATACATTTTAGCCTTTCAAAAAATCCATCTATTAAAACTAAGCCGTATAAAATGTAGTTTTTGAAACAAATATTCCCATAATTTCTTTGCATTATAGTCCAATAAATTGTAACTAATGTCAATTTTTGCATGAATGATACTACCGTGTTATTAATTTGTAACTACTTTAGTTTTATTATGCGCCTTACTAATTCAGATTGAGAACAGCATTATGAAGGTAACGATTTTTAATTTCAACGCACAAAAATACTCAGAAACTAGTTTCTCAGCGAGAGTGATAGGCATCCACATGAATGATTTGGCTACATATCCGTGAGGGTGAAATGTTGCTGTCCCTCATATATTCGCGATGTTCACCTTGAAGGGTGGGTAATAATTTTCGGTGTAGCTTGCCTCTATTTCATTGGGGTTAACACAAAATACAAGCCAAATGGATGTCAGAACATGCACTATATGGTTTCGTATTTGTGACTGTTAATTTAATTCGATTATTCAAATCTAGAACTTTTTCGTACCTTACAGGGTAAATAAAACCCTAAAAAGATGGCTCATTGTTCATTAATGACAGCCATTTTTCTTCGAAACAACTTGTCGTGGAAACCTGAAATTCGATTTTTACATGACGGTGGTGGAAAAATGGTTACGATTTTCACATATTGTGTATGTATATGAGTAAGTTTGTTTCCTCGTATGGACTGAATACCACAGTTATTTCAAGAAATGAGGTATTATTAGATTTTTCTTGATTTAGAGTGTCCTGGGGTATATAACGTAATGAATTGTATAGGCTATGTATGTTTGTATGTGAGTTAATTTGTTGCCTCGTACAGACCAAACTATTAAATGATTTCAACAAATGAAGGTTTGTTCCAACCAGAGATTATATAACATTATGAATTTTACACGCAATGTATTCATTGCATGTAAAATTCATTGCTATTTGTATTTGAGATTATCTTTTAATACCTAAAAGATAATCTCCAATATCAACGAGTTCATAAAAAAATATCAAACATAATATATACTATTTAGTTCAGTAACCCTCGTTTTTTCAAGAACATCAAAAGAGATCTGAATCCTACTTGAACTATTTTTTTCTTTACAAAATAATGTAAAATTTAGCACGTAGAATAAACAAAAATTAGGATATGCGTTATTTACTTCCAAGATATCAATACCGTCTTGTTTTTAAACATTTCAATAATATTGGTCATATTGGTATTATATTAATATTTAATAATAAGCTCGTATAGAAACAAGATCATACAATGAGGCTTTACGTAGAATATGAAATAAGTATCAAGTGGAACATGCATGGTTCAGTAATGGGCTATTTTTGTGATTTTTCGGTTGCATTTTTCGGATCGACAGATTGAAAAGATTTTTTTTAGTTTTTATATCAACAATTAAATGAAACTACGTGATGTAGTATTATTTCTACTATCTAGTAGATAGTAGAAATAATACTAGATAGTAGAAATAATACTACATCACGTAGTTTCATTTAATTGCGAATAATGAATTTCTACAAAATTAACGCCAAATATATTAAATTTTTATATCAACTTGAAAAATTGAAATTTGTCAAGGTAAAGCAGGATTCATCGCATTAAAACAAACATTGAATATCCAAGTAATTTGTAACCTCATTCCAGAGAAGTATCTCTTTCATAAAAAACTACTTTCGCTAATATAAGGTACAAAACGTCTTTCCAACTAAACGTGAACAACTAGCTCGGCCAAGTAGCTCGTTTCGCAGAGTCTTTGTATCAATAACATACCGATTATTCACCTCCAATCAAGGTGCGTATTACTGTAGCGTACGTGAGAGCTGAGAGGGTCTATTCGTAAATCTCATTAATTCCACTAATGAAGGGCATTAATTTTGGTACCGAGCTAACCCGACCGTCGACAAATAATGCCAATCGAATTATCCTATTATCGTCGGCCGAGTGGCCACCCTCAATACGATGAAAGTTACCGCATCAACGTATAAGTACAATGTAGTGTTATGTCAGGCTTGCTTACTTTACCTTGGTGGATAAAGATAAAAATATTGATGTAGAGAGAAAATGTAAAAGCAAGACTATAAAAACTTCTATTCACTATTATTTTGAATGGTTGCTCTTTACAATATCACCTTAACGACTTGGCTTTTACATAAACGTATAAGCCATTTAAGCATTTGAATCTAGCAGACGAGTTTATATTTTTCTGTACTGGTACACATTCAAAATATATGTGAACTTTGCAATAAAACGAAGTCGTACTCGTAAGGGTTCATTATTTGTTTGCAAATAAAATTTAATATAACTTTTTTTCGAAAATTACCCCTCTTTTATTACTCCTCACCGTAAGTGTACACTGCATGAGTTGTTTCCTTAAATTTTTTAATGAAAGAAAAAACTACCAAAATTTAAAACAACATTTATCTAATTGATCTTTCTTTGCACATTTGCGATATGCGAACTATTAATTTGATTTTAATGGAATTTTTAATATTTTACAACTCAAAGAATTTTTATTTATACACAATTTTTAATACTCTACCACTCATTTCAAGACTAAAATTATCTTCTATGACTGTATTTATCTGTACGATTGTCCAAATACCTAAATTTTGATAACCTTAAACCTGAATATTTAAAAAGTACCACATGAATATTATTGTGCCAAATTGAACAATTCACATAAACTTTATCAAATTTCGGGTGTCTTCATTCAACAATGTCTGAGAAAAACGGCTGTAAACCACGGACAGATGGACAAACCCGTGTATCATCTTAAAATTTTTCCATTTTATTTTTTGCTTTGCATTGCATTGGTTTTATCGCTAATAAGTATATATGTATATACATATATATATATATATATATATATATATATATATATAAATAAATAACGTTCAGCATTAAAAACTAAAACTTGCATTTGGTGGCTATGAAAATCTGCCTAAGAATTAGATAATATTTTAATAATTCATTATTTAATATTTTAAGATTAAAGGGATATATTCACAAAAACACGCAGCATCATTTTACACCACAATATTTGTTATAACATCAACTCTCAAAGCTGGTTAGTTACTAGGCGGACTGCCGTTTCCGAGAGTTACCAAACTTAGTTACTTCGTAGTAGTAATACACACACACACACACACACACGCACACATATATATATATATATATATATATATATATATATATAAATTTATGTATATATGTATGGATATCCCCAGTTCATTGCCCGCATTTAACCGTCTTTCCCTTTTAATAACATAAAGAGCGTAAGCAACGTAGGGAAAACTCTTTACGGTTTAAACATTATCCAGCAATGGACATATGTGGTCGTATAATAGATAGGTCTGTATCAATATATGTATAAATGGTTATCAATGTTATTATTAATTAATTTAGAAAACAATGCATGACCAAAAGCAATACCCATTCGGAGTAAAAGGGAATTATATAAAACTATGCCAATTAAAAATTCAAAAGTGTATAAATACTGATAATACCCATATATTTTTTGGTACAAAACCTATACAACTTTTTTAATATTTTCTCCAGCATGCAGAATAAGCATTCGTTTCACGGATACTACATACCAAAAAGTTAAATAAAGCTGCGGAACATCTAATATCATGAAAAGGGTGAGAATGTCGTAGAAAAAATCCTAGTACCTTGTAGGTTTTTGACAGATTTCGATGGCGTGAATGTAAAATGTAAGGTGATTATCGCCCCTTCTTGACCACGTCCAGAGAGAGCCGTCATAACCGGGGTTTGTATTAAATGGAGCTGTTCTAATGCGAGTCCGACTTCAGCAAAATCTACCATATCGATTTACAATAGAGCCATCTTAACAGCAACAGACGATTCGGAACGTACGCGCTATGCAAGGTTCTCATGTTATAATTCACTTGTTTACGCCAAAAAAGAAACATTTCACGGTCATAACACAAACTATGTTTTTATATCTTTTATGGTAAAAGATTGTATGTAAATATTTTGTAGCAAAGAGAACGCTTTTTCATTTCAATAAAATATTGTACTTATGAGAACTAAATCCGATTTAAATTAAGTTTTTTACATGCTAAATACCTTTATAACTACGAAAAGCATTTAATTTTTTTATAATAATGTGCTAAATTATACCCTCACTGATTGTGTGTTGTTTCTTCTCGTATTAAATTATATGTATCCATACACTTCCTTTATACTTGATGCCTTAACTTATGTATTGCAAGGAAGTAAAAAAAAGTAATGTACACGAAAATAAATAAAAACAAGAACGTGATGAAGTTTCTGTAGTTTAGTAGTCTTCACGATATCCTGAAATAAAATTTTACTTAACACTTTGAGTTGAAATTAAATTAAATGTCACCAAAATAAAATATAAAAATGTCGTACTTCATCCAAATATACTCATAATTTAAAACTTATTACAAAAAAAGAAAAATTTTTAAAAATTAGAGAAAGCATTAAAAAGTAACTTTGAGTGAAAACTGTTTTCCATACTACAAAAATTTATTTTGGAAAATTTTTAAGGTTTTAAGGTCATGAAAATATTAAAAATTAACCTAAAAAAAGCATATGCTGAACTAATAAAGGAAACGTTCCAAATAATCGTATTGGAATGCTATCGTAAATTTTAAGAAAATAAGGTCTAATAGTTAACCTAAATGCACTGAATTTGATTATACAATAAATAATATCATATACTAAAATTAGATATTTTACTGTAATATTTACGGTCTTAATGTTCAATTTAATATTTACGATACTTATTTAAAGACACTCAACTCAACTTTTAAAGACAGTAATGCGCAAAAAAATATTGATCTCAGTTTTTATGTATCTGGTGTGAGGTGATTTAGAAATATATTTATTTTGCGATATGTTAATTGAGGTCTCACTAAAAAACATTTATTCGAAATGAATATTTCTTAGTGTGAGTGTGCTTTTTTTTACGGTCTGAGGACCGGTTAATTTTCTTTCTGGGCAATTAGCCAGAACTTTAAATTATCCTTTAATAATCGCTTTCTTTCATATCCGATGTAAGTAATATATTGTTACTTTTGTTTATTTAAAACCAAATAAGGGATTATATGATCAATTAAGTACAATAAAAACATTTTCTTTTTGACTAGTGCAGAAAGTTTTTAAAGTTAGAAGAAAAGGAATTTTGTGAACCATTTCTGATTAAATAAAAAGTATAACCAATTTAAATTGTATTCTTACAAAGATACGTTTTTTACGTAAACTAGATCCTGGTTCCAAAATGTAACATACCTCGTATAGTTTCAATACCTTATATACAAGCGTAATTCTTTACTAAGTTTGACAAATATTATTTCTTTTCCTACGGTTTTCAGCAATTAAGTTCTATCTGGAATTAAATTTGAATAAAAGCAATAATTTCGAGAAACCTTTCATCAATTAAATCATTACGTATCGACTACATGATTTTAATTAACATAAAATACCGGATATGGAGTATAAAACTGAGTCAACAATAAGTTTTCACATTAACCAGTCTGTGGAGAAAAGTTCATAATAAGTAAATGAACCCAACATTGCATATGTCTATTGCGCGCGCAATTTTCAGTATGTTTTTTTGACATTCAACCTTTAACGTTTAAAATGCCTCATACTTAGATGTTGCTCTAAGCATATATAAAGAATTTCAATTCTATCAAATTATATGTCATTTGAAAATCATATAAGATTTGAAAATTATACGATGGTAATACGACCGTATCATTTCTGTACATTAAATGGAGCTAGAATATTTCCTATTCAAAATTCAAACCGATTATTACTCAATTTCTTTACAGAAATATATACGTAATATCGAACAGCGGAGGATTTTTTTAAATCTGCCCTTTTCATGAATATAATAAAATTAAACATACGGTTACATTCGTAGAACGTGAAAAATTCTTGGTGTGTGTTATATTTTTGTTTTATATTTTATGCTAAAACAAACGAAAATAGTTCCACGTTCTACGAAATGCGACCACCATATAGTTAATATTACTATAATGTATTATTATGATATAATTTGGTAACATATAATTTGGAGCTATAGATTTGAGGATATGAGGATATTACATGCGTTTACAGCGATTTTATTCGTAAATTCAAAAACAATTAATTTTAAAACCAGTGACAGTTCTATGCTCGACGTTTAATCAGACTCATTGGAATTATGATTATGCTATCTGAATTCTACCACGGATTCCTAATTACGACTTTTAAAATCAACGTTCCAAACGTATTCATTATAAGATTTACGAAAAAACTAGGGTAGCAAAAAAGGCAATTACAATTTTGTCATACACGTCGGTCCGTCTATGGATCAAAGTATGAGAGTTTCTAAAATTTCAAACCCCATGCACATAATTTTTTTTCCAATGCTGCTTTCAGGTAAAGATCTGACAACTTGAGTCCATTGTAGCTTTCCTCCTTATATAAGTAAGGCAATCATCCTCATATAAGTAGCAATAACTATATTTTTAGAAATCAATGCAGAAATAAATTTTATTTTTAAAATAATCTTGCAACTTCGAGGAAATGTATTAATATTTAACAATAAAGTTTACAAAAAGTATTAAAAACAAATATGCTTATAAAACACATATTTCAAAATAAAAGTACCTTATCAACGGTTAACAGAATAAAGGAATCTAAACTGAGAAACTCGAGCTTTACCTTTTTGCATCTTCATTTTGATATTTAAATAAAATTTTATATTTCTTCACCCTCAAACCCTTTAAATAAACAAATGCCTGTCTCTATTTACTGCAAGGTTTTCCCCATCTTCGCACTATTATGTCATCAGAGCTCCTTCTGCAAATACAGTTTGATTACGGCGAAGACGTTGTTAAAGCAACACACAACGTAACATCATCAAGTATTCATGGAATAACAAATACAAGTCACTTCCGCCACATTAATATTACAGCGTGACCTTAAAAGCTAGGACATTCCTTCACGTGTTCAGCCTAATGGGGAAAGTTTTATATTTACTATTAAAATGTAATGTCACGCGGTGTTTATAAATAAGCTAATTGAAGTTCTCAATCAAGAAGGGTGTTATTTCTATTAAGGATTAGGAATGTTTATTTGTTTTCAAAAAGCTTGCAATTTTTAATTCAACATTCAGTGTGTGTTGTTTGCCACGACTATGCAAAGAGAGTGTGAATATTTTTATACACTCGTTGCGATGAAGAGGCTCAACCAACTTTGATAGGCGTGATACCGTAAAAAACGATATATTTTAACGTGAGCTTTACGACAAAATTAACATGAATTCAAATTTATGAAATAAAAATATTATAAATCATATAGAGTGAGATATGTTCGTTATGACATCAAAATTAATTATAAGACTGGAAGAAAAAAAGGCATATTATGAATAAATAAATAAGAAATAATCTATTAGGATTCTCGGAGTGTGTTTTCGAGATTTCAAACTAAAAATAACGTTAAAAATTACTGACAAAATTAATGTCTCTGCAGTGAATGTTTATATCTCAGTCGACCCCATAAGCACAAGTTCAATGGAGTAATGACAACGTACGGGCGCAATGCAAGAAAGAGAGTAAATAATAGGAACGGATACACCAATGAGGGCATATGTCGTTGCAAATGAAGGTCTCTAAGCAATCTTTTCATTTCAGAAATGTGAATGCAAATCTTAATTCTAGAAAAAGTTACATCGACTTCAACTTTACGTTAACAGTAATTTCTTTTTACCTTTATAATTTTGTATAATTAATTTTATGAAGTTTTCACCGTTATACTCCTGAATTAAAATATTGGCTTTAGACAAATTTTCATATTGTTTTTATGAATGTGGAGAGGGAGTATTGTAGGTTGTACTTAAAGCAACCAAATATGAGCCCAGTAAAAAAACGCTTGAGGAATCATCTATACCCCACAGTTTTACTCGCGTGTAAAGAAAGGGAAACAATCTTGTTCTAAAGTATTCACGGGAATACGTCCATCGCGTAGAAAACCGACCGTACGAGTAATCCGACAGCGCGAGTAAGTCGCGTGTCGTGCTAGTTCACAGAGCAGCTTTTCCCCTCGCAGTCAGTAAAATCTTTCGCTCCTTTCGCCGAATTACATCGATAGTTAGGGTCGGTAATAATACATGCAATAATAATTCAGTCAATAAACCAGTCTCTCCATCTTGCAACTTTTAAGCTGTATCCCCAATTTCATTATAATAGTGTTGCCACTATGACATATGCATAACACTGTCATAGTGATGACACAATTAATCATAACGCACCTAAAGTGTTTCTCAAAGTAATAGTTGTTGAAATCGAAAACGTGATGGGAACACAACGTAAATAACAAACAAATAAACGGACACACTTTTTCTCTTTGAACATTATAATTGATTTACTTTCTTCAATATGTTACCGGCGTACGAGTTTTGTGTTATTTTATATATTTAAAAAACAGGTGGTTATAGTAGAGTTGCAATTAAGGATATCGCGGTGTCTCTGTTCGTGTCCAATCATTAAAATTTTGGTTTTAAATTTTATTCTGTCAAGCTGTCACGATTGATCCCGGTTGGGAGGTGAGCAAAGGACTGCATGCCCCTTTTCCTCTCCTCCTCCCCTCGCACCCCATCGCGAGTCTCCCACTCCAGTACTCATATCACATCACATATCTCAATAGTAGATTGATCTCACTTTCAAACACGAAGAATCATTTTCATAGCAGGGAAATTTATTTTCTTTAATTGAAATTTAAATCACAGTTGGAAGGGTTCTATGACACCAGATTTATTTTATTTCTCGAACATGATATGTCCTACCATATACAAAACTTTTCATTAAATACTCATAACAACTGTGGGTTCTACGATATAACGTTATCGAATACAATATGTCATGTTTGATAATTTTTATCAAATAACCCTTTCAACGGTAACAAAAATTTCAATGAAAGGACGTAAAATTTCTGCGAGGAATGAGATATCTTACGGTTGAAAATTGAGAGCAGTCTAGCTAGGACAATTGAGAGTAGTCTAACTAGCTTCTTAATACTAAGCATACACCAAAACCACGAGTTCTATTCTTGAGTTAATTTTTTAATTCTTTTAATAATATGTTTAGATTTATATAAATGAAGCCCGCAGAAAATATTAACCTTTAAGCACGAGTTCATTGATTCGTTAGAAACAAATTTTTAGTCATTAAAATTATGTTGATGAAAGCACTACTTTAAATGTGAAATAAAATCTTCATGGTACTAGTTATTGTTTTTTTCAGTTTAAAAACAAATATAATAAAATGAGTGCGGTATATTTTTAAAAATAGTTATTTTCACCTTATATCCTTGATTTAGTATTAAGATAGGCAGGAAAAACATTTTTAATTTTACTTTTTACGGTTCGGTGTCACTTCTCATTGTTCAATTTTCTTTAGTATTTTATTTCTTTATTTTATTTGAGAACCACCCGTCGGAAATTTTCATAAAGCTTTGCGTATTTGTGACACCAGTGTTCATTGTTTTCTCTAGGGTTCCCTAGCCAAATGAACAAGGAAATATTCCAGGGTGGTGAAATTTCAGCAATGCACAGTCCGAGAGGAAAAAGAGTTACATATTGGAAGAAACCATCTCATCGGTTTCACAAAAGCTTTTAGATGTTACTTATATTTGAATAATCAAAGCCTTGAATAATTGTTAACACGAAAATGAAATTTTGAGTTCAAATATTTAAACTAATAAATGAGGTTATGAGTTTTAAATTATTTTTTTACTCATACCTAAACATAGCCAGTCAGAAAATGCAAATAGGAGCAAATCTAATTAATATCAACTTTTAATTATTGAAACTTATTATAGCTTTAATAAATTAAATCATTTTAGTCATAATTGTTTTTCCTTGCGACCTACTTTAAGGGACTGATTCATCTCATCATTCTGAAAGTAAATAATTCTTGACGAATGTTAAAAAATAACCAACTGCTTTGACATAATTACCTTGAAAATTAAGAATGAAAAAAAACGTATTTTTGTTTCCTATAAAATAACTTTAAGATATCCTTTAAATAATGTTTTATTGCTTGTAAAAAAACAAAAGTTTAAAAATATTCTTAAATAACAAAAGCCCTTTTGTCACATTAAATATTACTAAGATTGAATGACGATCACCATAAATTTATTGTGATATTTTTTCTTAATTTTCGTTGTGGATGTGATTTGTCACTTCTTCCTATTCAAAATAAGTTTAATAGAAAAAACTAAAAAAAATTCAATTAAGTTATTTTTTCTGAAAATTTAAGGTTTTATTTTTTTTATTATTCAGAACAAACAGGTCAAATTACTTCTGCGAAAAAATGTAATGAGGAGAAATGCGTTTCTCATATATAATAAATTGTCTTATATATAAACTTATTTTACATTTACATATGATAAAATTTAGATTAGTAAATAAAAATTTTATATATTTAAAGAGACACGTGAACGTATTACGTAAGAAAACAAATTAAATATAATATAAATTTTTACTCAAACGTGGAAGCATTTCAATTATAAATCCTTCAATTCTTGTACTAAGCCTGTACATTACACAATTTATTTCTTAGTCATACAGGTTTTAAATCAAATCTATCGAAATGAATACATAATATGATGTATTTAATTTCCGAACATTTGGCAACATCAATAATTTATTTTAATTTGTCCCTGTTAATACCAAGTACTTCATATATCGACGCCTTAAGGTTATCGTTCCACACTAAAAGATATCCTCACAATTTTACGGTTCGGCAGAAATATTTTTAAACTTGATACCGGGTGTGGGGAGGTAATCGGCGCAAACATCAGAAAATATCTGTTGAAATAATTTTAAACTTCAATAACTCGTAATAATAATAACTAATAATGATAGACGTAGACGTCGACGTCTTTTAAAGAGGAAACACGAAGTTTATACCAATACTGCCGATGTGATATATTCAAGGAGTATTCAAATAATTTCAAGGCTATGTATATCCTAGTACTCTTATCACTATATTGTATTCAATAAATGTGAGATGCAAATTAAATAAACGATTGAAAACAAAAAATAAATTATTTTCTATATATACGGCCAGGTTGTTATGAAAATAACTGCAGCAATATCTGACACGGCAATTACTTTTGGTGCGTATTGCATCGAATATCAAAATGTTTTTATTAGGAGACTTGTTTTGAAATATTTGAATCAAAATTATAATAAGTAAATAAATATCCTTTAAAATTTGATTAGAATTTTGAATTCGAATTATTACGGTTAGCTTATATCAACAGTAAAAATTTCAACAATTGTAGATTAATTTTTAAAATTACCCACCTACAATAGTTGTCCTGTAATGAAAGCTAGGTAGTGGCAAATAATTTAAATAAAATAAAAATAATACTAAATCACCTAGTTTGATTTAGTTGTGAATATAAATTAAGTGATAATGAATTTTTAAAACAAATTAACCCCAAATATATTTAAATACAAATTTTAAAAATGAGTTGGGGATGTCTGTTAGAGGCTACCAAAACAAAATTTTGTGCATTTTTTAATTTTACGTTTTACGCTATGTTAGTACCTCAAAACTAGTTCTCATTATAACAAGGACTCTTTATTTTGTTCCAATGAACTGGAGGTTTCCACATATATACTTATGTATATATATATATATATATATATATATATATATATATATATATATATATATATATGTATATATATATATATATATGCCTATGGAACATAATTTTATGTAAGTAAGTTCTAGAGGTATTATTGAATATGTTCAAAGAATATATGCCCGACCCTCTTCCCTCTATTGAATAAAAATGGCATTACTATACATTTAGCTAACGTTTATCGGAAAACTATAGCAATGATTCTAAATTTTACTGTATTCGAGATATTCTGAATATTTATACGATGTTGAAAAACTATTATTTCAGATCTGAAAAATATTTTAGGCAGTATGTAAACTAGATAAAAAATAATGTTAATATTTATAAAAAGCTTATTCAACATTTGGTTTTGTTATTCTGAAAATAAAATAATTTAAACCCTTCATAGGAAATTTGAGTGTTATTTTATCAAAGTAGATTTTAGAGTGCAAAAAATTTTAAAAAAATCAACTGGAAACTTTTATATTTACATAATTTTTAAAATTAAAATTGCATGTGGATATGATATATTTCCTTAAAATATTTTTTAGTATTGTAGAGATAATAAACCTTCTCACACAATAGCTAACTAAAATTGTCATATTTAATAACAAAATAACTCCAAAAAATAATCATTTTTTCAGTTAAATTAAATTATTACTGGCTTGAAACCCGTAGAGTGGAATGTTTCGTTATCAAAAGAGATATGTCGAATTGATTTAGATCTATACAAAGTATTTATGACATAACGATCCAAAGTTATTTCAGGAATGTACAGCTCGAAAAGTAGAAATAATATTCTAAGATGACACAGTGTTTGTGAGTAACGTATACTCCTTTAACGTAAAGGTATTGCATTTTTGAAGTAAAAATTACACCGCAGAATTTTATTATCCTGTTGAAGTTACGATTTAAAAATTGTTAAGAGTTTGCCTATTAACGCACGTGAAAATAGGAGCATGTAAACATACAGTCAAAGGTAAATTGACCAAGTTATAGTATTTGAAATGTATAATTAGTGAGCTGCTGAAATGTAAAAGTGAGCTGCTGAAATGTATAATTAGTGTAGCGTTTTTACTCGCGTTCATTAAAATTAAAAAATGCACAAAATTTAATTTTGAGAAAAAAAATTGTTCCTTTTTTTAATGTCACAAGTTTTTGACCATGTAAGGCTAATTATATAAAAAAACGGAATGTATTAAGTAATTGGCAATTGGCAAATCATAGATAAATCCGTTTATTGATCTAGCTACTTAAAAACTGATTCACGTAAGTATGATATTTCTTACACGTTAAGTGAACAATGCACTTATTAAAAGACTAGAGAGGCTGTTTGATGATTTAATAAAAAAATAAAAAATTCCTCCTTTTAATTCATAATGCATTTCTTTAATTTGTAATATATTCTAAACATTGGTATATTTCGTAATATTAATACTTAATTATCTTTGCGAAACTAACCGATTAAGTTTCATTGTTAATAAAGGGAAAGCACAACACGTTCAAGTTTATAACGTTAGTACGAATGTGTATTGTTAAGTGTCCAAAAAAAATAAATAAACAACTTACAGAACGAGTAAAAAATTAAGAAAATTAAAAATAAGAAGAGATAAATTCTATATAATAAGATACAGATATGAAGACATTCATTTATATGTCGTGAATAATATCAATTGAATGATTAAAATATTGCAGCATAAATAGGAAAAAGCTTATGTTATGAAGAGAAGAATTAAAATATTTCATATTAAAGTAATATGAAATATGAATTAAATATTTTCTTCGTCAATTAAAAAGAAATAATTTAAAAAAATTAAGTGTAAAAATTTCTATTTTAAATCTTATATGCTAGTGCTAAAATAAATAATTTATCATCCTTATACTGATTTTGATATAACACAAAAAATTAAATTTTAAATCCGGCGTACCAGTGCAACACAATGAATATATTAAATATATATATTAAATATAATTTCACCTTGGATGAAAAGTATCGGAAAGATCAAAATTTTCCTCTTTGAATTTTTTAAACCCGTGCATTATGGGAGAATACACCTTTGTTGATCATTGTGCAAAATTTGATATGTTGCTTAACTCGGTTTTTGTATAAAACCGACATTTTCCTAACATATTTAGGATACTTTAAATGAAATGTAAATGATTGTAACTTACTTTTTACATGTAGAACATTAGACATTAAAGTCTTCAATCAAGGAAAAGAAAGCATGATTTCCAGAAACTTTAAAAGAGATAACTTTAATTACATCCTTCATATTTTATTATATAATAGCTGTGCCTCATGATTCCCCTCGTGCAAAATTCGGAATAAGAAAACAATTGTTTCGTGTGTTGCTCTTGATTATAAGCTATTACCATACTAAATTTCAACATCAGAAGAATTTGCGTAAATGAAGCACAAAATGACTTACAACAGACAGATACAAATTATAAAAAACGGTCTTCCGGCTTCAAATATCATTCTTTATAATAAATCAATTATTCTCTTTATAAAATCTTTCACTATGCTATTTAATATGTTATAATATTATTTCCTGTATAGATATAAAGAAAACTTAAACAAAATTGTGAATGCAATAAATAGAGAACTAGAATTATTTTAAATATTATGAAGCAATAGACAATATTTAGTTCAAACTTTTCTGTTATACTTATCGATACTTGAACCGAATGTACAAATTAAGATGCTATATATTCATAACGCGTTGATATCTTCCCGTGTAGCCAGCGTATTGAACAAAGATTTAATTATTAAGCCTTGGTCTCGAACATGTCCTCGCGCGTTACTTAGTCGCAGGCGTGGAAAAAAAAATTTTCCTTTTTTCGGTAAGAAAATTCAGACAAAAGAGTGTCGATTCATCTTGTTGACTTTAAATCTTGTCTCGAATAAAAGTTTGAGTTTAGTTTTGACAACATTTAGCTTTGCGTACAGACTGCTTTGAGAAAACCAAGGTTAAGAATGTAAATTCGTAATTATCTTCTCGGATATATGCCCTAGTGCTTAAGTTCCGTAATGCGTAAGTTTCGTATATGTGAAATAAGAAATTGACTTATAGCCAATTACAAACTGTAATGTACCCGTCTCGTCTTATATTTACGACTATATCTTATATTTACGACTTTTAGTCAATTTGAATATTTCAATAGCCGTAAGAAATTGAAAAAATTACTAAATAAACGACAGGATTTTTAAAATGTCTCTTGTCCTTTAGAAAACACACTTCTTCTCTTTCTTTGTCAGCACTACTGCCTGGTGCAAGCCAAGGCTTTCCCAATCTACTCCCTCCAGGTAACTGATGCAAGGTTTCTCCACCTGTTGACTCCCAAAATTGTTAAGTCCCTTACTGGGCTGTCCAACCACCTTGTAGGTAGTCTTCCTCTTCTCTTTGTGCGTTCAATCTTCGCGAATATAAGTTTCTTAACTGGGTCCAGATCTTTCTTTCGAAAAAAGTGTACCAACCGTCTGATTCTATAGAACTTGATTACTCTCAAAATGTTTGCTTGCCCACATTTAGTACAAATTTTATTGTTATATAAGCTTCCCTAAATAATATTTTCTTTCTTTCAAAGATGAGAACCTATTCTCTTCTACTTTATTGATTGCTCAGGTCTCGCTACCAAATAAAATGATAGGTCTGATGAGAGTTTTATATATGTTTATTTTTGTATTAACAGAGATGAGTTTTGATTTGAGTAGTCTTTTTTGATTATAGTAACATCTGTTTGCCATCAAAAGTCGATTCCTAATTTCAACGTTTATCTCATTTTCACTGGTAAGAATTGTGTGCAGATATTTAAACTGAATGACTCCTTTAAAGTTGTAATTAGAAAACATAGTGTGTTAAACATTCATCTGACACGAAATCAATTTCCTCGTCTCTTGCGTCAAATCAATCACTAAGGGTGAAAAAACATAAAGCAGTTTACTCCACATGAAACATTAAATAAAATTTTTTTCATCCTAACAACTCTTAAAAACTATATATGTTAATAGGTCTTTGTTAATGTTAATTGTTGTTAATATTAATGTTAATTTAAACGAAAAATATGATAAAGCGTTAGTAACAAAACATGTGGAATAAAATTATTTTAGAAAACGTTTACGTTTTTATTTGTAGTATGAATGCGTAAAACATTACATTTTAATATTTTTAAATAAGAATAAACAGGGAGACAAGTAATAATGAATGAAAGAAGCGTACTGCTTTTTATTGTATCAAAAATTACAACACATTTCAAACAAAAATAGTATTCATGAAAAGAATTCGGAAACAATTGCAAAATGACAGGTTCAAGGTGTGACCTATTCTTCTACTAGAAAAGAAAAGGTCACACTTTAAGCTCTTTTGAAATCGTCCAATCACGTTATACATTTATTTATTTGGTCGGTATGTACTAAGAAAATTTCAAAAAGGTTTACAAAGTCACGACAATAATTTACTCGCATCCCTTTCTGTTCCGAGGTTAAAGAATACGAAACAAGTGGGACGTAATTTTTCCATGGTTCAGTGCCTCGTGTCTGACGGTCAAGAGTGTCATTTTATAACTGAACAGTTACATTATTAGCTATAGCAAAAAATTTTTGAAGAGGTGTGCCAGTTATTTAAAGAAACGTACAGCTGCCAATGTTGTATAATTTTAATCATTGAAACTCTCTTTTATGTCCTTTTCGAGTGACTGCCGATCTTACATAAATTTGCAAATTGCTTGAATATTACCGTGCGTGGGAGTGCATTGTTTCCCAAGCCTGTTTCTATTATTTCTGCTGTCGTTTGGCCAGTGGAAACCCAAAAATATGGGATGAAATGTTAATACAAAAATATCAATCCGGAAACTTTTTAGACAATTGTACAAATTTTCTCAATATCATCGGACACATGTAAATTTTCTTACAAACTAACGTTGTTAAATATCATACCGGTGTGACCGTGGTAAAAACCAAAATAATAATATCCAAAAATATATTTTATTGCGTTCTGTTATTTTAACCTTCTGAATGCAAATAGAAAAAAGGTGTAGCTAATTGGAAATTGGTGTAATTGTTAAAGAATACGAAACAAATGGAACGTAATTTTTCCCTGGTTCAAAGCTTCATTATTGACGGTCAAGAGTGTAATTTTATGATTGAACCGTTAAACTGTTAGCTATGTCACAAAGTTTCTGTCGAATTGTCCGACTATTTAAAGAAACGTACTTGATTCTGTATAATTTGAAGGATTGGCAGCCGCTTTTATGTATTTTCGAGTGACTGCCGATCTTCCATAAAATTTGCAAATTGCTTGAATTTTACTGTGCGTGGTAATGCATCTTTTCCGAAGACTGTTTCCATTATTTCTTCTGCCGTTTTGCCAGTGAAAACCCAAAAATATGGAATGAAATTTAATACAAAATCGTCAATCCGGAAACTTTTTACACAAATGTGTACGCTTTCTTACTATCATCGGACACAAGTAAATATTCTTGCAAACTAACGTTCTTAAACATCAAACCGTAGTACAAAATAATACCCAAAAATGTATTTTATTGTGTTTTGTTATTTTAACCTTTTGAATGCAAATAGAAAAAAGGTGTAGCTAATTGGAAATTGGTGTAATTGTTTTGTATAAAAATAGAATTATCGACCAATCACTAGTTTAAATTGGATACTGGTAGAGAGAAAATTTTAGCTTTGTATATTTATCAATTTTTTTTAGATTATTTAGGTGCATAAATAATGAAATTTAAGAAAAAAATATGCTTTTGGGTAATTATTGATAAAGTAATAAAAGAAACTATTTATAGCATTTAAAATGACCAGTTAAAATTGAAGAGTTTTTGAATTTACACGACACTGCAATTTTTACCCCAGTGGAGGTTTGTCTGTATTAAAAAACGTGTATTACCAAGGAGTAGGAAATGCACATGGGGAGAGTTTGACGTTAAGATATCGTTAAGAGTTATGTCTCTGGAGAGAGTTTGACGATAAGACCTAAAAAGTTGATTTCATATGTTCGTAACTCTACGAAAATCTTAAATATATTTTCTGAATAACTAGGCCCGAGATATCTAGCAAAAACCTGCAAGAACGACCCAAGGAAGTACCGATTGGACATTAAATAAAAGATGTAAATAGAAATGTAATGGTCATAATAAGGGAATTCATCGATGCAAAAACGTTTAGTTTGGAACCTTACAAAGAGCGTTTAGTTTGGAAATTCCAAGGAAAAAAGAAACGTATCCAAAAGCGACCTGGAAGTGGACTATGCTAGTGGACCTTGATAGCATTGGCAAGATCTACAGTAAAGCATTTCGTGACGTAAAAAATCGATCAGCATGGCGAAACGTTGAGATCTTGAGAGCATTGACAAAATGTACAGCGAATCAACTCTTGGTGCACAAAATCGATCATATTGAACAAATACGGCGAATGCCATGTGCTCCATTAAGGAAACATATCATTCTAAAAATGTTTTTATCACTTTTAAAGATTTAATTCTCTTCTTTTTAATTAGTTTTCTATTAGATAGTTCCTGGTGTTTTCTTTTTAGATAGTTTCAATATACATGTATATGTACGTGTAAGTGAACTGGTTTATTAGTCGGAATACAGCAATTTGTTGTCACTCTGCAAAAAAAATTATTGCAGGGCCACAATTAAGCAAATTATAGCCATAGATAAGCACAGTCAGTACATATCAATTGTACGAAACCGTGTTGATTTAAGAATGCTGAAAATAATACAAATATGTAACCAAATATTTTATTCCCTTTGTAATTAAGAAAACAAATTTCGGTAGTACATCCCGTTCCTAATAGTATTAATCGTGTCAAATACTCAGGGTTTAAATATTACAGGAATATATCTACTGAATTATCATTAAGATGTATTTAGTTTACATACATAAATATGTCTAACGTAGTTGTATGTTATGTTAAGGAATTAAGCAACCAATTTATGAAGTTAATGAATTCGCCGACGTCTAATTTCTGATGTTGAAATTCTGTCTTCCGGTAAAGCGCCTACGAAATCTGAGCCAGTCTAAATTTCGCCATGAATTTCAGCTTAAACTATTAGCCAAGCGGAGAAATATAATTAGAAATCAGATTGCTGAGGATCGGAGTGCGACGAAAGCTGTGTTCGTATCTTATCTCGAACTACTATTTCAATTTGAGTTCTTATACTCTCAAATAAGCATCAGTTCATAATTAAGGTTAGTAATTAATAAAAGTACATGACGTAGAGGTGAATTTCGGATCGGGGTACTCAAGTGATATATAACTATTAAGATTTTACTTCTAACTATATAAGAATATATATATATATATATATATATATATATATATATATATATATATATATATATATATATATATATATATATATAAATTTGTGTTTAATATCAGCATCTCGCATTTTTGCGATCATGAAATTTTATGAAACGGTAAAATAATTCAATAAAAAACCATTAAAAACTCAATAGCTAAATACAGGTGATAGAAAAAGTCAAATTAATAACATAACATTTATTTACCGCCTATATATGCTGGTATATTAAAACATCATGTATGTGATTATCATTTGAAAAATAAATTATTGATTGTCACCACTTTATTATAACTAGTAAGATGAACTTGCTTGATGATGATTCATCCTTAATTACAAACTTGTAAATAGCAGAATCTCCTGATAATAATAACATAATCACCATTTAATCCATTATTAAATTATCGGAAATAAAGACAAGTATCGTCATTTTGTTAAAAAATACCATTAAAAAAGTAAGAGTGGATTTAGAAGTACACTACAACAATTATATATCACTTGAGTACCTCGTTGTGAAATGAGTTTTTACTGTGTTTCTCTTGTACTTTAGACAGCATACACTAATCTCATATTTACGCAATCAATTTTCTTGCTCTTGCGTGAAATCAATCCCTAAGAGTGAAGAAACATAAAACAATTTGCTCCACATGTAACACAAAATCGAATTACTTTCATCATAACAACCCTTATAAATTATATCTGTCAGTATAGTTCTGTTAATGTTAACTTTTGATATTAAATTACAAATAAACCTAACTTAATTCTACTACAATATAAAGGAAATATATCATAAAACTTTAGTAAAAAAACCTGTGTAGTAAAATATTTTTTAAAAGTATGGTTTGTTTTATTTGCGGTAGGCATGCTTAAAACATTACACTTTGACGTTTCGAAAATAGAATAAATGGGGAGACAAGTAATACTGAATGAAAGAAACCTATGGCTTTTTATTGTATTAAAAATTATATACATTCTAAACATAAATAGTGTGTTTAAAAAGTATTCGGAATGAATTAAAAAATTATAGGTTTAAGGTTTGAACACTTTCTATATTATAAAAGAAAAGGTCACATTTTAATTTCTTATGGAATCACGCACTCACTTTAAGCATTTATTTATTTGGTTCTCGTAAACTTTCCGTTTGAATATATAAAAAGGTTCACAAAATCACGACAATAATTTACTCGCATCCCTTTCTGTTCTGAAGTTAAAGAATACGAAACAAGTGGGACGTAATTTTTCCATGGTTCAGTGCCTCGTGATTGTCAGTCAAGAGTATCATTTTGTAATTAAGCAGTTAAACTGTTAGCTATGGCACAAAGTTTCTGTCAAATTGTCCGACTATTTAAAGAAACGTACTTGATTCTGTATAATTTTAAGGATTGGCAGCCGCTTTTATTTCCTTTTCGAGTGATTGCCGATCTTACATAAAATTTGCAAATTGCTCGAATGTTACTGTGCATGGTAATTCATCTTTTCCCAAGGCTGTTTCTATTATTTCTTCTGCCGTTTTGCCAGCGAAAACCCAAAATATGGAATGAAATTTAATACAAAATCGTCAATCCGGAAACTTTTTAAACAAATGTGTACGCTTTCTTACTATCATCGGACACATGTAAATATTCTTGCAAACTAACGTTCTTAAACATCAAACCGTCGTACAAAATAATAGCCAAAAATATATTTTATTGTGTTTTGTTATTTTAACATTTTGAATGCAAATAGAAAAAAGGTGTATCTAATTGGAAATTGGTCTAATTGTTTTGTATAAAAATATATTTATCGACCAATCACTAGTTTAAATTGGATACTGGTAGAGATACAATTCTAGTTTTGTATGTTTATCAATTTTTTTAACATTATTTAATTGCATAAATAATGAAATTTAAGAAAAAAAATATGCTTTTTGGTAATTATTGATAAAGTAATGAAATAATTATTTTATTTTACTATTTATTACATTTAATATGACCAGTCGAAATTTAAGTGCGTTTGAAAATTACGCTACACTGCAATTTCCACCCCAGTGGGGGTTTGTTTGTATTAAAAAGCATGTATCACCAAAGAGCAGGAAATGGACATGTCTCTGGAGAGAATTAGTTTCACGATAAAACATCAGAAGTTAATTTCATATGTTCGGCAATCGATGTCTTAAAAATATTTTCTGAATAACTAGGCCCGAGATATCTAACAAAAATCTGCTAGAACGATCCAAGGAAGTACCGAAGGAAAAAAGGAACGTAGGCGTCCAAAAGCGACCCGGTAGCGGACTTATGCTAGTGGACCTTGATAGCTTCAGCAAGACCTACAGTAAAGTAATTCGTGATGCAAAAAATCGATCAGCTTGGCAAAACACCGTTGTTCAGACTCTTGGCAAAATGTACAGCGAATCAACTCTTCGTGCACAAAATCGATCAGCGTGAAGAAACACGGTGAATGCCATGTGCTACATTAAGGAAAGATACCATTCTAAAAATGTTTTTATCACTTTTAAAGATTTAATTCTCTATTTAATTACTGTTCTTTTTATCTTTATCGACAGTTTCAATATACATTTATATCCACGTGTACATGAACTGATTTATTAGTTAGAATACAGAAATTTGTTGTCAATCTTTGCAAAGAATACCCTTGTATGGCCAAAATTAGGCTAATTGTGTCAAAAAAATTCCATAGATCCGCAGAATCCATATAGATCAATTGTGTGAAACCCTGTTGATATACGAAAACTGAAAATAATACAAAAATATAACCAAATATTTTATTCCCTTGTAATTGACAAAACACATTTCGGAAGTGCACTCCGTTAATAAGAGTAATAATCGTATCAAATACCCAGGGTATAAATATTACAGAAACATCTCTACTGGATTACCATCAAAATGTATTTAGTTTACATACATAAACATGTCAAATGTAGTTGTATGTTATGTTAAGGAATTAAGCAACCAATTTATGTAGTTAAAATTCGGTCTTCCTGTAAAGCGCCTACGAAATCTGAGCTGGTCTAAATTTCGCCATGAAAAATGGCTTAAACTGCTAATGGCTTAACGGCTTAAACTATTAGCAATGCGGAGAAATATAATTAGAAATCAGATTGCTGAGGATCGGAGTGCGACGAAAGCTGTGTTCGCATCTTATCTCGAACTACTATTTCAATTTGAGTTTTTATGCTCTCAAATAAGCATCAGTTTCATAACAAATATAGGGAATTCACAAAAGTACATAACGTAAATTGTAGTGGTGAATTTTGGAACGAGGTACTCAAGCGATATATAACTATTTAGAGTTTTCTTCTAAACCAACTCTTACTTTTTTTAATGTCTTTTAGCAGAATAACGAAACTTAATTTTATTTCCGATAATTTCAAAATAAAAAAACTAGATTAAATGGCGACTACATTATTATTATCAACAGATTCTGTTATTTAAAAATTGGTAATGAAACATGAATCATCATCAAGGAAGTTCATCTTACTAGTTATAACAAAGTGGTAGCATTAAATAACTCTAATCGCATTCCTGTAATTTAGCTTTCAAATGAAAAGCACAAACACTGTGTTTAAATACATATATGTATATATATATATATATATATATATATATATATATATATATATATATATATATATATATATATATATATATATATGCATAAAGACTTATGTTTAATATCAGCATTGTACATTAAATTCATTAATTTCATAAATTGGTCGTTTAATTCCTTAACATAACATACAACTACAGTAGACTTGTATATGTATGTAAACTAAATACATCTTGATGATAATCCAATAGAGATGTTCCTATGATGTTTATACCCTGAGTATTTGATACGAGTTTTACACTTAAGGAAGAGGTACACTTTCGAAATTTGTTTTGTCAATTACATAGAGAATAAAATATTTGGTTACATTTTTGTATTATTTTTAGCTTTACTATATCAACCGGGTTTCATACAATTGATATGTACTGATTTTGCTTGTGTATGGAATTTGTTCGATGCAATTTGTTTAATTATGGTCATACAAGTGTATTTTTTCGCAAAAAGATAAACAAATTTCTGTATTCTGACTAATAAACCACTTCATGCACACACATACATGTATATTTATACTATTCAAAACGGTTAAAAACAATCATTCAGAATAGCAGAATTAAACCTTTGAATGTTTAAATAACAATTTTTTTCACCTATTTTCTTGTGGGGCTATTTGAAAGTTGGTGTAAATTTTCGAAAATGTTTCGTACTTAATTCAATTATCTTCTGAACGACAAAATATAAAACATCTTGAAGTTAGAAAACTTAATCAAGAAAAGGTCTTTAATTTATAATTTTACAACCTTTAAGAACCATAGGTTTTGAAAAATGCACAAAAATTATAAATTCTTTAGTGTCACTGTAATGTTTTTTCTAGGGTGTAGGTACAAACATGATGTTCATACATGTCAAAATTCTTTGACAGTCAAAATATATTTGCATAATATAATCACCTAATTTCCTAACGTTTATGGCCATTGTCTAGAAAAGGTATGTAAACTTTAGGTTATTATGGAAAAATAAACTGTCTAAATATTGTAAAGGCTTTTTCTTAAATGAAAAATAATATAATTGCCTCTATATTTATTCATTTATTATTAATTTAATCGTAAAATGAGAAGAAGATCCAACCAGTTTCGCATTTAGCATAGAAAAATATTGAGTAATCAATGCATCGATTCAATAATATTAATCTGACCTTTATGTTCCCTTAAAAGAACTATTTTTTTTAGTTTTGCCTCTTTCTCATTAAACATTTGGATAATATGTTACCGTTTGATTAGTTAATATTGGATAAATCAAGTTTGATATGCACTAGTTATAATATCTCTCTCTCTCTCTCCTTTCAAATGCTATATTTCCTTAACACATGGCATCCACCGTGTTTCTTTAGGCTGATCGATTTTGTGCACCAAGAGTTGACTTGCTGTACATTTTGCCAATGCTACCAAGTTCTGAGCAATGGTGTTTTGCCAAGCTGATTGATTTTTGCATCACGAATTGCTTCACTCTAGATCTTACCAATGCTGTCAAGGTCCACTAGCACAGTTCGCTACCAGGTCGCTTTTAGACGGCTACGTTCCTTTTTTCCTTAAAATTTCGAAACTAAACGCTCTTCGTAGGTACGGATGAACTCTCTTATAAATATATGGTCTTTACATTACTCTTTTCGACGTTTCATTTAATGTCTAGCGGAAATTCTTTGCATCATTCTAGTAGGTTTTTGTTAGATATCTTAGTGCTATATACTGTTCTTTGTGCTATAGCTAACAGTTTAACTGTTCAATTATAAAATTACACTCTTGACCGTCAATAATGAAGTTTTGAACCAGGGAAAAATTACGTTCCAGTTGTTTTATATTCTTTAATTTCAGAACAGAAAGGGATGCGAGTAAATTATTGTCGTGACTTTGTGAATCCTTTTGAAATTTTCTTATTTAAACGGAAAATTTTTAGTATATACCAACCAAATAAATAAATGTATAAAGTGATTTGAAGACGATTTCAAAAAAGCTTAAAATGTGACTTTTCTTTCCTTATAGAGGAAAAAGTCACACTTTAAACAAGTAATTTTTAATTGGTTCCGAATCCTTTTTACATATATTATTTTTGTTTGAAATATGTTGTAATTATTGATACAATAAAATGAAGTACGCCTCTTTCATTCATTATCACTTGTCTCCCTATTAATTCTTATATAAAAATGTTAAAATGTAATATTTTACGCATTCATACTACAAATAAAAAAACATACTTTTTCTAAAATATTTTTATTCTACAGGTTTTCTACAGGTATTCTACAGGTATTCTACAGGTATTTTTATTCTACAATACTTTGTTACTAACATTTTGTCACATATTTCCTTTATTTTGTCGTAGTATTAAGATACATTTATTTGCAATTTAATACCAAAAATTAACATTAACAAAGGTATATTAACATATGCAGTTTTTAAGGGTTGTTACGATGAAAGTATTGACGCGAGAGGAGAGGAAATTGATTCAGTGAATATCAGATTAATGTTTAACACAATATGTTTTCTAATTGAAACATTAAAGGAGTCACTCAGTTTAGGTATATACACACACTCATTACCAGTACAAATAAGATAAAAGTTGAAATTGGGAACCGACTTTTGATAGCTAACAGATGTTATTAGGGTGTAAAAAGACAACTCAAATCAAAACTCGTCTCTGTTAATACAAAAATAAATCTATATAAAACTCTCATCAGATTGTAGAGAAACCTGGGCAAACAATAAAGGAGAAGAGAATAGGCTACTCATCTTTGAATGAAAAGATCCTTTGATCAATTTTTGTAGTGGTCAAGAAAATAATATCTGGTGAAATCAATAAAATTTGTACTAAATATGAGCATGTAAACATTTTGAGAGAAAACTTATATTCGCGAAGGTTGAAGGTACAAAAAGAAGAAGAAAACCACTTACAAGGTGGTTGGACAGTGTAAAGACCGACTTAGAAAATTTTGGGAGTCAACAGGTGGAGAGACCTTGCATCAAGTCGTTTTACTTGAAGGTAGTAGATTAAGAAAGCCTTGCTTGCACCAGGCTGTAGTGCTGACAAAGAAGGAGAAAAAATATGTTTTCTAAAGGATTAGAGAGACATTTTAAAAATCCTGTCGTAACCTTAATATTTTTTTCAATCTATTATGGCCATTGCAATATTAAAATTTACGAAAATTCCTAAATGTAAGTTACAGTCGTAAATATAAGATGCGACGGCTACATTACAGTGTGTAATTGGCTATAAATCAATTTTCTCTTTCACATTTACAAAACTTACGCATGTAAACACTAGAGCATATATACGAGAAGATAATTATGAATTCACATTCTTATCCTTGGTTTTCCCAAACCAGTCTGTGCGCAAAGCTAAGTGTTGCCTAAACTAAACTCAAACTTTTATTCGAGACAAGATTTAAAGTCGATAAGATGAATCGACACTTTTTTGTCTGAATTTTCTTACCGAAGAAAGGAAAATTGCTTTTTTCCCACGCCTGCGACTTAGTAACGCACGAGGACATGTTCGAGACACAAGGGTTAATAAATAAATTCTTTGTTCAATATGCTGGCGGCATGGGAAGCTATCATCGCATACTGAACATATAGCACCATAATTTGTACATTCGGTTCAAGTATGGATAAGTATAATGAAAAAATTTGAACTAAATATTGTCTATTGTTTCATAATATTTAAAATAATTCTAGTTAGCTATTTATTGCATGCACAATTTTGTTTGAATTAATTTTTTAACTGTATGTACAATAATATTGTTACAGAGTAAATTCAATAAAAAAATATTTTAAAAAGGGTGATATATTGAGTTCAAAGAATGATACTGAAAGCCGGGGGACCTTTTTTTAAGAATATGTATCTATCTGTTGTATGTTATTTTGTGTTCCATTTACGCAAAATCTGATAATGGAATTTAGTTTAGTAATAGCTTACAATCTAGAGCAACAGATGAGAGAAACAATTTTTTTGTTATTCCGATTTTCGCACGAGGGAAACCATGGGGCACAGCTATTATATAATAAAATATGGACGATGTAATTAAATTTATCTCTTTTAAAGTTTCTAGAAATCATGCCTCCCTTGTCTCAATTGAAGACTTTAGTGTCTAACGTCCTACATGTAAAAAGTAAGTTACAATCAATTACATTTCATTTAAAATATCCTAAATAAGTTAGGAAAATGTCCTTTTTATACAAAAACCGAGTTAAGCAACACACAAAATTTTGCACAATAAAGATATATTTTCCTATAATACACGGGTTTAAAAAATTTAAAGAAAAACATTTTGATCTTTCCGGTAATTGTCAACCAAAGCGAAATTAGATTTAATATTAGGGTGATATAATCATTGTGTTGCACTGGTACGCGGGATACATTTTTTTTATAATATAAGTACATTTTTTTTATATTTATGTGACATCAAAATTAGCATAATGAAGATAAATTGTTTATTTTGCACCAGCAAATATTATTTAAATTTTTAATTTTTCATTTAATTTTTTAAAATTATTTCTTTTATATTTCCGAAGAAAATATTTATTACATATTTCGTGTTACTTTAATATGAAATATTTTGATTTTTCTCTCCATAAGTTTTATCCTGTAAGTTTTTTCCTATTTATCTCACAATAATTTAATCATTCAATTTGCTTTATTCGCAACTCACAATAATGTATATTTATTGACACTCATATGTCATTATATACAATTTATCTCTTCTTATTTTTATTTTTTCTTATTCTTTGTTCGTTCTGTAAATTGTTTTATTAATTTTTCTTTCGGACACTTAACAATATACATTCGTACTAACGTTATAAACTTGAAAATGTCGTGCTTGACTTTTATTAACAACTTTTATCAACAATTAATCTTAGCCGGTTTATTCCGTAATGATAATAATTATTTAATAATTATTTAATAATATTGCAAATTAAAGGACCGCATTACCAATTAAAATGAGGAATTTTTTATTTTTCATTAAATCGTCAAACAGCTAGTCTTTTAATATGTGAACAATGCCGTGTGGGAAATATCATACGTACGTGAATCAGTTTTTAAGTAACCATATCATAAACGAATTTATCCATCATTTGTAAATTGTCAATTACTTAATCCATTCCGTTTTTTTTATAATTAGCCTTACATGTCCAAAAACTTTACATACTTTTATACTCTAAGCAAATCTTTGTCAATTTATTATGTTACCAAAAAATTATGACATTTATAAAAGAAACATTTCTTTATCCCTATTTGAATATATTTCGTGTGGACATCGTTACAAAGTATTATTTATTATTAAGTTGGTACTAACTAACTCTTTTTAAAGCGGCTCAAATTTTGTGGGAGCTACAACTGTCATCATTTTCTTATTACATAAATTGTTAAACATTTTGCTATAACGATTCATATTTCATAGACGCTTCATTCATGTTTTATACTACATTCATATCTCATTACGCTTAATATTTCTACTTCTTCGTTCTAATATTTAAATAATTCTTTTCTCTTCTTCCATCTCAAACCCTTTAAATAAACGGATACCTGTCTAGATTTACCGCAATGATTTTCTCCATCTTCCCACCTTACGTTACCTGAACTCATTTTGCAGTCAGCTTGCTTACAGCGGAGACTTCATTGAAGCAGCATACAACGCAAGATCATCAAGTATTCATGGAATTGCAAATACAAGTCACTTCCGCCACGTTAATATTACAGCGTGACCGTAAAAGCTAGGATATTCCTTCACGTGTTCATCGTAACGTGGAAAGTTTTCTCAATTATTAATGGAATTCAATATCTTGCGGTGTTTATATATTAATTTAATGAAATTGTCAGGTAAAAATGGTTTTAGTTTAGTTAAAGATTATGAATTCTAAACCGTTTTCAAAAAATGTTAAATTTTCAGTTCAAAGTTCGGTATGCTTTATTTTTACATGAATGTGCAAAGAGGTAAGTTATGTATTCAGATTATTATGTATGTGAATTACTTTATTTCCTCGTAATGACGAAACGGTTTGATTGAATTTAAGATAAGAAGTATCAAAAAATCCGTGTATTATTTAAAGTAACATAAAGCTGTATGATGTTGCAACGAAATCAAAGTGTCGTCTGTATTATTGAAATTTAGAATAAGCGGAAATAAATTATATGGCCAAAATGATTGATTATGGCTTCATCATGAATAAATTATTTAAAGGATTCCAAAAAAACACAGTATATATCAGTATTCATGATAGGATAGAAAAGTAGAAATCGTAAATTTTTATTAAATACACAATAAATTCACTTCTTAAAACCTTAACTTCACAAATGAAATTGGGTTGGCTAATAAGTATTGGGCGGTCATTAAGATTGCGATTTTTTATTATATTTCCAATTTAAAATTAATTAAACGTCGATATGATAATGACCATAATTTTGTACAAAATGCCTCCAAAGTACAGGCAGGGATTGTATAACATCTGTGTAAATTGAAATGGCTTGAAATGAAAAATTGGCCTATTAACTATCGTAGGTGGTCTTCATCATAAATGTTTTTTAACGTAAGGCTGAGCGATTTAAACAAAACAATAATCAGCGGGTGTAAGGTTTTGGGAAATTAGCGGGTTGTGTATTTGTGTCTAACCAAAATCCAAAAAAATAAGGCGGATCTGTTCGGCTATATGAGGATCGAGCTACGGCTACTTTAGGTTCGGGCGAAGTTCATGTAGTTGCCACGCATCGTACTTGAAGCATTTTCCTAAGCGTTATAAATTATTCTCTATTGTTCCTTGGGGGCACCCGAGCTCTATTGCTAGCCGGCGTGTCGTTAATCGGCTATCTTCTTCAATTTCCACTTTTAACTTGTTGCCCTCCAATTCCAAAGGCCGACCAGAACGTGGTTGATCACTCAGGGAATAATTGCCGCTACGACACTATCAGAAACATCATTTTGCAGTAGCTTTAGATATTGCTTCAAGAGATACGCATTGATATATGTTACGCGTAGTTTCGGCAACAGAATGGCCAGATTGGTACTCGTAGAGTAGACAGTGTCTCACATGTGTCTTGATGTCATCCATATTTTATGCGTGCTAAAGGTCTTAGTTACTATTGTATCATTGAGAGCATCCCGCTTCATTTATATACCTTTGATCATGGAAGCTTCTAGAACGTTCGCATATTTTCTAGATAACATTCGAGAAAAAGCTCATTCCTTTTTAGTCATTCTAAAATTATAAAAGTAAAAGTACATTATGAGCATTAGCCAGAAAATAACTAAACCCCATTCGGCCGGACATACGCCAATTTAAAGGAAGTGTAACATGACTAGCCCAAAAGAACGCGCAAACGAATGAGAGCCTACACCATTGTAAGTGCACGCATCAACACTGTTTTCATTTCAGAATTGTGAATGAAAGTTTTAATTCTAGAATACATTATAACAATGACTTTATATTTAATGTCAATTACGTTAACAGGAATTTCTTTCCCTCTTTTGACTTTGGGTAGCTGATTTAAAAAAAATTTCAAAGGTTTACTTCTGGAAATAATATATTGACTTCAGCACTGCATTAAACAAATTTCTGTTTTTCTTATGTGAAGGTGGATAATAGATTATGTAGATATTAATCATAAAGGGATATATGGCTTTTAGAAAAAAAAAATATGAGCCCTACAATAATGAAAACACTCGACGAATAGAAGCGCTTAACAAATTTATAGATTCACACTTAAATGAAACTACGTGCTGTAGTATTATTTCTACTTTCTTTAAGTTATTTACCACGACCTAGGTTTCGTTGTATTACAACATCTTCAGGTGGGCTATTAGCAAAGATTTAAATATCTTGATTCTAAAGTCGTGGTAAAGATTCTAAAGTTCGTGGTAAAGAACTGAAAGGACGTAGAAATAATACTACATCACGTGGTTTTATTTAATTGTGAATAATACATTTTTAAAAAATTAACGCCAAATTTATTCAAAATTTATAGATTTTTATCATATACTTTTACTGGCTGGGTACGTAGTGATTAGTAGGACACGTCGATTTCTTAGAGAACCGACCGGGCGAGTAAGCCGCGCAGCATGCTACCTCAATGAGCGGCTCTGCCTCCCTCGGTTTCTAAAGCTTCCGCTTCGTTCGCCAAATAACATCACCCGGGACGATCAGTCAATAAATAAATCGGTCTCACCTTTCGGTCGTTTAATCAGTGTTACATGATTTATGATATATTTAGTGTGGGTTTTCTAACACAAAGAGAAAGGGGAGTATGATTCCAGTGATTAACGGAAGCTAACATAAAAACACAATTTTTCCACTTTAAATATAAGAACAGATTTACTTCCAATTTCATGACACCGTCCAAAGTTTTGTGGTAGTTTTTATTTGTTCTTTATGGAGAAAAGCCAAAAAATTAATAGAACCTTAAGAATCACAAGCCAGGATAAAAATTTTAAAAAAATTAAAAGATCATATATAAAAAAATATTTAAAACTCAACTACGTGAAAAAAATCGGTCAATTGCACGACTATTGTTCCCTGCCGTTAGCAGTTCATTTAGACTTTAATAGTAATGCGCTCCGACTTTGTGTTTGAAACGGTTATTGGTACGCTACTTACAGCCAAACGCACCAACGCCAAGACATACATTTTCATGTAATGAATGAAACAGTGCGTGGTTGAAACTTGAATGTAGCTAATTAGGATTCTCAATCACAAATCTACTACAAATTTAAATTTTTTTACTTTTCAGGCCAATTTTCTATCTTAGTTTTCTTAGTTGTTTACTTATTCTTGTTTATATATTTCTCTAAATTAAATTCTGGAAACAAAGAATCCAAATTTAATCACAATTTCATAAATTCGCTAGTTTGAAGCCAATTCTAGGCAATTTAAATTTATTTTATTATGTCGTCAGATTATTATCCTATTACGTGTAGGAAAAAAAAAGGAAAGAGGTACTTTAAATGGGAAATAATGAGAAATAATAATCCACCTGTTACTTCTTAATATCTTCTGAATGTGAAAATATAGAAAATAATATGACTGAATTAATATATATATTTAAATATATTTATTTTTATCTAATGACTTTGATGTAATATTAAGGAAACTAGGTAAATATTTATATTTTTTCTTTTCGCGGTTCAGCATCATTTCTTATCTTTCAATGTATCTCACAATCATTTCGAATTCATAGCCTTACAATAAGTTTATGAATTTACTAGAAATTCATAAAATTCTTTCACAGTTTGAAAAATGGCACGCTCTAGGAGGACATAAGCTATTTTTTTATGATTTCTACACATAGCAAAAAAAACTATACGACAGAAGTTATCTTAATGGTACAGCCAATGTGATAATCACCCACAGTGCGGTATAGGCAAGTTAGCTTACATGGCAATCGCCGCTGTGCCACGTAACAATACTTCCAAAGCATCCCAGGTACTCGCTCACTAACAATGTGTCTATTTAGATATTAGTAATTTTGTATTTTTATGTAGGTTGAGTAAAGTCCAGCCTATCAAACACATTGGATTCTTTTATTATTTTTCTTGTATATAATTTAAGAATCACACGAGAGGAAAAACAATTATACTCTTAAGCACTTATATTGTGATATTATTGTTCGTTGTTTAGTCTTTAGGATTTCTTCAACAAATAAGGAACCATTGTAGTTTCGTCCTATCGGACCAAACTGTAAAGTTTTGTAACTAGGTGTTTTAGATAGAAATTACTATATCAAAATTTATTTAAAAATAAATCTCTTTTCAAGAGGACTTGTAAAGAGGAGGCGAAAACTTTTCTACGCGTACTCTATTGTAATATATTTTAATTGGAATATTTAAACAAACAAAAACATATTTCGTGTTTAAGCTTAATTTTTAAGACGTAAAGCTTCGGAATAAGGTGTAATTAGTATCCCGATTTACAATTTTAAAGATAATTGCGAATATTGTGGAAATTCCATTCATTTCATTAAAACTCTCAAATGAAGTTATTTTGAGTTACCTGTACAAGCAATTTCAAAAGGTATATACAACTAGGTGAGCACCTAGTTGTATATACCGACACTCACCTCAGCGTGTTTTAAGTAATCTTCTCTTATTTTTGAGCGTCAAATAATAAAAAATAGAAACAATAATTCAATAAGTTCAAAACGGTAAAGTCATTCAAGAGATATATATTATGCGCAGCATTAAGAGTAGCGAAGAAAAATTATTAATAAGAAATAGATGGAAACAGCCAAGAGCTCAGGGAGACTTTCGACCACGGACGGTATGTCGAGACATTCCGTCACTTCATTTTCGTCAGTTTGCTGCCGTATATATATTTTTTTCATTCAGAGACACTCCTTTTAAACTATTCAAACGGAAGATATAATGCTATAGAAGTATAACTTCTTAAGTTGTTTTACTTTACGCCAAATACAAGTCGTTTATTTCAATTAACCATAAAGTACAATACCACTAATGTGACGCCTAATGAGCTTCGATTCTCAATGTAGCGAAAAGTAAATGTTGTAAATATATTATACAATTGGATAAAAAAAGTGTTTACAAGTTTTTTACCATTTACCCTTACTTAAACCTCTTACGTATAAGCGGCAAGCCTAAAGCATAGACTTCGTCGAAATAGCCAGTAAAATCACATCAACAAATATTCGTATAATAGCAAATTTTATGTATTCTTTTTTGATATTAATATATTGTTTGAATATTTTATAGCATTAATAAACTTTTATCAATATTTTGGAACTAAATAGATAATTTCAGTTTATGTAAATTTTAAGGAGACGTTTCTTTGCACCTAAAGGCTATGAGTATTTTCCGTGATATGAACAATCAATTATACCACTCAATTTGGCTCCTCACATAGGATAATTGTATCTGATTCTTAATAGTTTATATAGAGTGAAATTGTTAATATTTTCATTCTCAGTTTTTTTAGTTATATATCTATATAGTTGCTTATTTCTTCCTGCAGTCCTGAGGATTTATATATTTACCAAACTAAATCCAATTTTGTTGATCCTCTGAATTCAGTTGAAGGGGGAGGCATGCACACATCTCGATATTTCGTTAGCTCGTTTTCGCTCTAAATTAGTCCGTAATTTGGAATTATATTTCAATGTATAAAAATAGTCAAATACTTTATTCACCGCTACTTAATATTGAATTTTAGTATAACAAATAGGTAGGCCTGGAATGAAGACTCAAAAATTAACGAAGCCATAAAGGGAGGAAAACTCATGTAATGTTACCTCGATGCTGTTGATAGCATGATAGATATAAAAATGAGGAATATATTTGTTTGGATCCCAAATTTTACTTTTAATGTTAAATGATTTCTATTAATCAAATTAAATTTAGTGTATGTAATTAATAATATATAAGCATTGATAATAAATAACACTGACTTTATTTTTATTAAAAAATCTGCAGGCAGTGGAATGGCACTGAATAGTATTAAATCGTATGCAAACGCGCCAAAAATATCCAGCCAATATCTTGGCAATTTAATATAGATTTTTAAAGAAATAATACTACACAGTTATTGCTTTTCTGGTTTGATAGAGGTTTTTACGCGCAAAAACATGAGTTAATATTCAGGACCATTTTAATAAAAAATGCGCTGACTTAACTTATAAAAATAGACAATATATATTTTATATATATATATATATATATATATATATATATGTATATAATTTCATTTCATACTAATTTTATAGTATGAAAAACATTTCGCTTATAACGTGGCTTTTTTAGAATTTGCTATTTTTACGCACATTTTCGAGAAATTAAATTACCACAAAAAAAATTTAAAAATTTAACTTCTTATTTTAAAACACCCTGTTTTGAATGATTTCTGATATTTTACGCGATTTCTGATATGATACGCGTGTACTAACTTATATAATTACAACAATATTAAATCTGATGGCATGTACATTCACTAAAAAAAAATTGCCGTCACCCATAGAGAGACAAAGGAACAATTATGGTATGGAAATCTAATCGAAAATTAAACTTTTTAAGACTTTTCTTCCTTAGAACTCTACTTCATCTATGTACACGCAGCTATAGTCAATAAATTTTAAGTTAATTCCAAATTATTTTAACAATATAACAATTGTTGGTGATACAATTATCTTTACTTGGTGGATCACGAAATTTAATTAATCATCTTCGCGGGCTTTCCAAAATAGGTATGTTTCTTTTCCCAATATTAAACAAAATTGCACACCATTGCTTGCAGATCTATATGAATAATTAATAAATAGTTTCTATAAAGGGATATCATTTTGTCTTTTTTTTTCTGTGCAAGAGAAGAAAGGAAAATTTGGCATTAAACCTTGCGAGAAAGTTATACAGCTACATAGTACTCATACCCGGAATAGGTAAATTTAGCATTTATATGAAAAACTTAATATTTTCCTTTAGAAAGATGAAAACCTTATGAATACTAAGCAGTAAATAACTTGCGCCTCTAAATGGCACTCTATTTATCTTGCCTTCCCTGTGTTATTTATACTTTACCTAATCTGAATGGCTTTAAAATAAGTTAATCTGAAAATTCTAGGAAATGAAGTCATTATATAAAAATAAAAAATATAACCAAACACATACTGCAAAAAATGTCATTTATCAAATATGCGCAGACAATAGAACCTCTGACACTTGTTCAACATTGGACAAATTAGGAAATCAAAAAGTTCAGTAGTATATAGTTAACAGAATTTGTGTTCCCCATATTTCCTTTAATTTAAAAAAAATTCAGTCCAGGATGAAGACCAGTACAGAAGTCATAATTTTAATTAAAAGTAAAAGCATATTTGTTATTTGTATTTTCTTTTCGATATATTTCTATAAAGCTGATTTCTGTCATCATTACGAATATACAATATTTTTGATAAATATGAAAACCACAGCCGTTTCCAAGATACTCTCTACGTCACAATGAAAAAAAAACTTGAAAAACTATTCGGAAAGCCTTGTTTTATTAAAATTTCACAATTAAAATCAATTGACTATTTTCAAAAATGTTGAATGTTATTTTTTCATAATTTTCATCGTAAGTGTGATTCTTCTCATCATTCCGCAAAAAAAAGCGAAAAAAATAGTTTTTGATAAACTCTTTTTTTTGCCGAGATAATTTTTATATATTTTTATTAATAGGCTTAAATAATTAATTATATTAGCAAAAATATATGCAAAAGTATGGAACATGCCGCCACACTCTACCGTTACCGAAGTTGGTGGATTAAAATATTTGTAATTATTTAAAGATAGTCGTTTAAATAATTCTGTAAATAATAAAGTTTGCCCGGAACTATTATCAACCAACAAGAAGCTATGAGTCTACGAACCATTGTGGGTCAGATTCATGAATTGTTGAGTACTAAAATTAAGTACTTTAATTAGCTATCCATAGCACATAAAAATAACATTCATATTCCTTCGGGGCGCTAGTCCATTTCCGCTATTTTCTTTTCTTACCTTTTAGGACAGATAAATATATATTTTTGGACTTCGTCATTGCGAAAAATAATTTTTCAATTATTAAAATTTTTAATTAGAAGGGGCCGAATCATTCTATGAAATAATCTAATAAGGAATATCATATTACTTGTATTAAATCATCTTATACATAAACTCATATTATGATTATATACAATGAATTTAAGATGCGCAATTAAGAATTATACAAATTTAAGAAGGCGCGCGTTATGCATCTTATGAAAAATAACATACAAGACATTTGCAACCTGAATATAAGATCAACGTTTACTTATTGAATATATTCAATTATAAATCATTCAGTTCTTTTGTTATGCCGCTTTGCTTCATCTATATCTAATGTACATATATTTATATTTCTTAAATGTATTTATGTTTTTACTAAAATTTGATTTCAAATATTCATAATATAATGTTCCTGATTTTTAGGAAATATGTTATAAATAGATCATTTTTTGTATTATTTAATATTGATCGTATTCGTTAATATGGATCACTAATATTGGAAAATTATTTAAATATTTCACATCTAAACTCTTTAAAACTTACAGAAAGGACATTTTCTTTAAATATTTAAATTTAGGATTCTACATTAAAACAAGGAATGCTTATAACATCGTCATGTCTGTATGTTTTTCTGTCCTAACCTCACAGTTTCCAATGTTTCTATATTTACCTACGACATATTTATTTGATACATGTAAAACTAGGTGGATTTTTTTTACGTAAAAATGGCTTTAAAATTTATGCCAAATAAGAGGCAGTTGATGGCTCACTTTGCACGTATTTTGATATAAAAAATTTGATAAACTTTGAAAGCATCCATATGCCAAGATCCGTACTTTAGTTTATTGGACAAAATGTTCCTAAAATTATATTGATTTGTTTCTAAAAAATTATTTGTATAAATTTAGTAAACATTTAATCAATTGCAAAACGGTATGCTATCGAATCTAATTATAGGGGGAAAGAATTTTTCAGACAATTTATTTAAATTATGTTCAGTATATTCTTTCTGAGTATTCTTGTCCTTACTTTCTTGGTTCATAGACCAATACACATTTTGTTAAAAACTTGTCGCTACAAGGCTCGTCCTTGTGAAATATCTAACATTTTTCTCTAAATAAAAAAGACATTTATATGTCAAGGAGACGAAATATTTGTGTATTTATGATAAAAAATTTTCTGCTCAGAAAATAACAAAAGAATTTCGAGACGACTCAACATTACTTTCATTTTGATGTAAAGGAAATTAAGATGACAACATTTCGTCTTCATATTTAAAGCAATAATATTGAACTAAATTTTATTATGTCGACTGCTGCTGAGTACAAAAAAATAAATATTAATAGCAGAAAGCTCGAATAACATTTAATTCCGCTCTATACGAAAATACAATAATGTTTAAAATAATTATGTTGGCGAATTCAGTAAAAAGGGTTTCTATAGTGTGTCTTGGAATTGGCGAAGAATTTATTGTACATAACTGTTATTCCTCAGTGGATCCGATTACAATTTTGTTGTAGGTATTTTAAAAGCGCAATCATGAAATATATTTTAGAACTTGGTGATCCGTTTTAGTGTATCAGCAAGTTAAGAAAGTGGATAATAACAAATGAAACCACAAATTTGGTGTACTATTTGATTGTTCTTATAAACGAAGTAAAACAAAACAATTACAGTTTACGTAACTTTGAAATAATTATACTGCAAAAATAGGTCTATGTTTTTCGAAAATACCAGCATTTCATTGCTGACACAATTACATCAACAAAATCATGAAAACACAATTAAAACAACACCCATCGTGAAGCTTGAAATGTAATACAACATTAGGTTGTTACTTTGGGTCAAGGCTAGTATTTTTATTATAAGATAACTGTTGTTAAAGAACTTTTGCTATAGAAAAAACACTTTTATGTCTCGGCCAACCCAAAAGCAAAGTTTACACGCTGTGGTTTTTTTTATATTTTTGCCCTAAAATAAAAATTAAATATATTATTTCTCTTAATATAACTTATGCTCCAATTAATTTGACAAAATTGAATGCGCATATATATTTGAGATAAATATTTTGAGTTAAGTTATATGACATTGATAATAAATGTTATCGAACATGAGAACGTTATGTTCTAGATTAAAAGTAATAGTATAATGAAAACCATTGTTTGTTACAACGGTATGCTGAATAACTTCTTATCCTTAAATTTTAGGGCATCTTAATCTTAAAATACCAAGATCGACTTTACTTTCGAATAAAATATTTCAAATTTTTTAAATCGAGCCATTTTTTAATTAAAAAAAAAGACATAAGAGAGCAGTCGAGAAGTTGAACTCTGTTGATTATTTAATTAGGTATAATTCTTACAAAAAAAAATTATGAAAGGTTTTGAAAGCAATCATTTCATGTACAGGAGAGAAAATATGATTAGCGTTAATAATTATATATACATATATATATATATATATATATATATATATATATATATATATATATATATATATATATATATACATATATACATATATGTATGTATAAGATTTAGCATAAACCCGTGACTTAGACCGCATAGAGTTCGAAATAAGTCCGAAGTTTAATGAATTGCCTCGCATGCCATAATCTCGTACGTTTTTCATAAGCTTTGCCATTGTTGTTCATTTTTATATAAAGTACACACAATTTTGAAGTGGTTTTACGGAGCCTTTTTATATATGGATTGGGCATGGATGAAATAAACCATTTTTAACCGATTTTACCGGTGCTGCTAATCAATGTTACCTAACAATTTAAAATTGAAAACATATATATAACTCAACAAACATTACCGAATAATCCAAAGTCAAGTTTTAAGTAATGCTTGGCGTAATTTCAATTTTTTTTCATTTAATATCGTATTTATTTTAATAACATATTACATCCTTTTTAAGACCTTTTTTTCATACCACCTTTAATGCTTCTTCTAAGTCATGTAAGTTGGAGTCAGGTAATTTCCATAAACCTTTTAACTACGAGTGGGATACGCACTTCGGGAGTTCCACACCCACTTAGGGGTATAAAAACATTTAAGTGTGTATAATATTAACAAATAACATGTCTTATTATTACCCTAAAAAATATGGCAATATGAAAATATGAAATTGAGGATTGTCCGTATGGTTATAAAACTAGGATGTGAACTTAGTAGGCATTAAATTTATTTTATACTCTTTACTGCTGCATCCGATGAAAATGATAGCTTTAACGACCATCTCTTCCAATATGTTTACCAAATCTACCATAGAACAACTGTTGCAGTCTCGTGGGTTCAAATTCTACATGAGTGTAATTTGAGCACACACTTGCAACTATGATTCATATGTTAGAAGACTAGTTGATAATTCAAAAATGTCAACTGCGATATTTAGTTGTATAATTTTTACTCTAGTGCAATAAAAGGGAATTTTCTAGTACTAACTCTCATTTGATTCCGAGTACTATGCCTTCCCGTGCATGCATTTAATTTTTCAAAGCAATATCGATAAAAGCAATTTTTTTTGCCAAACCGATATCAAAATTCGAAACTATTTTGTATCAAATATTTTAGTACAGTTTTGCTTTATTTTTTTTTCATAATTTAGAACCAACTTCTGTTAACGATTTAATTAAATTTTAAGCCAATATCAAAGTGCGACCCTAGTTTAGGTATGGAATATTTTTGATCATTTTTATTTATTTAATTTTTTTTAGGTCGTACCAGCTTCTGTTACTGACAATATTTTTATTTAATTTTTTTATTTAATACTAGTTTCTGTTTATGATTTATTTCTAATGAATTAGATTAATGGAGTCTACGTCTTAATCAAGATTTTATTTTTTCTCTATCCCAATTTTTTTTTGTCCCTTGTTCAATTATAACGAGTTATTTAAGAGAAACCATTTTGTGTGCTCTCCCACGGACAACATGTTTAGATTAAATGTACGCTATAATCAAACTTGCAGAATTTTCCTACCAGAAAACGATATGAAACAGGGGCCTAATGAATATGATAAAACAAATGCTAACATTTCGAAAATAAATAACATTTGGAATGAAGCTTATTCTTATGCCAAATTTTGCGTAGATTCATTTTTATATTACGTAGTTACAGAGTAACAAACATGCTGGGTAGATATTTGTTACTCCACAACTTCAATAAAAATTTCACATGTATAATATTAATTTAGTAGGATTTAAGAAAGGTTTGTTCGGTATTAAACATTTCGGTAAGATTTATGTCCAGAGTATTTTGCCCTTACTTGGTGTTAAATCACAAACAGATGTTGAGCTTTATCTCCGGTTGTACCTTAATGATATTTAAATAGTTAATGATTTACAATACGCATTTGTCTGTGCACTTGTATCATCTATAAACTCTCATACCTGACTTGAATTTCATATCAGAGGACAATAATTATTTAATACTTAATGATATAGCCTTAAAATTCAAAAGTCGCCACCGACAAAATTTGTGTATTTCTGCAAAATGCTCTTAAAATTTGATGATTAATTCTAAGTTTAATTTTGATATTTGATATCCCGCACAAGGAGCGGAAAGAAATCTTTAGAAATATCTACGTTTTTAATTGGAAAATTAATAACCTACTAAAATCATTACCTCGTGTAATGAACGTTACGTGCTATTGACCTAAATACGAAGCGCTACGTACTATCTGTATATTAATGCGCTAATAATGTATTAATTTGTTAACAATCCAGTTTTAATAGAGAAAACGAAACTTGTTCCACTGCGCCAAAGGACGAACAATATGTCGCTTAGTTAATTCTCCAATTGCATCTTTTATAAAAGTCAAGAAGTTTTGTTCGCAAAGTACATTAATTTGTCTTAAGAAATATATCCCTTTTGCTATCGAATCCGTGCGTAGGTTAAATATTAATTTTGATAGAATTTTTCTATTATTATTGAGCAAGTATTAATAGTATTATACGTCATATTTTAATAATAAATATGTGATTTGCTTACAATTCATACAATTTTGTAACGACACGTGTCAATATTATTTTTGATATCCTAAATAATACCCTTTAAATGTAGTGGAGACTTGTTCAAAACATATCTTTGTATACATATATATATATATATATATATATATATATATATATATATATATATATATATATATATATGTATACATATATAATTCAATATTTTTACAATTTCAATATTTTTACATGTAAAAAAGTCCTTTAAGAAAGTATACTCGTAAAATACTGACTATTTTAATTTGAAAAAAAAAATTTAATCGTCGACGTTTTCTTTTCCTTGTTATTTAATCCATTTTCGGACTTGTTTAAATTTTTTAAATAATATTAAAATTATTTTATTAAGTACAATAAATAGTTAAAGAAAATAAATATAATGTGAGAGTGCGAACACGTACGCACGCGAGCACGCACGCATGCTCACTCGCATTCATGCGTGTTAGCAAGCACACACAAGCACGTTAGCATTTATTTTAGCATGTACGCACGCACACACGTACGTACGTATAGATCAGTTACGATATTGGAATAAGTAAATTTATACACCACGTTCTTCTTTACGTTATTTATTTACGTAAGTATTATTGTCCATGTGAGACGTGACAGATATATACTTAAGATCTTTTAATAACATTGGACCAAATCTTCGCTCTTCGAAAAAGTCTGATTAATATAATATTATATATACTATTGATCTAAATTAAAATTACGTTACTAACGGATAACAATGTATTATAATAATCAACCAATTTATACATTTATCGAACCGTGATTTAGGTGCCAGCCTACCAACCTAAGCACTTTCTAGGTTTCGTTAATTATAAACTGCCCATAATTAGAAAGTAGAATTATCGCTTAAGGATAGAAAATATTTGAATTTTAATTTTATAATCTAACTTTATTTATTTACATTTAAAATAATTTATACCAATAGAAATTACCATATTAGATATATACGTGTTAATTATATCAGATGTGTAAATGTTATGGACCAAGGATATAATAGGTGCATTGTTTAAAACGTCCGGGCAATGCATAATAATAAGTAGAATCAATAATATTTCGGTATCATATATAGTATCTAGGCATTGTAAATATTGCGAAGAGTTTTTATTATTGAGAGGTTTAATTAATTTGGGTATTTTTAGCAGAAACTTTGGGTACTTTTAGCAGTGTGCGAAGCAGGAAAACTTGTGACACGCGATGACCAATTAATCAGAGATCAAATCTCCGTCGCTATAACGAATAGCCTATTTATTATTTCTACTCTCGTCTCGAATTGAATACTGATACGAGCGGACAATGGCAGTTTTCGAATTTATTGTTTAGGATGGATGACGAAAAAGAATAATTAAATGCTTCATAGATTTGGTACAACATTAAATTAGTTAGATTACTAAAAGATAAATATTCAGCTTTCCACATTCAAAAGTTATTTGGATATTCAACACTTAATATTTAAAAGGTAAAATCTATTAGGGGTAAAAGGTCGAATAAGGGACAAGAAAATTATCAGACTTTGCGAAGATTCGACTTACGTATATAAAGAAGAAATATTTTCGATTTTTCAAGAAACTCATTTAGCGATTAGCCAATGGATGAACCCAAATGGAATCGGAGTAAATTTGAAATACAAAGTCTACACGAAGAACCGAGGCATTCTTAGAGCAAAACGTCAGTAGAAAAAGCAAACCAAGATTCGGAATACATGCTTAGTTTGTGGGTAGAAGATAGCTAGGCACAAAGTATTCAGTAGCATTAGGGATTAGGAACTTACCAATAAATGGATTCATAGGCTTTGTAACATGTCGACCTAATTAAAAAACATACTTAAAAAACCGGGGCATTCTCAGAGTGAAACGTCTGTGGAATAAACAAACCAAGATTTGGAGTGCACGCTTAGTTTGGGGCGGAAGATAACAACTCCCAAAATAGTCAGAAGGGTTTGGTTTCAATTAGCTAATAGAAAATAGAGCTCATTTTACTTACATGAATTTTACTGCCACGTTCGGGATGAAGTTAAAAGTTTAGTTCAACTTTTAACAGTCCTATACCTCAAAAAGCTCTCTGATATCAAATTAAAGGAATCATAGAAACAATTTAAAATCCTAGAAAACTTTTTAATAACTACTATAAAAGAGATACCTTCGAAACTAAAAAAAACACGAATGCAGATTGCTTTGGCCCAAACCATATTTCACTCTACTTCAAGCTGAATGTTCAACAAGGCGAAACAATTGATGAAGATTTATTCCTTTGAAAGTCAAGATGCTGACAAAAGTGACAAAGTAAAGTGTGAGGAATTGATGGTCACTTTAGATTCAATCCAATGTTCACAAACGAAATCGTTTTATCAGAAGCATACGCGGAGAGCAGAAAAAATAATACTAAGCTTGATGGGAAAGTGGTTTTGAATAATTTACAGCGAGAATCCGATAAAATGCTTGGTGCGTCTAATATCAAATATCTTGGAGCAAAAATTGATACTGTAAGAATTTACGTGTCGAATATTGATCAAGCTTGTAAAGATGGAAGAAATATACTTGATATTCTCATTGAAATAACAGATTCGAATCTTTATAAATTAGAATTTAAACAAAAACCCTAAATAAATTCTATTAAAAAAACTAATTTACATTATGAAATCTGACAGGTATTGTTGTCCCAAAAAGAATGTGCAAATGAAATAATGGCAATTGCTCCATTAACAAAAAACAAATTGTTACGTCGTGTTACGAAACAACTAAATATAAAATTAATCTAAAGCCGAATTTGAAAAATATATATTTAAGTAATAATAACTTGCCTTTTACAAATAAGATATTTAGCGGCTTAAAATGCTTACTTTGACAGTTAAGTGATTTCCGTAACTTTAATTTTATAAAATAATTCTGAGAGTAAATAGTATAGTTATTTTAGAACTATATGTGTTATTTTTAATAAAACTGATAGTCCCTTGTTTTGTTTTTAAGTAATAATTAAGTACCATTTTGGCCTTTATTTTATGTTGCTGCTTTGATAATAAAAGAATTTAATAAAACAATTTTTTTATTGCTTTGCCCGATAGAAGATGGACCTTATTTATAAAGACCGGTCGATTTAATGTTTTCATTGCTTACAATCATATTGCTCGCCAATTATTATTATTTTCTAAATTGCCTGGACAATATATATAAAGTTGGACTAATCACTTCGTCCACAACATATAAAAGGTCTTCAAAATATACCAAAAGGAATACAATGCATAAGACATTGTAAAAATATGCTTCAGTTATGCAGGAGACTTACGATATATTAGATAAAAATTTGTAGAGATGTGCTTAATAATAACTACTTGGGCTTGGTTAATACCATTTTTCTTACAATGCGCAAGGTTAAAGTAATAAAATTTCATTACAAAATTTAAAAATATATCTATTTATTGGAAAAATACTTACATTTCGGTGCCTTTATAAACATTTTAGAAAAACGAACTCAAATTATCGGAAATGTTGCAAATTTCTATTCAATGCATTCATAAGGAGAAGAGTAATGTGAGAATAATAACATATATCTAGGCCAGAACTTTTCTTGTAAAGCAACTCTCGCTGAAGCAACTGTATCTAAGTGATGCAAAATATCATTGTTATCACGATATTATTCTCAATATTATTGATTTAGCTTCGACAAACGATTTAAGTTATAATGAATGTTGGGAAGACTATCAGCATTAATTTCCATTTTAACATGAATAAACGTGTTAGTAAAGTAATTTACGTTAAAATAGAAATGAATGCTGAGAGTTGCACACTTAAATATTTGTAAGTACATAAATGTGTTTGTTCTACACACATTTAGGTACTTAAATTTATAATAACTATATTATAAGAAATATAAATATACTCATAAGCAATATTAATTTTCCACAAAGCAAAAACATGGTGCAACACGTTTTCGTGTTAACTTCTGTAATGTAATTGAGATCTTAACAACTCTATTTTTTCAATGTTTTTGGTTCAGTAGTTCCTAAAATAAGTGGTGAGGGATGAGGGATCGCTGTATCTGTTCTTCTATATTTTGCAAAATAACTTTTTAAATATGAAATTTAAAATTGTGAAAATATTATTTTTTCTTTTCCAAAATCAAACATTTTCAAATGATGTTCCACTTGACATATGAAATTAAAGAATTTTTTTTAGTATTCTATCTACCTTTTCTTTCATTTTATACGTTTATTTTATAAAATATAGCTAGCGGTCTATGCGAAATTTTACGCTCCTAAGTTGTATACTTTTTGAGAAAACCGACTATGACGGACGGACAGACATGTAAGTCTTTTCACAAGAATCCCTTTTTTTCTTCTGAGGTACATATAGAAATCAAAATACCTAAAATATTGATGGTAACTGTAGAGAGTACAAGTATTAATTAATATTACGGCAACGAGAATGTGGAGATTAAAACATTAGCAATTTGAAGAGGGAGGTCAAATTATTTTCTTACAACAATAATACACATTTCTAATTTAATAATTCAGGTAACTACTTCATTAAAAACATGTAATTATATTTTAATTTCATTTTCTCATGTGACACGAAAAGTAAATTCCCGTACTTAAGTACAAAGTTTACGACTCTCCTTTAAAATGTTAGTATTCATGTATTTTTGTACTAAGTTCCTACAAACAAACCGGAAGTTTTGGTTCAATTACTCAGTCAAACTGCATATGTTACGCTTTTTGGAAAACTTGCCACGCTATATCGTATGAGAACCAATTATTAACTCAATTAAAGAAATGTATTAATTTTGGTAGCAAATACACTTGACCGCCAAATTACAAATAGAATTATTTCATCATTATTCATCATTGTCGATAGAGTTATCTCATCATTGTCGGAAAAAGGCATAAGGAAACGGAAGCTGAATATAAACGTGTAGATGTTGTAAAGTTTTTATTTCTTCATGTATTTTGTTCTGAATGAATTTTGATTGTGACTAATTTTAATATTTTACATTTGTTTTTAAATTCAAATTGAAAAGGAGGTTTTTAGCAAGATTTGTGGATATTTTCTGTAAATTTACCTGAGAAAATTTTCATAAATGCGCTGATTTCAATATAGATTTTTAAGTCATTTTTAAAATGTAAAACCGAAAAGATATTTTTAAAAATAAAGATTTATCTACGCAACACAAAGAATTTCTATCTAAAATGTTTATATTCAAAGTAGCTTGCAGATTTTGTACATCTACCTATACCAAGAGTAACTAAACTGAAGCTCATTCAAATCTTCTGAGCTAGAAATCTACATCTTCTATAAATATGAATGGTTTCGTTGAAACCGAAGCGTGAATTTATGGTGTATTTTTAATTATTTGGGCCCCATTCTTCAAAATGAGAAAAAACCAAGCACTTACTCGTATAGGTTCATTTGGCGCTCCGTCTCTCTCTTTGTCTGGTAAAGTTTTTTTAGAAACGGCTTGAGATATAAAGTTGAAATTAGTATAGTATACAGAGGTCCATAACCTTGTATTGCTGTAAAAATACCATTTTTTTATTCAAGCAACATAAATAAATAGTCATTAAAAACCTATTTTTAAGTTAAAGTAACATAAAGAAATGTCCCATTAAATAGTATTTTTTTAAATTTTACCACAGTCTTCCCCCTGATTATTTCAAACTTATAGTGTACTTCCGATCGACGCACAATCTTGAATGTCAATATAATGAGAGATTTTATAGCACAAGTAAAGGTAAAAAAAATCAAAAAGAAGTTATTTCTGACATAGATTTGTTTTTATTGTTTGCCTAGGAATTTAGTAAGCATCATACTTACGTTTTGAAAAATAATGTTTGCGAATAGTTTGTTAGAATTACTACGTAGTAATAAATGTATACGGAACCATGAATTAAAAGTTCTCCACTTAAAATATGTTTGTGTTTCCAGATGTTAAGTAAAACTATTTTATTTATATTTCTAATAAAAATCCGCTACTAAACTAAAGTTAAATAGCTCCAACTAGTAAAATTCATATACGAGAAATCGCTGGTAGCGAATTCAACACAAATTAGTTCAGCGCAAACTTAAGTTTGCGTTTCATAAAGTAGAGTTAACTCAATTCGCAATTTGTAGATTGAATGCCTGATCCACCCTCGACGTAGACCCAAGTGCAATAATGAAGTAGATTAAACTGAGATCCTGCTACTCTTACTAAAGAGAGATGATCTTGTTTCTCTTGGGAAATATGAATGATTGCTAGCACTGGAGGCTGTGAAACTCTGATAATTACTTTGTTATGGAAGGTGGATATGATGAAGTGAAGCAAAGTGAAGTGAGAATATATTGTGGTTCGTAGCCTAATATGTAAACATACATTTCATTTAAGTAAATTCGTTTTGCTAATTTTCTTTTAAAGTTTTTTGGAAAGGATATATATATATAATTGAAATAATACTATATATATATATATAGATATAAATACACACACACACACACACACACACACATATATATATATATATATATATATATATATATATATATACATCGCATGCAAAATCGCAGATTAAATCCAGTATTGAAATATTTTGGGGTATTTAAATAAATTGGTTTTCAAAATTATAGGGATAGAACATAAATGTTTACATAGTTCTTAACTTTTCAATTTTTTCAATATAATTATACGTATATTCACAATGGCAGCTTAGAATTAATACAGTTATGTAACATTACTTTACATCCCCTGATACTCCTTTAGCGATTTCTACATACTATTATTCATGTACCCAGTAATTTTTCATGCGAGCATTTTAAACAATTTTTTTAAATAAAGAAGTGTACTTGGTTCAGTAATACATTGATATTATAATTTGATACTAGTTTTTATTCCCACGTATCTAAAAGTGGACAAAATTAAAAGATGGAAACAGCATTTAACCTGTTATTTTTTCAGATGATTGTTTGTTCCTCCTCAGCAACGATCGATTTTACAAAGGAAAATAAAATTTTACATAATTATAAAGTACTAAAACGGGCATAATCATATTTTCGCTACGTATGTTCTTATTAGACATAAAACAAATACGATAAATATACTGGCCAACAGTAATTTTGGAACCGCCGAATAGGACTCCATATACATTAATCAAGCATTTTTACGTAATGGTTTTCAAATAAATAAATAAATAGACAGAGGATGATTTCGAAAATAAAACAGACAATAATCGGCAATAATTGACAATAGTCGGAGAAAAAAGGAATACACTATTTAATAAAATTTTAAAGAACACGTTTGACAAAAATCAGTCTAACAAAAAATCAGAGATACTCTGACCGTATCTCTTTGGTCTGGTAGTTGAAAATTAAAATACGCTAGCCGAGAAAAGGATAAAATATACGAATGAGCATTGGGCATTGACAGTGACGGGATACATAGGCCTGCTGTTGACTAGCCACCTACAAAAAGTTGTTGGTTAGCGTTGTATATAAATCTAAGTATTTTTACAGTCGATAGTAATAAAGTCTTATTGTAATAAAATCGTCAGACGCATAAAAATGTTAAAGATGCAAGGATTACAAGAATAAATATAAACATTTATACAGAATTGTCTGTGTCTAAATTAGCAAGGAAGTAAATTGCAGACTTAAAGTACATAACGCCCTTGAGGAATTTTTGAGAAATTAAGTTCTAATATATTTGAAAGTATATTACTTTTGCTTACAATATAGTATGTTTGCAGAACCTTTTATAAATATAATATAAATACATATTACAAAATATAACTTGTTCATGAAAATTAACCGTCGTTTTTAAGTCTCTGGTTTTTTAAAATTTTTTCTTGGGAAAAAATATTAAGCGTTTAAAGAATCATTAACTTGATATATTAAGGATAGTGTAGAATATATAAACATTAAAAATAAGAGGTAAGGGTTGAAAATAAGCAAGAAAGTAAAAGCAAATCTTCACTTTATAAGTATAATGAATTTAGAAACATATTCTTATATTTTAATGAACACTGGTGTCTATAAATCTCATCATAAAAAATATATTTTCGTCTATTTTTCAATTCTTTTTTTCATATATTAAAAATTTCATTTTTAAATGTATTAAAAATTATTAGGCAACCCTATTTGACGGTTCTGAACTCCAAAAATAAAAAAAGACCTCTTATCATCCACATGTTTTTCGGTTTGTCTATTACAGTAATTTTTTTTAAAAATGGCCTGAGGTAGAAATTTTAAATGTTGCATTGTAATAAAATATATTGACTTGTTCATATTTCAATAGATAATACTCAAAAATATTTCTATGGACATCTTAGAAGAGAAAAATTACATATTCGAAAAGTGTAATACTATATGTGCGAGACATAGTTCTAATAAGGGTTTAAAATATTTCTAATAATTTTAGGTTACATATTTTCAGGTATATAGTGGAAAACTCGTCAAACATATATTCCCCTTCCCTTTTTTCCGGAACTACATATAAAATTATGGAAATATAGGGTTTTTAGGAGTACAGGCTCTAGGACAATTATAGTGATTATCCTAGGCTTAATTAATTTAGAAATATTTACCATGTGTTTACGCGGGTGAAAAATTTAAAATAAATTAACGTTCTGGAAAATAAGATTAGTAAACAATTTAATGGAATTACTATGAAATTTAAATGTTTATAATTACCTAATTGTGTATGAGGATTTTTTAATTAAATATCTCGAATAAGTTCAGCTGACGATTTTCAAAATTTGGATATCACGTCTCCTACACGTTTGTTTAACTTTTTAAAATTAAAAATTGTTTCGATAAACAGAACATTATTAGAGATCTTACAAGGAATATAGATATGTATTGTCAAAATATCTGTTTTGAACGTTTAGGAATATATCGATATTTTTGGAATCACTATCTTTTGAACAATGAAATATTCAAATTTGCCTTCAACAGTTCTATTAAATCAAATATATATTAAAAAGATTAAAAAGAAAGTTCTTCATTTGACATAAAAAAGGAAATAAATACGGATTCTTATATTCTATAATTTAAATTATGGTATTCAATTAGTATTCGAAAATGTCTTGACAATTTTGGACCTTATTATTTATTTTAGTGATATTTTAGTGATTTAGAATTTTGAATTATGGAAGAGAAAAGTTATTAGAGTAATAATTGCTACATTTTTTTTGAGTAACAGTTCATTTGAAAATGTACCCTTTAGTAGCCATAATTTTTTTTAAACATTTCTTTAGCTACAACAATTGCATAAAATTTTTATTGATTTTCCACTAACCAAAATTTTATATTTGCTGATATTTTGCCTTAAGTGTCAGTTCAACCTTCAACAGTTTATATCTTTTATCTTCCAAAAATGTTCTAAGTCGTTTATAATCAAAAATAAACGCAGATTAAACCGTAGATATTTTATATGCAATTTTTGTGCTTTTTCTAAGATAGAAGAAGCATTGAAAATAATCGTTGATCCTATTTATGACCAGTAATTTATCCAGCCCGTTGATATTCATGGAAAATTAATTGAAATAAAAAAATTAAAGCCGGTTCTTAATTTTAATGCTAGAGAATTTTTATTCAAAAGTGTTAATTTAGATACTAACTAATGCTTCGTTGCCGTAGTTTTCGGTATAAAGGGCACTTGAATTTGTAGACCATCACTAATGACTTAATAATCATTAAAATTTTACTGGACATAAAAATCACTAGGTACAAATAAAAATGGCATATAATTTTATATTAGATACAAAATATGCACTACGTAATTCAATGAAAATAAAAACCGAGATGAGAATCAAATTTATGAAGGATAAAATTTTCAATCCTCCCTGTCAGATTCGCGAACAATTTCCACTACGAAACTTAAGTATATAGGAATTTATGACAAAATCCTAATACATATACATAGTTGCATAGATTATACGTTTTGTATGTTTCGAAAACAGAAAAAAATTATAATATTAATTTTTAATTGTCCCCAAAATTTTTATGCTGTTAAAAACAGCAGCATATTCGTTATACGAGTATGTACTCGAAGGTATAATGTTTCTGAAATGTCTCAAATATCAGATGCTAATTATTTATTAGTCAACCTGACAGATGCATTTAGAATTCAATTTCTCATCACATGGAAATCCAAATCAATAATGAGCCATGCCTGTAAAGATTCGTAAATAAATTGCCTTTAAGTGATGTTTATGCTGGTATGTCTAACAACACTGTCAATACATACAGAGGTGAAAAGTTATGTCTTAGTTTACTGCATATGAATTGTTTTATAGTTACTCGACAAGGATTTGGTGTAAATTTGTTACTGTTCTCAGAAAAAAAATTAGGTAAGAATGGTTTGTTCAGTTAATATTCATTTATTCTGAGCGGTTGGGTATAAAAATATTTAGGCGAAAAAAAGAACAAGTAAAGTAACAGAAAACATGAAAATTCCAGACAATGATAAATAAAAAGCGTTTTCAAAATTAAGCAAAGAAATTATCTTTAAATGAATGTAAATTAATTAAAATTTGAGATAAAATTATAAAAATATTAATTCTGATGAAAGAAATATAAACGTAGCTGTGTATTGTAAATTACGATCTTTAAGAAACAAGAAAAAAAAGTATGTTTCTATATGAGAGATTTTACCTAACTTTTCACCATGAATTTATGTATACATTTGTAATACACACGTAACTCAAGCATACCGGTAGTGGATTACTTGAAGAGTTTTGCCCTGAGATGTAGCGAGACGTTTATCCTAGTTAATCTTTCTCGGATGAGGTATGTGTACAGATTGATATGACAGATGAATCTGGAGTGGATGTGCGGAATCAAATGTACGGAGATAGATTTAGTACAGTTATTCATAAAATATTTATATGTGACTATTATTACCCATATAAATATAGTAGAAAAACTATGGAATAAACGGTAAATTTATAATATTATTGCCCAAAAGCGAGATTTAATTTTACGTAATTATTTCTACGTTTATCATAAGCGGGGAAAATATATAACTGCATTCTAATTGTATTATGAACGTAATAAATAACAGGTATTTTTCTAATGACAGAAAAAATTAACACCCATATGATTAAATATAAAAAGTAATAAACTTTTCTTAATATATATAACTTTAATTTCACATATCATATATGTGTTTGTTTCGTATATATATGTATATATATATATATATATATATATATATATATATATATATATATATATATATATCTATATATATATATATATATATATATATTTTTTTTTTTTTCCAATTTATGTAATAATTCATCAGAGGCAATTCAAACATGTATTTATGTTACATCTTGTTTTATGGACGTATTTTTGTAATAACACCAAAAATAGGAGAGCTAATGTAATTATAGAAGACAAATCTGTTAATAATTTTGAGATCGACAACATGATTTTCTTTTACAATTATGATATTAGGACGTGTACAATTTTATTTTTTTGTAGTCCGAGTTATTCATATATAAAAGACAAAAAATTGCAATATTCAAACATAATCCAACAAGATGCTCGCCACCTCTATCTTATAGAAATGTACCGTAAATCCCTCTCCACACTTCAGCAAGGGATAGAAAAATTTTCTCGTCAGCCTCTCGCTATTCATCATAAAAAGTGCGAGATGAATAATGCCACCGTCTGCGTGCTTCACTCACGTGACATATACTCCAATTGGAATATAAAGAATTTTCTTAGATAATTATTTTTAATATGATTGTGTTATACAAAAATAACTAGCATTTCTCTGAAAGAAATACATTGGTTGAAGATGGAATTATATTCAGTAAATAAAACCACTTACTTATTTATATACATATATATATATATATATATATATATATATATATATATATATATATATAAATATATGTATATATATATATATATATATATATATATATATATATATATATATATATATATATATATGTATATATATGGTATTATAGTGAAAAGTTGTTGAATGATTTTTGGACCCAAGTAGTTTCCACATTTTCGTTCACTCCTATTTCTTTTCAATATTTACTAATGAGACTTAAATTAGTTTGCAGGTCGGAAGTAATTTAAAGTCACAATTTTTAAAGAAGAAGGCTTTTCTGTACGTCTAATAGAAAGAAACAAAAGTTAAGTGTAAAGTGTAATTTCAAAGTTTAGGTAAGATTACAACGAGTACCTTCCTAAAATTTTTGTAAAATTTTCATCACATAAATGGCCTTAAATATAAAGAAAATGAAAAGAACTCGACATTGCGCGAAGCATTCTTGCGGAAACTGTTAACTTAAACTGAAAAGGTATAAAATAACTTAAAATAAAAAGGTCTAAATTAAAAAATATCTATTAAAAAAGCACGATTATCATTGTTAGAAAATGATGTTTGTTTTAAATAATTAATATATACATGTAATAACAAATATAAACAGATATTACATAAAAAAGTAATTATTAAGATTTTTGGTTTTTAACGTATCTGCCCATTTTTTTTTGTTTTTACCATTTTTTCCTGTGTTTCAATGTTATATTTATATTTTTATTTGTAATCGTATCATGTGAGATTTACCTAACTAATTTTGAGAATATTTTTAATTTTAAACTGATTACCATATTAGTAAGCTTTTGTTGAGCCTAAATCGACAAAAGCACTTTATAAAAAATAATTTGATAATCAATTTAAAATACATGCTAACATGATACATATTTCGGCATATAGTTTATCAACTACTTATTTTTAGTACACTCAAGACGAAGTGAAAGGAAGAATTCTTTCTACCTTTACATTAGTGTTTTAGTGCCATTAATGCTAGTTTTCTATAATATAAAAATAGCATCACCATTAAATACAATGTATTCTTTAGAGTCCAAGCCCATAAAAGTGAGGTTTTCCCACGCGTACATTTTTCGAATCTTTATTTTCAAAAGTCATCGTATTACTTATAGGTTTCAGTTTAAAAGCTGATTAATGGCCTCTGAAACTTTTTTTCACAGCTTGATTCATACAGCTATTTTGATATAACCTTTATTTTATGACGTCATAAAATGAAGGTGTGTCAAAATACATGGACCAACCTGCCCAAGAATATAACCGTAAAACTTAAAACCATAAATGTCAGTTACTTATCTTTTTCTGTGTTATTAGGTTAATATAATCTAATGTTAAAGCAGATAAATGTTTGCTTATGTACCATAAGCAAACATAATAAACATTTATCTTAAAAAGTAATAACGGGGACTAGACTAGTAGTGTAGATACTTTTTACAAGTGCACTTTGCTTATCATAAATAAAAATGCTTCAAAGGCAGGCAAGGACCATGTCACCATAACGACATAACGAGATGAAAAGTAGTTAATACCTACATTTTAAACTTCATTGTGGGTGAGTTTCGTGAGCGTATTAACAGCGTACTTTTAAGAATACCATGGTATTTTAATTTTATCATGATTGCGTTAGACTTTAAAAACTTTAATTTATATTATCGAAGATTTGTAGCAAGATAAGTAACATTTGATACGAGTTAGTGCTCAATTGAACATTGCATGCTTTAAAAATTTTGGTAACAGACCTTAAATTAACGAACTTGTCCGTGTGATCTAATTTCCTATCTCCGATAAAGTAAAGAGAATGCCAATGTCATAATTGATACATCTGTCCATCGGTTACTGGTTAATATTTCAGTCTTTATTAGTTAAAATTTATAAAAATTTTCATACATGGATATTCTCATGAGTACGCTGCGGCGGTTATCAAAATTAAATAGGATTCAAAAATAAAAAGAAATTAAAAAACTATATTAATAAATTGATATGAAATGATATTGAATATTTCATCCTTTATTTTCAACTCATAATAGTGTTATTTTGTATCAATAAGGTATAGTTGACTTTATAAATAAATTAAATGCGATAAATTCTCAAAGATAAACCTGATATTGACAAAAATAAAGCTGTAATAAACAATAAAATACAAGTTCGTCCCAACGGTCAACATTTCCGTATCCAACTACTAAAGAAGCAAAAATGCAAAGGAAAAAACAGATAATAAATATAGTTGTTATTCTTTTGTTTTAAAAGTACAGGATATAATAAGTTGACGATTTATTTTCAATGATTTTATTCTCTTTTCTGTATCTCAAAAAATATTATGATCTTGTTATTAACAACAATTTTAATTCTTATTTTAGTGGAGTTTAATTAAATAGTGCAAACAGGCAGTCTAGAAGCATTTTTCCTCAAGTGAGTTTATTTATTTTTTGTTTTACTATAAATTTGATTTGACTATTGTAATAAAACAAGATGGAAGTAGACATAGGAAACGCTGAGTGACCCATATACTGTGTTGCCAATGCGCAGAGATGAGACGCAAAATTCATACCCTTCATCTCATGAAAACTTAAATCGAATTACTTGTTCAGTTAGAGAACTTTAATCGTATTTAATGTAAGTATTGTTGGTAATATATTTCTGAAGATCTTTGACATTTTCTTCTTTAGTCTAGTGCTGACAAGCACTTCAGTGAAATACGCACAAGTGTCATGAGACCCTGCCAGTTCATTCAAAGCATTCATCGGTGTTGCATGAATTGTGGTGGCACTCCGGTCTGACGAATGTCACGAGCAAAATCCTCCTTGTGAGACGACTGTCGCTCTTGCCAAAGGAACAAGTGTCTTTGTACTTCGAGGACGTGGAATATCTTTGTCAAAATGATATTGTTCTGAATCTGAATAAGTTTAATATGTAGAAATATTGGAAAAAATACTTTGTTATAAATATATTTATCGTTCCTGTTTTAATATAAAATATGTTAAACGAAGGGATTTTTTTTATTTTTCAAACATAAATGATAAGTTTTGTTGCAATATTTCAATAATCGCGTTGCTATGTATATGTTAACTCTCTAAAGTTTATTCGTCGTGAAAACATTTGTGAGTTTGAAATTATACCGAGATATAATAACACTGACATTAGTATTCATTAAATTAAGCATATTGACTTTAATATAAGGGAATCGGTGTACTTGACAGAAATGTTTTGACATTTTTATGAATAAGAGCTATGAATATTACAAATAGATTATATATTTATTTTTGCCACATATGGAATGAAAATACCACATATCTCTAAAAACAGGGAAGAGAAGAAGGCTAGTAGTAAAATTAAATAGAATTAAAGCTAGTTTAGGGTTATTAAAATAATGTAATTAGGTTTAATGAAAATTAAGTTGAAAGTGTTTTCAATAAAATTAAAATAATTTTTTGTCGACCTGTTCTTACGTTATGAAGAATTAAATACTAAAATAATATCATTTTAGAAAATAACTGAAGAGTGTTACGACAGACCGAGCAAAAGTATTTTGAAAATGAAAATGGAACTCAGTGCTAAATTGATAATTTATTTTCTTGTTTTCCAAAATAGTCTCCGTGGCCGTTTTATTCGATGGAACCAATGAAAAAATTAGTTGACCTACTCTTTTTTGTTTATATCAATTGCACGGCTTTTCGATGGCGGTTGCTGCTTCTCCGGCATCGGGAAATCTTTTTCCTCGCAAAGTATCTTTTATTTTTGAGGATTAGTAAACATGGTCGGATAGGAGGTTGTGGCTGTGTAGCCAGTGATCCTTATTTTCTGCAAATGATGTAGTCAAATATTCGATCGTTCATCTGGTTGGATAAGGGCGTTGCTCTTAAATTTTTCCAAAAGCGATAGACATAAATTTTCTAATGTCCTAATCTATGGCAACTTCTCTTTAATTTGCAGGAAAACCTATGCAGGGTACGGCGATCACCTATTTCCACAAACTTTAATTTTTACCTATTTAGGCAAAACATTAAGAAGAAGGATCCACCATCCATATTGCCTTCAGTTTTAGATTCGTAATAGTATGTCCAGTTTTATCCAGTAAAGATACTGTCGAATATAAAATTTTAGTAACCTCCGTCAAATACATGAGACATACAGCATTGATATTACCTTTATAGGTCGTTATTGAGTAATGTTCGTCATAAAAATCATCACTAAAATGATTACTGTGATGAAAGTACTACCGAACTGATTATACGGGTTAAAATTAAAATTTTCAAAACGAAATGACAAATTGAAGCAAAGTACCTGAGTCAGTAATTGAACGAGTTTGAATGTCCAATTAACCAAACCGATCTAAAACTTTTATTGTTGTATAATGCCTAAAAGTACTAAAGACATGTTTATAAAACAACACGTAAAATGTGGTTATACATTGATACATACACTGACAAAGTCTGCGCGCTGATTAATCATGTGCAAAATAAACATGGATGCAAAAATTGTATTGACGTAAGTGGGAATACTTCCACCAAATATACTTATCGCCTGTATAATAAATATGGTTACAGAAGTTTACCATTAGAATATTACTTTTAACGATGTAATGAAATTTTGAAACAAAAGAAATAAAAATCACAAAAAATGTTGATAACATATTGAAAAGTTATGGTTTGGAACGTCATCCAAATCATATTTGAATAAATTGTGCAAATCTGGACATTGTTGAGCAAATGTTACCTCAAATGCAAAGTTAAATAAGAAGTGTATCAATATTATTGATTGTTCACTTTGGTGAAATACCTGTCTTCGTTATATTCCGTGGATTCTTATTTTGATATCTGTTGTAACAAAAGCGGTATTTTGAATATGAAGTAAAATAATATTTTGATTGTAATAACTATTTTATTTCTTATAAGGCTTTATTTTTCCATGTAATTTTGTGATAGCTTGTAATTTATTAGTTATTTTCTGTTTTGCCATAAACGGTTAGTTTGCATTCAATTCGTCATATACTACACTGAAACGATCCGTGTTGACCACGTCAACACACTTTCCACAATTTCCATAATATATGTTCACTAAAGTATAATGGAATTTGCATGAATTTTGAAAATTGCTGTAATGGTCTTTATAAGATCTTTCAAATAATCTTTTTTAAGCCCACAAATTCAGTTTCTAATAATTTTTGTCATATCCATTTTACCGACAATGATTTGTTTATAAGTTTCAGTTATGCAAATATAATCTGCTTGAAAAAAACCTGACATACTCAATTACGATTGTAATCTATTTTTATTTCACGGCGTTCCGTGTGCGTGCATTGTAAGCGCCTAACCCTTGCGTTATCCTTGAAGGAGTGTGTATCATAAATGGAGTGAGTTACAAAAACTTATTGAAAATAATGGTCTTATTTTGTATTCATTAACCCGTAGAAGCCGGCTTACTATGCTTTGAGTTGATATTGTTCCAATTTAATACACACACAGACCATAACATACCTGGTTTAAAAAATTGCATGGTTTAGCTTTCTTTAATCAGGGCTTAAAGACATACTTCCAAGTTTATTCGGAAAAATCGTACGGATAAGAATTAAAACTGCCGAATTACAAAGTAGAGAAAGTAAAAAAATATGATTCACAGATTTTTCCAAAATCAATTTATGTGATCCATATTGTCAAAATGACAGAGAATTAAACAATATTTAAAAACTGAAAAATTACAGACACGGTGCTCCTTACAGTTTTAATGCAGGTAAATAAGTGTATGCATAAAATTCAAGAGCTACGACACTTTTGAGGGTTGCACATATCCTGTCATGAATAGACAACATTAATTCCGCTTGTTGACGTTGAACCGTGGTTTTGATTAAGAAATTTTATTATTATTAAAACACGATAAAAAAATATTTTGAGTAATATTTTTCGAGCTCACAGTGAACTAAATGTCTAAAATAAAAGAAATAGATTCGACACTCTAATAAGTTATTTTTATCATACCAAGTTGACTATTTGCACAAAAATCTAGTTCAAAGATACAATAAAGAAGCGAAAAATATCAGTATACTCTCATATGCAAGTTTTTAAGGTTATCGGCTCCAATATTTTTATATCTTTGCTGAAATAAAGGATATTGACTTGGTGTTTTCTGAATATGTTAATTATATTTAAAAAGAAGTTGCAGATGCAATTTGAGATTGTTTGAAAATTTGGAGGCTAAAATTTGGCTAAGGTGACACCGCGTGGAAAATTTGTAGTTTCATTTTGATTAGTTTTTGACAAAAAATCTTTTTCGATCACATTCCATTCGACGGAGTGGATTAAAAATATTTTTGCTTTTCTGTTTGATGAGAGCGTAGATCGAAAAAAAATTGTTTTATTTTGTTTATTTGTGTATACTAACGTAAGTTATGACTGTTTCTACAAAATTTCACTACGATGCCATTCAATAAAATAAGTATGATGCTGTGACGTAAGAACGGGCAGACGAACAGGATGAAATTACTTATTTTATATTTGTTATTCCTTTTTTTGTATAATTTGGGAATATGGAGTAACGTGATAGAGTGAGAGAACTATTGAATAAAAAGAAATTATGTTTCGACGATTTTAATAAAATTATATTTTCCGAATATTTACTGAATTTGTAAATTCTTTGGTGTATACCAGGCTATTTGTACAATTGCAACTAATTTACAGCAAAGAGTTCATATTTACTGAAAACTAAAAATTGTTTCAATTTTCTGTAGTTACACTAATTTCTTCGTATATTTATCATATAAATCTACATAACCTGTTTATTCAAAATTATAAATTGTTTAAAGTATAGTTAGATCGATAAACTCCGTTTTTATGCTCGTCGACTATTCTCGGCCTCCGTTGCTTTTAATTCATTTTTAATTATTTTTTCAATTCTTCATTTAATAAACCATGAAATGCGCGGCATGTACGCTTTTTGTTATAAAAAAAGTTTTGATATTCACTTTGGCACAGGGGGTAAACTTGGTTATGTTGCCTCTCACATAGATTTAATATTTTCTAAGTTACTTGCAATTCAACAAGTCGACATTCCTGCAATAATAAACGGATGTGCGGGCTTAAAAACTGTTAAATGCAAGTTATTGAGAATGTGATAGCGACTCGGGTTAAAGTTCCAACATCTTTCATCCCGTAAGGAATGTGGAATTGTAATTATTCTGGATCACAATCATCATCTTCGCAAAAGTAGTGTTACTTTAATAAGTTCAGGGTTTTTTGCATAATGTTTAAAAAACACACAGAATAAACATACAAAAGTTAAAAAAAATATTTTTGGGGTAAAAATAGTTAAATTGCTATCGTTTCCACTGCATTCTCGTACCTTCGAACGATTTTACATAATATATTAATGATTAACACAATCCAGTTCCAAGTTCAAAAAAGATGTTATATGATGGAAGTAAACACATGAAAAAGAATATTTCGACCACTATATTTTTTTATAAAAAATGCACTAATTTCACACGGAATGTACGCCCATCACGATTTAAGTTATCGATTAAAATTGTAACAAGAGACCAAATAATTTGCCCGAAAGAATTTTTGGAAAATTTATATTCCGTTAAAACATTGGGCCAGTCTGAAAATATTTTTTGCAAACCCTCAGTGTCGTATTGTATGTAGGAGTATAGAGAAGAGATCATTTTTAATTCCTATTAAATCCAGTAATTAAAGGCATTAATTTCCTATTAAATTCAGTAATTAAAGGCAGTAATTAAAAGCAAAAGTATCGAACTCACCCAAACGCCACCTGCCAAAACCAATCTTATTATTCTATTATTGTCGGACCGAACTCAATATAAAGTAAAATTGAGCTGGTACTCTAATGCGTTACGTTTATTATTCCCCTGTGCTCAAAGAGAAGAATAAGGGTTCTTTAGGAGATAATTCACATATCCTGTGCCTGTATACCTGTGCGTAATATTTATTTTTTGCAGAAAAGTTTGACGTGGAAACTTGAAACAACGCAATATTGAGATATGTGCCGTTCAGATATATCTCAATATCTAAAGATAACTTTTATTTATATGAAGGTAATTATAATTATGTATATAACAATTACTTATATTTATACTTATATAAGTAATTGTTATATACATATTATATACATATAATTACTTATATTTTACTTATATTTAAAAACTAAAAATTAAAAAGGACTCACCGTTACTAAAAATTTACTAAAAGTTTACGGGAAAATTAGGGAGATGATGTTACTAATGGGTTATTCCGATAATCGTTCCTAAAAATATTAATAATTAAATTAATAACGATCCTTTTAGTCAGATGTTTAAAGATATTTATTGTTAATTCCCACAATTCGTTAGTAATACAAATCCAGTATTATCCATTTATTCAAGCTACATCCATGGTATTTTTAATATTTCCATACTCGTGACGTATACTCTATCAAACGTTCGTGGTTAATTTTTCATTCGTGTTTTGTAAGTTACTAATACTAAAAGATACTCGCTTTACAAATGCTTCATGGCGTATTTATTTAACTTTGAATATTGTAAAAAATGGGATACACAATTAAATAGATGGATATAAATACAGCTGAAGATGTATATAATAAAAGGCGTTCAATAAATAATGTAATGGATACGTCGCTATCGGAATAATTATTGCCCGGCACTATTGCCATTGCACCCGGAATATTTGCACATCACGTTATACACATAAGCGATGTTGATATTATGTGAGGTAATTACTCAGCAATTCTTACACTCTCAAAGACAATGTTTGTGAATAAAGCAAAATGAGAGTTCGGGTATTGTAAGCCTTTTTTTCATGTTATTAACATATATCTCTAGGTATATATTTATAGGCTGCGTACATACATAATTTAAGTTAAGTATGTTATATATTAGATTAGGACAAATCTAGTTTAGTAAGAACGGGAATGTTGCGAGTTTTTTTTATTTAAAGAATGTACGTAAAAAAGTGTTTACTAAAAACAGGGCCGAATTTTGATTATTTTCTTACATAATCTCGATTTGAAAAAAAAAATTTAGTCAATCTGAAGAAAAAATATATTTTTTGGATTGAAAAAGTTTATTTCGCTATTTTCATTTTAAATAAATAATTTGGTACTACACATTTACCGTATATATTGATACGAGTATTAATATAAAAAGTCTCACCTAATATAAAAAAAAAACACTGAAAAAATACCTCAAAAACTGAATTTTAAATGTTCAGATTGTGGTAATAATTTTGTTACTATGTGTAACTCTTAAAAAAGTATCTTTTAGCAACAATTTAAATATCACTCTTCATTAATCCAAAAATATTAAAAGTTAAAAAAAAATTGAAGTTTATAAATACCAACACGCCTTTATATTGAAAGAAGTAAATCATGAACTTAATTTTCAATACAACATTTTTAAAATTAGCAAAATTTAAGTATTTTCATTTCGGTGTAAGCAGAAAAGATAGCCTTCATAATTATTTACGGGGAATATACTTGGGAAATCTTTTTTTATTATTTTTCTTCTGTTGAGTGCATTGTATTTAATTATAAATTTAAAAGAAAGTTTTCATGAAATACCTATGCAATAAGAAACCCAAAATTTCCATTTACGCTGAACTGAACTGATGAAAATATTTACAAATTTCCTCTCATATTTTCTTTCATGTTTGCGACTGACAGCCTCCAATAGAAAGATTGCAACTATGTCATTCAAACACGTTAAGAAATAAAAATGATATATAAGGAATAACATGTGTTGGCTTGGTCATCATACGTATAAGAAGATTGATTATTTTTTCGGAATATTTTATATCTTCAAATTATGTGCGATCGGCAGAGAGGACACACCCCTTTTTCAATATAAATTGCACAATATGTATTAAAAAAATAATGGTATGATACTGGTATTTAAATATTATTCAACTGGGCAGTTTTTTAAGTTAACATATTAATTATAATTTAAATATAAAAATTGTTTTGAACATCCGTCGACTGATAGAATATTAGGACAAATCCTACCAATATTTGACTTATCAAATTGGATTGTTTAAAAACATTCATTGTAGGTGTAAGTTGCATAATTATGGGTATTAAAGTTGGTCGGTACTGTCAACACATCCATGTTGAGAGACAGAACATGTTTAATATCGATGTTGAAGACGGTAAAACATCAGAATATTGATGTTATAAAGTCACCGACTTTCGATGTTGACAATTCGGTCGTAGGCTTTTTGTAGTTTATTCATTGCCAACTTGTGCTTAGGCATCTTTTTGTACCAACTCTCAGAAAAGAATATCTTTCTATTTCGCCAATTTGTATTAATTTATGTATAATATTTTTACTTTCCTCAATGAAATAAGTCCACAGAATATATAATCGGTATTAAATAACAACGATATTTTAAGTTCAATTAATATTAAATATCTACGTTCTGTACTGACGTTGACATCGATGCCAACATCGATAACTTTATCATCGTTGCTTAGATTGATTACGAATATACAGTATTATAGACTGGTATATAGGGTAAGCTTTGCCATAAATTTCCCTTTAAATTCTGAGGTAAATTAAAAAAAAATGAAAATTATTTTCCATGTGTATTGAATAGTTTATTCTTGATAAATAACAGTAGACTTTAATTGAAACGATATTTCTAAAAATATTATTTAAAAAATTAAATGTTTAACAACATTCCTATATGAGAAATTTAGAAATTATATATTTTTTTTATATCACGCTCATGACAAAAATCAATGTCAAGTACCGAGTAGGAAAAAACAAATTGATTTGTCGTAACTTAGCCTGAAATCGTAAACACGATGCTAGCTAGTCAAACCTAGTCAAATTAACCCTTAAAATACATGTAATAATAACCTCTTAAACACAGTCTAGACATTGGCACATGTCGTGCATGTGCTAGTTTGCCGTTCGTTTATAAATATTTGAGGTGATTCTTCTCTTAATCTTTTCTAAATCAAATATATATTTATATGTATATATATATATATATATATATATATATATATATATATATATACACACACATATATATATATATATATATATATATATATATATATATATACGTATATATATACATATATTGTAATTACATTTGTGAGATAGAAGATAAACAAATTTATGTAAACGGAATTAATATTCAACATTACGTTCAGCAACGGCGTGGCTTAAAAATTTTCTATTTTTTCATCTAAAATAATTCTTAGCAAAATTTTAAATATGTTACATAAATTTGATACTTATCATCATCACTTAAAAAAAAATTATTTTAGGAAATATACTACAAATTAACATTTTCAACACGGTCGAATAATGTAATTAATTTTATTTGCCATAACCATTTTTATTTTACTTATTTTTTCTTAAACTATATACGAACTTTTTTTTTATTTAATTAACTGAAATTTTCAATAAATTTACGATGAGACTATCAAAGATATAAAAATATGTTAATACTTTTAGTTGCTTTTAATCGCGTAGAAACACTAATTTCATTTTCGTTTTTTTGCATCTCAAAAAATTATCACTTTATCGATTCTAGCAAGGGTTGCATTATAATTTAAACTTTAATAATATTTTGAAGTAGAAAAGTAACAATTAAAATATCTAGAACAAAGAAGAATACTAACGCTTCAAGGGTATCCCGTAGAACCTACACGTATAAACCGTGTCAATAAAGTATCAAACCAAGATCATTTGTGCAGGAAGGCATTATAATGCCTTCCTGCACAAAAGATCTAGGTTAATATAAAATATTTATTAACAAAACATGGTAGTATATTTACTTTAATGATTTTTTTAAATTCCTACTAATATCAAAATATGGTCAATCAATAATGATGACTGTGTATTTGCATTCATTACTCCACAACAATTTCTGTTAAGATATTGTACCTTTTATCTTCCGAACCCATTACCAAAAAATTAACTTGAAATTTACATTATCTCTTAACGTGAATTTAAATGAATCACTTCCGTACATATCTAGCGTAGCAAAGGCGCTTTCTTACCTGGTGTCCGTTCTGTTTTTTGAACAAAGTATACAACTCTCTATTTTTAAATATCGGTATGTATTAATGTATTTTTGTACAAATTTCCTTTAAAGAACCGGACGTTTGATTCAATTACTCAATCAAACTGCATATATTATACTGTTTGGAAAATTTTCCACGCTGTATCGTATGCGAGGGCCAAGCATTAACTTCGTTAATAAAATGTATTAATTTTGGTAGCGAATACACTGGACCGTCAAATTAAAAATATGGTAGAATAATTTCATTATTGTCGGAATAATTTCATTATTGTGTAGATATTCTGACGTATTTTTCTTTAAATATTTCGTTGTGAATTGTATTTGGCAATCAAATGTACTTTTTCAACTTTGCCTTTTTTTAATTATAACTATAATTATTAAAGCAACATAAATAAATAGTATCCAAATATTATATTTTTTAGTTAAATTAACATAAAGAAATGTATGTGGTTTTTTTTTATTTTACCATAGTTGTGCAACTCCCATCGAACCACAATTTTGAAAGTCAACATAATGGGAGCTCTTATAGTAAAGGAAAAAATCGAAAAAGGTATGATTTCTAATTTTATGCAGAATTATAGATTCTTTTCATAGTTTGCCTCTGAATTTAGTAAGCATCATATTTCCGTTCTAAAAAATTGAAATTTTGTTAATAGTTTGATAAAAATACTACGTACCAATAAAACGAGGTTTTTTTGTATCCAAAAATGTATTATTTATGGTCATCACTTAAAATATATTCGTATTTCTAGATGTTAAATTAAGTTATTTTTTTTATATTCCTACTAAAAACCGCTGCTAAACTAACATTAAATAGCTCCAACTAATACAATTCATACACAGGGAATCGCTGGTAGCAAATTCAACATTAACTAGTTCAGCGTAAACTTAAGTTTGCATAACGGGAGTTAACTCGATTCGCAATTTGTAGATTGAATGGCCGATCCACCCTCGACGTGGACCCAAGTGCAATAATGAAGTAGATTAAACTGAGAGTCTGTTATTCTTACTAAGAAGAGGTCATCTTGTTTCTCCTGGGAAATATGAACGATTGCTAGCACTGGAGATCGTGAAACTCTGATAATTAGTTTGTTGTGAAACGAGGATATGATGAAGTGAAATTGAGAATATACTATGGTTTGTAGCCTAATCCGTAAGGACACGTTACATTTAAGAAAATTCGTTTAGCTAATTTTCCTTTTAAATTTTTGAAAAAGGAATTTATCTAATAATTGGAATAATATATATGTATATATATATATATATATATATATATATATATATATATATATATATATATGTATACATATATTGTAAACGGTACAGTGAGTTTGTTTTCTTCATTATCATGACTCAGTTAATTAACCAATATTTATGAAATTTAACTAGCAAATGCAAGCTTTCAAGCAAGCTCTTATGCAAAGAATTATAAAATTTAAATCTGTGAGTAAAACTAATTTTATGACTGTTACCTAAAATATCAAAATGTATAAAATTTGTCCTTGAACAACTATAATTATATTGTCATTATATATTACATCGCCTTTTTCTCAATTTTCTAACATGCAAAGTCATAGGATAAAGCTGGTATTGAAATATTTTTGAGTATTTAAATCAACTGGTTTTCAAAATAAAAGGGATTGTGTAAAAATGTTTACATAGTTCTTAAATTTTTAATATGCAATGTACTCATGAATCGATATCTTTATTGTAGTAACTAATTATACATATATTTACAATAGCAGCTTAGAATTAATACAGTTACACACCATTCTTTTGCATCCTCTGATACTCCTTTTGCGATTTCTACGCACTATTATTCATGTACCCTGTAATTTTTCATGCAAGCTTTTATAAACAAATTTTCCAAATAAAGAAGTATACTTGGTCCAGTAAAACATTTACATTATATTTTGATACCAGTTTTTATTCCAACGTATTTAAAAGAAGAGAAAAAAGATAACAGATATATTCCTGAATGAAGTGCAACATAGAAGACAGACATTATTCGGAGAAAACATAAAATACACTATTTAATAATATTTTAAAGCACACGTTCGACATAAATCAGTCTTACAAAAAATCGAAGATACTCTGGCCGTCTTTCTTTGGTCTGACCGTTGCAAATTAAAATGCACTAGCAGAGAAAAGGACAGAATATACGAATGAGCATGCATTGACAGTGACGGGAGACATAGGCCTAATGTTGACTCGTCATCTATAAAAAGTTGTTGATCAGCGTTGTTTACAAACCTAATTCATTTTTATAGTCGATAGTAATAAAGTCTTAACGTATGAAAGTCGGATGCATAAAAATGTTAAAAATGCAAGGAAGGATTGCACGAATAAGCATAAAAATTGATATAGAATTGCTTCTACCTAAATTAACAAGGACGTAAATGACAGACTTAAAGGAATTTTTGAGAAATTAAGTTCTAATATATTTGGAGGCATATGACTTTTGCTTACAATATGGTATGTTTGCAGAACCTTTTTTAAATATAATATAAATACATATCACAAAATTAAACTTTCAGTGAAAATGAACTGCCCTTTTTAAGCCCTGTTTTTTTTAAATGTTTTCTTGAATAAAATATTAAACGTTTAAAGATTCATTAATTTGATGTTTTAAGGAGTGTGTAGAATATATAAATATTAAAAATAGTAAAAGTAAATTTTATCATAAACAAGCAAGAAATTAAAAGTAAATCTTCACAAATCTTCTTTAAAAGTATAATGATTTTAGAAACAATATTCTTATACTTTAATGAAATCATAAAAAATTGTACATTCGTCGATTTTTCAATTGTTTACCTTTTATTTTTTTTTAAATTTGAAAAATTATTTGGCAACCCTATTTGACGGTTCTGAACTCCAAAAGCAAAAAGAACTCTTATCATTCACACGTCTCTATGTCTGCCTACGACAATATTTTTTTTTAAATATGGCTTGAGGTATAAATTTAAAATGTTGCATAAAAGTAAAATATATTGACTTATACATATCTCAATAGCTAGCAATCAAAAATATTTCTATGGACATCTTAGGGGAGATAAACTACATATTCGAAAAGTGTAATATTATACGTGTGGGATATAGGTCAAATAATGGTATTAAAACATTTCTAATAATTTTAGGTAGTACATTTTTGGGTATTTAATGGAAAACACGTAAAATACATGTTCCCCTCCCCATATTTCTGAAACTAAAAATGCAGTTATGGAAATATTCGTATTTAGGAGTAAAGGCTCTAATTAATTTAGAGCCTTTACTCCTAAAGACGAATATTTCCATAACATCTATTCCATTTCCATAAGATCTAATTAATTTAGAAATATTCACCATGTGTTTACGCGGGGGAATGATGTAGTATGAATTAACGTTTTGAAAAATAATATTTACAAATAATTTAATGGAGTTATTATGAAATTTTAATGTTTGCAATTACCTAAGTGTGTATGAGGTTTTTTAATTAAATAACACGAATAAGTTCAGCTGACGACTTGCAAAATATGGATATCACGTCTCCTATATATTTGCCCAGTTCCGGTAAACAGAACGCTATTAGAGATGTTACAAGGAATATAGATGTGTTTTGTCAAAATATCAATTTCGAATGTTTCGGAATATATCGATATTTTTCGAATCACTATCTTTTAAACAACCGAATATTCAATATGTAATAAACAGATTAATAAGCAAGTTCTTAATTTGACATCAAAAAAGGAAAGAAATACAAAATAAATACGGATTCTTATATTTTATAATTTAAATTATGGTATTCAACTAGTATTCGAAAACGTCAATTTTGTCAATTTTGGACCTCATTATTTGTTTTACTGATATTTTTTGCATTTTAAATTATGGAAGGTTAAATAATAAGCAAGATATTAAAGTAATAATAGTTACATTTTTTTGAGTTACAGTACATCTGAAAATTTACCATATTTTTTTTTAAATTTCTTTAACTGTAATAATTGCATAAACTTTTCAATTATTCTCTATCAATTAAAATTTTATTTTTGTATTTTGCTTTCTGTGTCATTTCTACCTTCAACAGTTTCCAGATCATTTATGATTAGAAAAATAACCTCAGATATATTTTATGCGCTATTTTTATGTTTTTTCTAAGATAACAAAAGCACGGAAAATAATCACTGGTTACTTTTGTGGCAAGTAATTTATCCGGACATATTTTGGATATTCATAAAAATAAAAAAAATTAAAATTAATAATAAATTAATTGATGGTAATTAATTGAAATATAGAACTTAAAACCTGTTCTTAATTTTAATACTAAAGGAACACTAGGTATAAAGGTAAAAATGGCACATTTTTTATATTAGGTAGAAAATATACATAATTCAATAAAATTAAAAACCCGGATGAGAATCAAAGGATAAAATCTTTTCCTGTCAGATCCACAAACCATTTCCACGACAAAACTTAAGAACTGAACAAATCCTAATTCATACATAGTTGCTTAGAAACATAGTTCGAAAACAGTTAAAAAATTTATAATATTAATTTTTAATTGTTCGCAACTTTCTCTATTTAGCTATTGTCGACAAAAGTTCGTGTCGTTCTTGTAATCAAACGTTAGGGTACTTTTTTGTTTTTTAGATTTTTTTACAATATTTCGTTTACCAGGTATTAGATTTATAAAGTAAATAATAATCCGAAAAAAATTAATCCCTTTTTTAATGATAATTTCATTTCTGTTTTATTTTTCGTTGTGTTTGATGTTTAGTTTTTTTGGTCGTGTATTTATTTTTAATGTGTATAATTTTTTGTTTTTTTTTATGTTTAAATATTATTTTTCATTTCTAACCTTTACTCTTTGTATATGTATTTCAACTGCATGTTTATGAAATTAGAAAAACCTAAGTCGACAAATTTGTTTATATCGGTAATAGTTTTTAATGTACTTTTTTTAAATTCTTGTAATATAAATGTTTTTAATAGTATAGTTCTGATTCAAGTTTTATATTAATAAACTACAATATTTTGAAACATTGAAAGTCGTATGACACAAATAGTGTCGATTCTAAAGGCAGTTTTCAGAAGAATGTGCTATACCTGGTTGCATAACAAAAAGATATATCTCAAATAATATATATTGTTGAGCACTTTTTACAAATACCTTCTGTCGACAAAATACTCATCTTAGGCACTATGCGGGCGACCAACAATATCCTTCTTTATATAATCGGGGGAAATATAACATATGATATTGAATAGTTTAACCCTGCGTACCACAAAAAATGTTCTTAAAAAATGGAAAGATTCCTGGAAAGATAGGTAGAAAAGAATAGAGCATCCGATTGAAAACGAGTTAACGGAGACGGTAGACGTTTAGTCAGCGTAGCACACGTCTTTGCTTGTGCGGCAAGTCGGTGGAAATTCGGTCACAGACCTTATCCCGTAACGTCGACAGTTGCTCTATGCTGATTCAGCACCTACAAGAGTTTAACTAAAGCCGACTTTACAAATCAATTTAAATTGTTATTTCATACGAATTATATTATTACGGTGCAGAGTAAATTACCGATATGTTTTTTCTATATTGACAGCAAAGGCAAAACATTGTCAATGCGCAATGGCTTTATTCAAATTATATTGTTTTCTTTGGTAATTTTTATGAAGCGCAATTTCGTAATTTCACTTATTTCACGGTAAACTATCCAACGCTGACATTGAGACATGGGGAAATTCGAAATTAGGTCGCCAAATAAAATATAAAGTAAAAATAAAATTGGGTGTTAAAAGTAAGTGTTATAGCATGTGAAGCATCTAAACTTATAAAAGGTTTAATATAAAACAAATAGCAACAATGTTCAATTAGTGGATCGAGAAACAAAATTAAAGAAATATTTCATTAGATGTACCAATCATGTAAGAAAATCGATGGAGTATTTTCAACCTTTTTTAGCCGGATTTAGTAACGACTTTCAAACTTGTAATGTTTGGTTGATTTGATTTATAGCGCGACAGTCCCTAAATGGAATGCTGTGTTACGTTTTATTTAATTGTTTTTTTCTTTCAAATTACAAGTGTTTTTTTTTCTTGTAAACATTTTCTTAAACACAATTTCTGCTTATTATTTATGTATTCGGTATTGGTGGCATTATTGTTCAAAGGAACTCTAGCAAATAGTGACGATAGAATGTATTCGTGAATCACAAATAAAATGAAATCATTACTACTCATAATTAATAAACACACTGAGCGACGGTTTCAGAGGCACAGTTTGACATATGTACGAAAAAGCGCGTCGCTTGCATCATGTGTATTATTCGACTAACTAAACATATCTTTGATACTTTTTTTTTTCATATTTTGTTTTTTTTCTGTTTTTTAAACGCTTCTTGTAAGATTTTGATAACACGTGTAAATACTCTCATTATAATAAATAGAAACATTTAATATGAAAAAAAAAACCATTAAGATTAAAACTTCCTTTTAATTCCATATGCAATTCGGAATAATGTGCTGAATCATCCTTGGGAAAAACTGACGTAAATAATAACACACATACTATATATACATAACTCTCTCTGTGAAATAATGACATAAGGAAAACTTAGCTTCCTGTTTTGGCTATTTTATAATTATTTAGTTTGACGACTTGAGAAGAGTTCGTGAAATTGTTAATATACTCTTTATTCCACAAGTTATATAATCTTTTTGAATAATTTAAAATAAAATTTATAAAGTGCGAGTAGAACTCAAACTACTGATAGGAGGCTTCCGTACAATTTTAGGTACTTATAAACCTTTAAGTATACGTAATATTTCTATTAAAATATTTACCATTAAGAATTTTTCACATTGTGAGTATGTCTAATATATTTTAATATATTATGTGAATATTTTTTATTGCTTTTCTTCTTCTGATGCACAACAAGCTATAATTGAACTTGTTTATCATCAATAAAAGGCTTTGAGATTAAGCAGCTTCTTTTATGTGACATCTGACTCAATAATATAGTTTCAGATTGAAGCTAGTTTTCCCTTTTTAATTAGAATATACCATCATCATTATCCATGAGTGTTTTATTGAAATGGTTGTTGTGACCTACCCTTTGACAGTAAGCATTTCTAAATATTCATGCTCTCCTGCATTTCTTACAGCCTGTGAGCATTATTAAAAGTTTGCAAGCCTTTGTCTTGGAAGGGTTGAAGTATCTCGATATTTGAGTAGCTTGCAGATTCCTAGAGTTTTATTTCATATGGCCACACTGAAGAATGTTTGTACTTTTTTATTGCCTATTCTCTTTTGGTTTTAAAATAATTTCTTCAGGTCAGTTTCTTGTCTGGGTGCATTCTTAGATATTTTATTGTTGTGTACTGAAGTGGAACAGTTCCGTTAAGTTTCATCGGCGGGAAGTCTAGCGTACCATTTGTAGATAAGTACATTTTTTTTCCTCGTGTAAATATACAAATATGTTTACGAGTATATCCTTGAAAACCTTAATAAATATACATTTTGACATATAAAGTTTTGTTATTTGTATGAACCCATGGTTTAAAAAATAGCAGAAAGCTGTAGTGGTGGGTATATATAAATTTAACAAAAATTGTCGGTTTAAAGATTAATATCTCGTAAACGGATTCCTGTATAAAACATTTTCAGGATACACCTGCAATATTCTTTAAAGAGCTGTTCAGCGATACTCTGCACAATGAGATTTGTGAAAAGGAAAACACATCTCCGCTTTACATGTACAATAACATCTGCAGAGTTACCTCACTTAAATTTTTAAAAACCATTGTTTTGGAATCCTTACAACTTGTGGTTTAAAATTTTATCACATTAGGTTTGAAGTTGAAACAAATGGAGTGATTCATTTTCCCCACTAAAAATTTATATATAAATACTTTTGCATACTAACATTTGGCCCGTACATAGTTTAATGTGACTCAATGCTACGATTAATTAGAAATATGTATGTGAAAATATTTAAGATAAAGAAAAACGCTGCTGACAGGCAGACAAATAGACAGGGAATGATCGTCTAAGCTTCCAATTATTCCCTTCGCAAATTTGAAAAAATAATTAAGCAACATGTTGTTTTTTCACAAAATGATACTGTTACAATGCGTAATTATCTATAGTTATCGGAATAAATGTGAACTACTGTACTGTGTACTTGGAAAGCATATTGTTGAAAGTATGCGTCTTTTGTCCCAGTTCCGAACAGGAAAATAATTGAACTATATTTAAGTTTACATATTATATAAAAATTATTTAATAAAAATAATTTATCTATTTATATTAAATCTTGAATATTTAATGAACTATGAAAAATGTTTGCAGTGAGGTAAAGTTTTGATGGGGAATGTGTAATGGCGCGTTTGAATGGGAGTTAAAACTTTCTGAGGTTGGGAGTTACACGTCGCGATTCGGACAGTTTCGCGTCTTTTCGGCTCTTTCCGACTTAACGCGTCCCTCTCCACTACACTACACCCACGCTACTTTACATGTGTGTTAGTGTATCAGCATTGTTTTTTATTTACTAACGTTTACAACTTCACACGTTTATATTGGTGTATTCCATTAAATTGTCATAAAACGTTAAAAACTTTTAATAATTGAAAATTTGAGTTAGAGTGATAGTAAAAGCGGTAATGAAAAATAATTATTTGCTTCACATCTACCAGGCGTCCCATGATGGCTCACATCTTTTTGAATTTAGTATTGTAGATTTTCAATTTCTTCCTTTTAAAATTTTCAGAAAAGTTTACTTATTCGTGGCGGTTTTGCTAAATAATGCTGAACAAATTATTTGCGACTAATACATCAATCCGTAACAACTTCGGTGATACTAATATTTAGTGACGGAGTAATAAAGGAGCGGGAAAATATTCGCAAGAATATACATTCTATTTATTTACTCTAAATTTTAAATTTACACGTACCTTAGTTTGAAAAAAATTATATGTTCAAAATAATACGAGAATAAGGATATTTTAACTAAGACTTTATTTGCAAGACTATTAAAAATATATCGATTATAATATCAAATTATTGCTTTAACACAAGCAAGTGCAATAAAATTTAATGACGGATAGTAAGTTCAAAGTAGCTTCTAAGTTTTTAAAAGTTAAGCTATTTATTGTTAATGCAAAAAGCTATTATCCATTTTCATCACATCAGTAACAATTTTTCCTTTGTCTTTTAATAGATATTAATATTTAATTTCAGTCAATTGTAAAAGGACACTAATTTACTCTTGTTACGTTCTTGGGCATTGCTCTGCAGACCCAACTTAATTAATATCAAGCTATCCCGCTTTACCCCTCATATGTGTATATATGTATATATATATATAAATATATATATATATATATATATATATATATATATATATATATATATATATATATATATATATATATATATATATATATATATATATATATATATATATATATATATATACACACTATATATAATGCAATATAATATATTAGATTTACCAGGGTATTCACATTTTTATAAAATATGAAATTGCATAATATATCAAAGCATATTATATCGTTGTGTATTTTTATAGTAATTATAGTAATAAACAGGCCAATTAAATTTTAAAAAAAGTAGATAGCTCTGTTACGCCCAAAAAATGTTCCGGAGTATGTGAAGGAATTTAGAAATAACCTTTCAAAATTACTCAAATTAAGCTGCAATGAAAAAAAAATTTGATTCTATTTGAGTCCAAAGAAATAAATTCAACGCTCAACTTATTGTGAATGTGAAAAAATATATATAAATACTAATTATCTTTCAGCCAATTAAAAAATAACTAACTCAGGAGAAGTGGAATTATATTCACCGAACAGCATAAGAAAGAAAAGAAGTCATTATATAATTCTGGAGAGACTATTTTTAAGAAGTCATTATATAGTTCTGGAGAGCCAATTGTGTACGTTTAGTTAAATATTTTCCCGAAAGAGAGATAAGTATGATTATTTAGAACACTGTTAATGGAGTAAGCAAAAATTCCATGCCTAATGTAGTGTAACGAAATTGTGGCACTAGATTATTTCGATACAAATGCTAGATGAATAAAAGGAAATTAGTGGAGTGATAATTATTAAACATGATACTTAACACGCATTTAAGTTCAACACTTAGAATTGTGTTCAATGAATATCTGATACTAATGAGAATATAATATTGAATATATTTGGAATTAATTTTGTAGAAATTCATTATTCACAGAATTGTGAGTATATAATTTGTAAATATTTATAATAAAATAATATTACGTGGTTCAAAATTATGTCAAGAAATTAAGTATCCTAACAAAATTAATTAAATATAACTCCAAAGGCTTTTTAAAATGAATGGTATTATAGCACCGGAAGAGCACCAATATGGCACTGGTACGATTGCAGCACGGCAGGCGCCGGCACTGGTACCACACCGGCTCCGGCAGCGGTGTGGCACTGGCATGGCTTCGACATGGTACCAGCGACAACAAGATGCCGGCAACGGTACGACCCACCGCGAGACTTTTACAGACCAGTTTGCCGTCACCGTTTTACTTTGAATTCAAGAAATTAGGGAATAATTTGAATATTCTAATAGCAATTGCGTATGTTTGGTAGAATGTGACTTTATTTGGTTATTATATATGTATATATATACATATATATATATATATATTTTTTTTTATGTATGCACGGTGTGCGGGAATAAGTGTCGGACAAAGAAAGACGTTATTCTTCGACTGAAAAATAGTTAACCGTTAAAATAAAATTTCAAAGGTGACATTTTTTTAGACCATTGAAAATAATATTCAAAATTCATAACATCTTTTCGGTACACATGACACTTGTGCACATTGTGGTAAACAATGTGGGTAAACACCGCACTCCGGACAAGTATTGTATATGTTAAAAAGAGATATGTGTTATTTTTTTTTTCCACTCAATTAGAAAAAGGACGTGTTTCACTGTTTATTTTAACGACAAATTATTTCTTCATGGCCAACGAATAGCGTGTTTCTTGGTCCGAGATCCGTTCCTGGACACCATGTATATTTATGCATATATGTTATTGTATATGTATATATATATATATGTATATATATATATATATATATATATATATATATATATATATACATATATAATAAAATGAAGTCACATTCTCACAAGGCGTATGTGAATAAGCTATCACAACATTTTAGAAAATGCAAAAGGACTTCATAAGTAATAAAATCCATAGTAAAAGCCCTAGTAATCCTTAAAAAGCCATAGTAAATAAAATAACAATAAACAATTAAAATAAATGCAGAAACTACCAAGAAAATGAGAGTATTTTCATGAACTTCATTTATCTGAAAACCATCTATATGACATCCTGAACATAAGGAATCTAGACAAAGTTCCGTACCTAGGTTAATTTCTGAACACAAATTTAATGTTTATCTGCTTATAAGATTTGGAATTAAAACAAAAATAACTACAAAAAACCTCTGGTTGAGCTGAAAACGTTCTTCCTTAAATTGATTAATGTACTATAAATATGCAATAAGTTAAAACAAATACAGAACAAGTTTTGAAGAAACACGTTGATAAGGTCTGACGAATCTACAAAAGAACAGGTTGTCAAGCAAGTGACAAGAGGAACCCTATATGGGGTTTGAAATGATTAATAATACAGGATATAAATGTTTTAAGAAGTAAAACAATTTAATATAAAATAAATAAAGTTAAAAACATGAAATACAATAATAGAATAACGTTGGGTACAAACTGCTTAACATAATAAATACAAGTTTTTTCTGCCAGTTCCGCTCGCGTGGAAATTTTCATTTAGAAATATTAGAATGAATTCCTCCCTCGTGACCAAACGTCGGCAGCCATTCATAGCGTTTTCTGCTTTACTTATACTAACGTTTTATATATGAAAACCTTCCAAGATGACGTAAAAAAACTAGTGTTGGTGATTTTTATATAAGTGATAGAAAATTATGATGAATTAAATAAAAACACCGGAAATACGAATAGAGTTAGTCATGAATTTATAAATAATTAATTGTAAATAATTGAGTTAAAATTTTTTATAAACAATAATTAATAGAATTAACAAAAGTTTCAAGTTCATATTCGTTTAAGTATTTAAGTACTAAGTTAAATTTATATTTGCGTATGGATGGAAGTATTTAAGCATTCCGAGTCGAATAAATACTGAAAAAGTTTAAATATTTTTATTTGGTAATATATGAAGTTTACGAGGCAATCTGTTCGCCTTTTACGGTGAGCTTAGCATGTCATAATAACGTTATTATGACTTTCCATTGTATTCAAATTTAAATATCACTTTTAAATCTGTTTATATACTTCACCAAACCCTCTTTATGTCTTGTTGGATTAAAATTTTCATTTAAACATGAACGTAGGTTTGAGACAAAAGCACTCAGGTTCAGAGCTTTATCGAAGCAATTAAAAAAGTTAAATCACACAGCCGGTCATGACGTATGACAGCGAGACGCTGAGCCTCACAAAGAAGAAACAGAGTTTGATAGATAAGGGAAAGTGCATAAATCTGCGGAAAATATATGTCCCGGTAAACAAGAATAGTCAATGGCGCGTCTGAATCAATATAAGCTCTACAACCTGTACCAGGAACCTAACATAAGCAAGGAGATGTGGAGAGTACAATTTCGTTGGACCGAACATGTCAAACACATTTTCCAGGTTATACTGAAAGTTTTCAAAAATACACTTTGGAAGTTGATAGATTAGTCCTGTAAATGTTGGCTTGACTACAGGGAAAAGAACCCATAAAAACTTAGAATCCAGCGCTGGATGTGCTGCACTTTGAACCGACTGGAGTAAATTCTAATAATGGAGCAGACCCAGGCTCTTCAAGGGATGTATTGCTGTAAAATATTATAAAAATTACAGTCCCTAAAATTCAGTTTAGCTCTTAAAATATTAATACAAAAAGTTAAAACATATTTCTGTGTAAGGCTCATTCTAAATTTTACAAAATATTTATATCCAAAAGTAATTTAGTATTTAAATATTGTTTGCCCTATTATTATTCTGTCTTAGCCACAAATACATTCAATTATTTAACGAGGATGGAATAAGTTCAAAAACAGAGCAATAATTTGTTGAAAGTGAATAATTCATGATTGAAAAAATACATTAAAGTACGCTTAGCATAAACCTATAGCGTGGATTCTAAAGTTAATAGTCCTTGAGATATTAAAAAAACCTTAACCTATGAAAGAAATGCCACGTAATATATTTCCAAAGTTAAAAATAATGTTCATTTTGTTTTTTTCCAAAGTTAAAAATAATGTTCATTGTACATTATGCACATTTAAATGCTTACATATACTCAACCATGTAGATGTTGTAATTAGGACTTTGGGATATGTAAATTTTATCAAAATAACTAACGTAAGCGTATAAATAAAGAAAAAAATATCTTGAATTCTTTTGGTCTCTTCCTTCGTTTTAGTGCGCGATTAAAAATGTTGATAAAGAAACTTACTGTAATGCAAAATGAAATATTTTTTTGTTATTCCTGGTTATGGCAACTCTTAATTCTATAGTTGTCCATCGTCATCTATTTATAAAATAAGTAAATTTAGAATAAATATTTACTTTTATTACATATAAATTTATTTTCGCTAGTAGCTTAATCGCCGTGAGCAACTTGCAGTGGTAATCGCAATACTTCACAGTAGATTAACGGTATCGCACTAAACGTCTTTCCAGCATCTGGGGGAAACGACATCGATAATATCCCAAACACGTAGACGTTTCTCAATTCAATTACCTCCGTTATCGTGTTTCATTCCTTGTCGAAGTAACGAGGGACCTTGAGATAAATGATGATCCATGATAGCATGGGGAAATTTTAACGTCCGCCCTCAATGTATTGTAAATAGAATTGATAAAGTACTATAAAAGTTAACAGTAAAGATAATGTTTGTCAAAAGTAACTGATTAATCCACACTAGCAAATACAGTACAATTTACAATACAGCTATCAAATGATATATAAATTTTTTTATTCGTAGTTGATTTATAATACTTTGAAACATTTTCCTGGGTTCTGATGAAATTGATAAAAACTCTTAAGATTTTGTTACCAGGTTTTCTCCTTGCTCTTGGTATCATTTCAATGAACACTTTTTTACTTCACTATTTGCTAACAGCTATACATAAGTTGTGATCTTGCATTGCATACATTTGTTTATATTTCTTACAAATGAGAAAAACAGAAAACAATGGCTATGATAATCGGTATTATATCAGTGCGAATAAAATTTCCAGAATTCTAACTGAAAAATGTGATTTTCACCGTTGGGGCAAAAGAAATATCTATTTGGAGTTCAACATAAAACGTATTTAAGTAGAGTTCATTTAATTCCATTTCATCCCAATGTCATTAAAATTATACTTTTTTTCATTAAATGATATAAACAAAGTTTGTTTATCATCATATTTTAAAGTACGAAAATATATTGTACCAACTCACAATATAAATATTTCAATAGAAAAATTGTTTGGAATCTGATTTATGTGAAAAATGATAACCTTTTTACTTACTTGAAAAATGTCTGGGATATTTACATATGTGGTATGTGAAATTTAAAATTATTGGCTATATATTGAAGAGGATAAACTTGGAAAAACATAAAACGTTGGCGAGAGAGTTTGGAAGATGTGGAATCCCGTGTAGTGGCCCTCATTGGAAAAGGCCCGTGTTCAGCAGTGTATAGATATAGTAACAATGAAGGCAGTAGATAAATTTGATGATTTAAAATTATCAGCGCATACCGATTTATAATTCAGTCCATACCATTACCAATATATTTTTCTGATAATTACGTCATCGTTGTTTGGAATAAATTAAAGTGTGCGCTTAGCAATTTTTCGTTTATATACAAATTTTTCCGTAAATAATGACAATTTTTCAATCATGGATGTAGAAGATTATACGTTGTCCGAAAATTTAATTTTAATCCCACAAAGTTCCATCGTTTCCTAAATAGTATTTTTTCAATTTATGAAAAAGGAGTAAGAAAAATAAATAAAGGTAATTTTTCATTCAATTTCTTCTGTAATTCTTCTGAACAGTTGTTCTTATTGTGCTATTGAATATTTGTTCTATATGTGCACAAGAACTGTTAAGAAACCATTGCAACTTAATTCTAATCTTCTATTCCAAATTTGCGTTTTACTTTATTTTTTACCTAACTTTTAGTTTTTGGCGTATAAAAAACTGCGTGGAGACTTGGATATTCAATTATTATAAAAAATTGCATATTAAGCTGAAATTTAAATACAGTAAGTCATATGTGCACAAGCACTGTTAAGAAACCATTGCAACTTAAGTCTAATCTTCTATTCCAAATTTGTGTTTTACTTTATTTTATAACCTAACTTTTAGTTTTTCGCGTATAAAATACTGCGTGGAGACTTGGATATTCAATTATTATAAAAAAATTGCATATTGAGCAGAAATTTAAATAAAGTAAGTCACGACATTTTTTAGTTTAATAGGAATATCTGTTGTGGAAAAATATATTCGTATTAAAGTTGCAAATGGCAGGGGTATTATCCTAAATTTTATTTTTAATAACAATTTTTTTCAATTACATTTTCATGGAACGACTTTATTTAATATTTCATGGCGGGTAATAATTTTTTTTTCAAAATGAGTAATAGAAAAAAATTAAACAAAAGAAATGACAATATTCCTTCACTTAAAAATTAAATGGCGTGTTCAAATTTATAACTATTGACTCCATTGCGAACCTGTAAAACATCCATTGACAATTTCTAACTTGAAGTTACTAATTTTTTGAGTCATCGTATTACCAAATTTACGTAGTTCAGAAAGGCTAATAATAGGCCGTGTATATACCTTTATTTTTTAACCCCTAATAAAAAAGTCCACACATTTATCTTCAACCGCTGCACTATAAATAGAAATGGGTAAGTACACTCACACTGGAAATTCAATAATATGCAAGCATCTATCGTCGTCCAACCACATGGTTTTCCTTAGAAACAATGACACGTTTTCAAGCAGAATTTAAAAATAAATGATGTTTCGAGAAACTCCCTACAATTTTGTGCACTGACAGTTTGTTATCTTTGAAAGATGCCGATTACTATATACTTATGCTGTCACTCGATTAATTAGTTTTATATTGATATTAATCTGGAAGACCCCTAAAAAATGCAAGTTGTACTAGTGTTGTAGACTGGTGTAGTTATATTTTTGGAATTATGATTTTATGACGTCTTCAGTCTCCCCAACGCGTAGACAATTGTCAACTCAATTTTCTTTTTCATTGCCTGTCACGGATCAACCGTATCGACGTAATGAGGAACTTCAACCTAGACGTAGTCTCTAACATGTATATATTCTGTAATATATACTTAGTGGAATTTTTGTATATATATAGTCAACGCTCACAAGATAATGTACTATGGAATATCATTAGAATTGTTAGAAATAAAAGTTTTCACACGCTATTATATCAAGAATCCAAACAACTCGAAAAATTTGTTAATAAGCTCTATTTTGTAAAAAGATTCCTTAAGCTGATTGAATTGAAAGATAAACCATAATTCACAAAGCAGATAATTATCAAAACTATTTAAAGTCATATTTTCTTTTTTTTAACCGTATCAAACTAATAGATGTGCCGATCGATTTCCATGATTCTTTTTCTTTTCCAAATAAATATAGATTCTTATGAAGGGTCCGGAATTATCACAAGGAAATCCTTTAACGGATGAGCGTATATAACCCCTTCGCCAATTTTATATGAAATTTCAAATAACAAAATTTTTCCGTCAGTACTTTAGTCACAGATGATGGCTAAGGTCTCACGATTGAGATGGAAGGTAGGGAGATAACTTCTCTATGGTGAGAAGTATACAGAGTCTTGGTTCGTTTAACTTACTTTTGTGAGTCCTTTGATCGCAAATGGTAGCCAGGGTCTGATGATGTATTGGGAAAATAGTGTCAGGAGGAAAATAGTTATACTAGAATCTGTCAGAAAAGCAATTGTTAGATTTGCTATTTATGACATTTTTCTTTCACGTCCTACAGTCAGTATCAAATCCTACAGTCAGTACAGTATCAAACCAATTCTCCTAAAAATAATTTACGGAAAGAGAAAAGGATTAAATAAAGGATAAAGGACTTCTCTTCTAAATTATTAGTAAATTATAGGGAAGGGTACTAAATTCAAATAACTTCTATATTTTCTCTATATTTTCACTTCAGTTCGTGTGTATTGTCTTAAAGTTTCATTGTATTTGTCTAATTCTTCTGTGATATTTGGGAACTTATTTGAATGCATTTTATAAAGATTGCAGTACTATTATGCAAGAAAACTAAATACAAATGGTATTCAAATATCCAGAATTGAGAATGTCTTTAGAGCTGATATTTAAATCTTCTTAACGTTTTCCCATGCTGTCCTCTTTATTACATTTCTACGTTGTGATGCATCAAAAACGTTATTTGGTTTTTTAATTGCTCTGTGTGTGGAACAAAACAAATTAATTTTCTGTTTCAAAAAAACTTCACCCTTTATTAGAACAAAACTTTACCCTAAATTGTATTTTTTTAGATCGGTGAATATATATACACATATATGGAACTTTCGATTCAGTTCATATATGCTCTCAGAAAAAAATTGTTAAACTGGGTAAATAATGGAAATTTTTTTTATAACATATTAAAAACCATACCAGTAACATGTCTCTTCAACTTTTTGGGCTTGCAGCCCGAAAAATTTAAAAAAAGTAAATAAGGATGAAATATATCTAAGTCTTAAAAGATAAGCAAGGATATCAAACATATGAAATATAAAATGAAATTTGGTACATAATTTAAGGATATAACGATACTTAGTTGAGAACGTAAGATATTTATATGAGAATATAAGGACGTAATTTAGTCGTCAATTAGCTTTGTGATTTGCGCGCCCCTGGGGTCTAATGGTAATAAATAGAGAGTTAAAAACAAAGGGCAGCTGATCATGCTTACGTAGTCTATAAATTGTAAATATGTACTTATTTATTTAACATCACCGTGTTCTTTATATTATTAATGAAATATAAAATAAAATTTGATACATAGTATTATCTTTATGTATAAAATAAAGTCGGCTTAGTTACACCATTTGTAACTCAAGAACGGCTAGACCGATTTTCATGAACTTTGATTTGTTGGATTTACCTCCTCCCCGAATAACAGAATAACTACTAAAACATCAGAACAAATTTCGAAAAAAAAATTATGAAGAAAATTCATTTTTCCATACATATTGCATGGAACGATATATCGAGAACGGATCGACTGATATTTTTTGCAATGAATGTTAATATGATTATTATATATTCATTGAATTTTTTTTCATCTTCGCTTCGAGAAGTTTCTTCGCGCATTTGAAAAGTAAGATAACCACAAATAATTTAATTGTACATGAAAGTAATATGTGATAAATGACAGAAAAAAAAGAAAAAAGTATGTCATAAATGACAGACATGGATAAAAATTATAATTGGTATTCAACAATTTTTATTTAGTTTTCGACCGTTATTGCATTTAAATTCTATTAAATTAATTGTTTTTAAACGATTTTTTCTGAAATTCATCAGAAAAAAGTGATTTCAAATAGTTGAGTTAAGTTTAGTGAAGTACACATTGTGAAACGTTGTAACTTCAAAGATGTACACTTTGTGAGGTTATGACATTTGTGATTGTGGGCGCAACGATAATTGCTTCATTATGTAACAAATCACTAGGCCAATCATTCTTTGTGGCCTGAATCTAGAAAATAAGTGTTTCTTTAATGGTCAATTGTATGCAACATGTTCATGTATCGGCAAACCTTCCGCTTTCACCGCGTTTCCACCTGACAACAAAACGAAAAATATCATATATCACAAGGTGCTTCAATGAAGGGAACGAACCCGAGTGCAACCCATCCAGAAAATAGTTTAACAGAAAATAGTGCATCAATATTACGCGAATCGTTCGCTTCAACCAAGAACATGCCTTGCTACTACGTGAATTACATTTATTTCGATGTAATTAAAATTCCTTTAATTTTAATTCCCGTACATTTATCAAACTTAATTAATTTTGAAAATTCATTTGATTTTAATAAAAAACTGAATTTAATTTAGCTAATACGTTAATACAACATTTATTGCTTCTGAGGTGATACGAAATTCACCGGGTCAACTAGTTAACAATAAATATAATTTGACTATAATAAATACACGTAAACGGAAATATTTTGATTTCCTCTCGATCTGTTATAGAAGGAGCATACCCCCAATCTTCATTATGGATGCATGTTGACAACATGCGAAAGAAATAGCTACTCATATGACTTCTCATGAAGGTACTAATTCCTGTAGATATGCTTGCAAAAGAAAGCTTTAAAATTTTAAATATTTACTTATTACATATAATACTTCCGTTCCGTCTTCTATAAACGATACCGAATGAGTTTAGTTGGCGCCGCATTCAGTTAGTTTAGTTGATCGGAAACTATCCGATATAATTTAAAAATTGTATTTCTATTTAAAGCCCTAATATATTTTAATCCTCTGGTAATTTTATTCTTAAATAGTTTCCGTAATATCTCCATAATAAATATACAATATCTTGTATCGTATGTGACTCGAAAAAAAAATTGTCTTCGGTATCTTAATATATATATATATATATATATATATATATATATATATATATATCTATCCGTCATACACTCCTACATTCTTCTACTTACTTCTCTAAAATTTTCCCACTGAACGAAAAGTTTAGATACGAAATTATAACAGATGCAAATAAATTTCCTTCTAGAAGTCTCTGCAAATAAGAACTAACGTCAGTGACTTCGAATAAAATGTGATTATATCATTTTCTCTTCACCGGATAAAAAAATGGTGTAATTATTTAAATCACTAAACTAATAATAAGGCGCATATTCTGAAGTTTCACAAAACGCATATCTGAACGCTCGAGTTATTTTATATTAGAGGTCCCCTAACATTTTTGTCTCGTGGACCACTTGCCATATTTTTTCGGACCACTTACCATATTGTGGACCACTTGCATAAAATCAGTCTTTTTTCGAAAAAAAAAAACAAGTTCTTATTAAATATCGGCATCAACTAAAATAAACCAAGAAAGATGTTTAAAAATTCTTTTTTGTGTATGTATAATAAGCACGAAATATATGTGTGCTTTTGTATGCGTGTGTACGTACATAAGTACAAATTTACATTGGTGAACTTTCAAAAGCATGTGAAACCTAAAACCGAGCATGTGATTAATTGTGGTGTTTTCTGTTACTTAATACTGGTCAGCGGAACGAATAACACGTTAAATATATAAATATATATATATATATATATATATATATATATATATATTTTTTTTTTTTTCCTTTTTTTTTTATGATTGGAAAAGTATTTCCAGATGCAAAAACTTAATGTTATGCTTGCCAATTATTGATTAATCACTATTATTTAATAGCCATTTTAGAATGTTTCTATCTGCTGTCGTCAAAAAAAAATTAATTTGCTTTTTTTATGAAAAAGAAAATTTACTTTAAAATGGGATTTAAAACATTACTATTACACAACATCAACATACTTTATGTCATTTTTATGAAATTTCTGTCCAATTTTAATTCATACCATTCGTTTAGTTCAAGTGCAATTTTTTTAATTTTTACATATATTGCTTAAAGACTTATTATATAAAAATTAAAGTATTTTGGATTAAGGAAATCATACTTATTAAAATTTAAAAGAAGCTCTTTTCCATATTCTATTGCGTTTGGAAAGAAAAAAAAGAAACATTTTAAATATAAGTCATTTGATGCTTTTCAGTGATATTTATTGAAATCACGTATCACGGTTTTTAAGAAACCTAACATCTATTAAGAAACGTATGTTGAGAAATAAATCTAACTTCAATATATCCGTTAAGCTTGAAAGGGATCTCGAGAAGTTGACCTTATATCTATCTGGTTTTAGAACCTTTACCTTTACGTGTATAATTATTAATTTTCATTTAGGTTGAACAATAAAACTTAATATTTTTACAATAAAATATTACACTACTCTATGTCAACAAGCTTTTTTATTCTTGTGCCTCTGCACGGAACTTTTTGGAAGCTTGAATATGATTGAAAGTTGGGATATATTATTAACGGACAGATGACATTGCCATCGCTCACGACTTTTTTCTGAAAATCTAGTAAATCTTGAGTTCGCGAAAAAATTACATGACAATCATTTCTTTGCACGGAAAATGACCTAATTCAATTAAAAAATGAAGCTGAAAAAACGAAACATAAAGCCGCAAATAATGAAAAATGGTTCTTAGACGGCTTAGGTTCGTTCTATTAACACCATTGTTATTGAATTTAAGTGGCTACAAGTTAGTAATTAAGTCAAAATTTACTTTATCAAATAAGCTTTTAACGACACTTCATCTTTTTTTTAGTCAAACTCAATTTTTTTTAAGAGTTAAAAGATCTTTTAATTTGGTCTTTAATTAACATAATTTAAAGTCTCAATGATATCTACCCGTTAGGGTTCAAGTATCTTTTACGATACCTGGAACAAATACTTATAGTTCTTTGTTCCTTTTAGGTATTATCAATCTACTCTAGAATTATGAACGAATACGGCACAATATTATCTCAGTAGGAACATCAAAGGTTACTGCCATCTCCTTATACACGTTCTACTAATTGCTTGCCCACGTATCGCAAGCGAACCACCAAATTGTCTGTAAAGGAAATTATTCATCCCTCATTTGACTAGCTACCGACAACCATCGGCGCCGTCTCAGTATTGTTTGCATCGTTGATTGATGAAGGGCGGTCGAATGGTCTCTGTCCGTGCTTGTATCTAGCGCTCGAGATTTACGTACACTATAGTTTTTGGGTTTCTGTGACTTTGTTGAGGTTTAGAATTATATTTAGTGAAAAAAGTAGTGTAACTGATTGTAATACGTTCTTTTAAAAAAATAACATTAGTTTAAAGTGTATAATAATAAACGCTACATTTCAAAAAAATACGTAAGATAATATATTTACCTTATGTCAAATTAAACAATTTGAGTCACTGAGATTAGTTAGATGAAAATTGAGAATATCTACATTTCCATTTTATAAAATAAATATTACTTCTTAGTAATGCAAATAGTTATAAGCATAGAAAAATATTTTATCTTTACTGTTATTGATGGTAAAACAGAGGTTATACTTTGAATTGTACATTTTGTATGGTTCATATCTGTTTATCCTGTTCAACTTAGAAGTGTTTATGTCGTTTCTATCCGTTAAACTATTTTTAGGAGAAAATTATAAAGGTCTTTTATTAAAATTGGATTGTCTCAAAACTGTAGTTTCTATAGTTAAATTACGAGTAGTTTAGTTTTTAGTGATAGTCTTTATATTACTGAAACATGTTTCACTCATAAAAAATCTACTATCAGTAAGTCAGAAGAAGCCAGTTGTAAAATTCCATATCTAAGCTTTCGGATTAATTACTTGACACTATTATAAATGAGTTCTTCTACAGAATAAAATAAAATGAGTAATAACTTTATTGACTAAATACGAGTTGAAATAACTACGACAATTGTATATTTATTTAAAGCTTCGTTAAGATATTACCTTACAAGACTTCTATCTTCGAAAACATACGTTACCGTTGTCCAAAGCATACCAGTTAGCCAGTCTGAAAGCAGTCCCGAAAATGATAAATACTGTACACTGCAATGAATATAGGTTATATAAAAGGGAATAAGATAAAATTTAATGCTAATTAAATTATGAATGGACTCGTAGTATTATGATAAGGAAGACGACATATTTGACAAAATAATGCTTTGTTTGTTGGAATGTTGAGTGGTTGCCGTAGCGTATTGGGTTTATTACGCAGTTAACGGCCTTTTATAGTACACAGCAGGGACCCAGGATAAATAATTTGCTCCTAAGCGAATGGGGCTGGAATTTTCTTCAAAATTGCGCAGCTAAGATGCCAAAAATCAATGACATATAGCACCGCCACTGATGTGAGAAACTTAGCACTGCGATCGCGAACCTGTCTGCCATGGACTGGGAAATTATGGATTTTATACCTGCAAAGATAAGTTCATTGAAAGGGCTTATTTTCAGCAGAGAACTAAAATAAGCCGCTCTTTTAATTTGGTTTATTATTTATAATGTAAAATAAAAAAATTACTTAAATGAAATAATTGAGAAAAACAATCGTAGAAAATCAATGAAGAAGCTTACGTTACAAATAACAACATTTTAATTAAAGGCAATAAAAGAAGTTATAAACTTGATAATGTATACATAATTCGAGATAAGATTAAATAAGATGGAAGAAATATATAAGCAACATAAGTCTAGAGTTTTATTATAATACCACTCTTATATGAGAAGACGATTCCTAAGAATTTCTTACTTATACATTTTTGTACAATCTTCAACTTTCTCGTAGAGAATTTATTAGTCTTAATATTGAAACAAGTTACTGAGGTACTTCAAGAGTACTTCAGAAGAGTAAAGTACAGTAAAATACGTTGCACGATGTAGAAATACATTAAACGAACAATTTTATTCTGTCACGATATGTTCTTTTGTACACAAAGTTTGTGACTGAAAATAGAGACAGCAATATACTAAAACCAACCAACGCTATTTTTTCGTATTTGATGATTCAGTAATTTCGGACATAAGGAGCTGGAGGAATATTCTATTTTTATATATTTTTTATATGTGGAATATTAAAAAAATATTTTTGCTTTCGTCATAATAACCACTTTCAAACGTCGTTAGAGTTGATATATAAAATTAAAAATAAACATTTCTTGAGTTTTCATTTACTTCAATTTTGATTTACTTCAATTTTAATTTTCCTACGTACATTTTTAAAAAGTTCGTACAAAATATAAGAGATATTGGCTACACCAAATATTAAGTTTCAACATGGCACAGTTTTTGTATTACTGTCTACCATTTATACGTGTAAAAATATAAAAACCAAGTGGGTATTTAAAAAGTAATAAGATCTAGGATAGTCGCCGTAGTCTTCCCGTAACCTTCTATTCAGATTTTAACAACCTCGTTTTTTCCATGATATTTCCTTTAATAGCTTCACAAATAAGGTTTTATTGTCACGTATTTTTGAAAATACAAAAGGTATCTATATAAAAGGTATATATATAAGGATAAATATACAATAAAAATTATGCAAAAAGTATTTTTCTCGTCTTTATATGACTCATATTTCATAAAAAACTGTTTCAAAATAATGGCCATAAAAATAAAATTAAAAAATCTTCATTTACATGCTTTTCAATTCTTATATGATTTTTTTTCAAAAAGCTAGGTTATGCAAAATATATGAGTTAATGAAATCTATGTCAAATAAATTATTTTTTTAAAAATATTGTTTTCAACATATTCCATTATTGTTTTTAACACAAATTACAAATATAATTTTCCACACATTCGTGTATATACTTATAGTTTATATAGAGTACATCTCATCATCTGACTTGCTTGTCATATCAATCTTTTCGTAAACCTCAGCCGACAGAAGATTAACGCCACATAGTCCCTGCTATATCGTACTTTGTGATATTTTTTGCAAATAAGACGCTACTGCGTGCTTCTATATAATAAGGTTTCTTATCAATTATTATTATTTCCGCATTACATGCGTCTATTTTTGAGATAAGTTGCCAATTTTTTACATAAGAGCACATTTTTTTACATCACCGATCACAGAGTATGGTGACGAAAATTACGAAGCCCTATAAATTTCATTTTTATTTTTTTTTCTGAGAAAATCGTAACATTTATCTTAATGTAGATGTCAATTTATTCAGCTATATTCAAAAAATAAAATTAATTATCACACTTTATTTGTAGCAACATAATGAAGAACATCGATCCATAATTATGATTTTGACGATTTTGGACGGTCTGTATCTCAAAAAATAAAACTAATTTTAACTAAGGTCTAATTTTCTCAGCTGCCTATTCGTGATCTGGTAAATCGTCCCTCGTCAGCTTAAACAAAAATATATTTTTATATACGTGCAAACTCACATATAAACAGAAAACTATTTAATCTCTCATTGATAAAATGAAAATGTACACATATTTTATTCATAAAGTGGTAATAGGTAAAAAACTAGCGTGAGCAGCCTATACTAAGTTCGAGCTCGCCTTTAATATGATAATCAGTGCTGAACTGAAGGCTAGCATCTACGTCCAGTGTGTTCCACCCGTACTCACATCCAGAGTGACGACCTGGGTATTCGCGAAGGAGATCCACCACAAACTCCAAGTCGCTCAAAATCAACCGAGAGGAAACCGGTAGACGTTTTACTGAGTGACTGTAAAAGAAATGACTAGCGGAAGAGAGCACAGCAAGATTAGTGCCATCACAAAACGGACAGCGAAATTAGAATAGAAGTGGGCTGATTATATCGCCCGTAGACAAATTTGTTGGTACAAAGAAGTGGTTAAATGGAGATTATGGAGAGAGAAACGGACAAAAAGAAAAAACAAATATATGTATGACGACTTCAAGAAACCGGTTGAAGTGGACCGGGTAGGGCCTGTCTAAGATAGAAGCAAATGGGTTAAAGATAAGCTATACCTTAACTATAGAATATGCACAAAAAATATCCCTTATGTTTTACTACTACTTTTATTAATTTCGGCATGTGCATAATCAATTTGTTAATTGTTTCGTATCTAACGTTGTTTAAGTTTTTATCTAAAATGTATCACGTTCCATCTTTCGATGAGAAGCGCCGATTTTGATCTATCTCTGCTCACAAAACTTTATACATATTTTACTAAAGCAGCGACTTACTTTTTAGTTACACAGAGCTCTTTTTCAATTTTCTGATCTAGCTTATTCTTGATCTGTCTTTCGATACGAAATACCTTTAATACTTTTATAATGATCCTGTGCTTAATTTTCATTAATAATCGGTCTCGTGTTTTAATAATACCTATGAAATTTAAGGATTTTCTCAATATTTACTTAAGACTTTGTTTGTCTCAAATATTTAAAATATACATATTTATCACCTTAGCAGCAAACATATTAATTTTTATTAGAAAACTAATGCTTTAATAAAATATTTCTTTGTTAATTTACTGTACTTGACAGATACTAAACATAATATAATGAACCAAACTTAAGGTATAAATAGAATACTTCTATAGTTGTATCAATCTCGGAAAAAATATCAAAAATTGTACTTATTAGCTTTAGTGCATGGCTTCGGTTACGTGTATCAGTTTTTTTGGCGGTAGAGTTTCTCTCCGGGAACAATATTGTCATATCAAAAGTTTCATAGATCGTAATAATAATATCTTTGAAATTTAGAAATGCACTACCCGAGTCAGTGGGAGGAGTGGAGAGGAAATGAGAAGGATGATCTTATTCATCTGATGCAAATCTACTGATACCGATCTGTGTAGTCAACTGGAAAAAATAATTTTTAAAAGATACTAATAAAAAAGGTCTACTTTTCACACCAGAGGACGTGGAATGTGTTAAGATACAAAAAACATTCCAATTTTTTGATCATATTATTAATATTTGTAGCATGAGATAGTGAAAATCATATTAAGGGCAATTTCTTAGTTTATTTTTGGTCCATAAAATATTTTCAAATATTATTTTGAAATGCTGATAAAATTTGTCTAATAAAACATGTATCTGTATGTACGAGTATGTTAAAATCATTTGATGCAGTTAAATGGACACAAGGTTAAAAAGTACTAAAAATCCTTATTTAATGATCCATCAAATAATGTCAAGTCAAAATCAATTTGAGTTTAAAACGACATAAAATAACATCATTATTAACGGAGTAGTCATTTTTCTTTACTGCACCCACACGATTTATCTAGCGTATAGGCAAAAAATCAGTTTTTTACCTTTTACATTTGGAACTCAGTGGACTATTACGAAAAATCTGCATTTTTGCGTTTCTTTTTGGTTCATTCTATCAACAAATTGTAACTTTCAAGATATATTTACATACTATACTTAACGCATTTTCATATCACAAATTTTATTTTATTTTTCCATTTGTTTATCTTAAATTGTTAGAAGTACTCCCATCCGTATTTATTATTATCTGTAAATGTTATTTTATTTATTCGATATCGCTAGAATACTTTAAAATATTTAGCACAATTTATTCAGAGCATAAACATTTGCACTTCAATACATTCCATTTTGGCTTCTAAAATGCACTGTGTGTATTCATCCCAAGCTTTAGGTACGTACACTTGTAGCTACTGTACTTAGAGGGTATATAATCGTCTTTCAGCAATCAACCATCCAAACCGGTATTGGGATGGTACTTGATTGTAGCTTATGGTTGAAAGATGAATAATTTAGTTTATTGGCAGTTTGTGGATTTACCTGCTACATGCCAAGAGGCACTTAGCTGCACATTCACAAAGAGACTGAGGAAACCTTTGATGTTCATATGTGCATATATATCACAATATACGTGTATATCATATCGAATTGAATTCATTTATATTCATTTTTTAGGAATTTAATTCTAAAGAATTTAATGTCTTCAATTATTAGGGTAAGGAATATGGTGAAAGAAATTATTCTATTCCTGAAATGAATTATAGAATTAAAGCTTAACGAATTCCGTTTCTTAGGAAGAACACGAAAATGTTTTCAAATGATGTTTGAAGAAAAATTATATCCATGTTTTAACTCACTTTTATTTAATTCGAATAGTCTATTGAAGAGGTACAGTCCATATATATTCGGCAACTCTGTAATGCTACAAAGAAATAAATTTTAAACGCATTGAAGCAGACCGTTTCCGATTAGGTAAGATTTTTTTTTGTACTTGAAAATTTTGATGACTTTTAAAATATTTTTTCAAAACAATTTATGAACGTGTTTTCAAAAAATCTCATGTAATTCTGGCACTATAAAACCTAAAGTAATCAGGATAGAAATGGTGGTACACAGAGAACATCGAACAAGTATTCGGAATTATGCGAAGTAGTCTTGTGGATAATTAAGAAAAAATTGCATTAAGCATGAGCATGGATTTTCTTAGTGTGTATTTTAATAAGTCACTACTTACTTAATCAGTCATGTTATATATAAAACGAATAAGTCAATTTGACATAAAGATAATGTATAGATTTACGTGTGTATATTATGTCCAGATTTGTTTGCCTGAATATAATTCACACCGTATTATTTAAATTTTCTACACGTAATTGTTTTGATTTTTGTGTATGATTTTACGATATAAAAATTACTAAACTAATTTGGCTATTTCTTATTTTATTTTTTATCATAATAGAAGGCTCTTGTTGGACCTAGCAAAAAATACGTGGGACTCACAAACATATTCTGCCGTATATATAACTGTTATTTTAACTACGGGTGTTTCAAACAAATTAAATAAAGAGCCAGAAATTTTTTTTATATCAATACAATTATATTGATTTTATCTCAGTGAATACTATTTTCCTTTTTTCGAGATATAACAGTCACATCACTTTAGTTATTATTGTTTATTACAAAAACTATTGAGTTTGATTAGTGTGGCGTGGAAAGCCGAGGCCGTATGACTTTTGCTTCCCACGCCCAAATTCTGTAATGTGATAAATTTACTTCTACGGTTAATTTTTTATTCGAAATCAAATTGACTACTATTTGTTAGTTATTTACATGATTTTATTTATTGTTGAGTAAGTAAGATTTTCTTTTTAATACGAGCTTGCTGGTCTCCAAAGTTCGTCTTTTATAACTTAGCTACATGACATTTAATAGTAAATACCATTTCGCCAGCTTACTAAATAATGTAACAGGTAATGATCTATTAAATCTTGAACAGAACAGAAACGTAATGCAGAAGGCTAAAATCATAAGTGTTGACTATTGAGAACTGAATCATGTGCTGAAGTTCTGCTTTTGAAAGTTTGTAGTATTATCATATGATTGAAAAATTGCGGTTAAATGGTTATTCGAATAGTCATCATGAAGAAATACTTTAATTCTTAATTTTTTTCTATTATTGTTTATTTAAAAAGAAAACCAAGATAAGGAACCTTTTGAAATTACATAACAATTGAGATTCTACAATGATTGGATAACTTAAATATTTGCAATCTGTCTGCGTGATAGAAGCGTTACATTTATGCCTGTCGCAGTCTCATTTGTTCATTAAAGTGATATTAAAAATATTTGTAAAAATTAGTAAAGTTGTTTTTGAAGATAATACCACATGTACTATTTAGTTAAAATACACAACAATTTGTGATATAGGATAGATTTTTCTAATATCCCATCTAATCCGTTTCATTGGAACCGGTCATTTTTGTTGCTATTTTTTTAAGCGGTTGCTTTTTGAAACTAAAATTAATTTATTTTTATTCATAAATATCATAATAAACTCACAGTTCTACTGTTGTTCCGTTTCATTACCAGTAATTCGTCATTGTTAAAATTATATATAACAAAAATTAATGTTTTATACTATTCACGGAACAGTGATTGTTATTGAAGAAATATTGTAAATTCACGATCTGTTGATGCAGTGTTAAAGTGTGCAATAATAAATTACGCACTTTCTTGTATAAAATAGCAGTTAATTTTACATAAGCTTTGTTAATGTGATATTTTCGTCCATGGTGAAGTTTAAATTAGACGTTACCGGAAATATGTGTAATTTAGTAATTCCCAGGTAAAATATACAATTGCGAACTAATTTAGAATATGTTTGAAATGCTCTTCGTAAGATCATTTAACAAATTACCTAGGGAATACATGAAATTCTAAGGCATTCTAGGCTGAATAAGTATTAAGAAAGTTATGTAATAACAAATTACACCTTTATCAGGTCAATATCCATATTAATTAAAAAAACCTCATTTAATAAATGTCCAGTAAATCAACATTTTTTAAATATCTTGCCACAAGAGTTATAAAAAAGCTTGCAACAGCAATCAATTTTCAGGTAATGATTTTGTCATGATTAGTAGTGTTCATAACTCCGCTCTTCACTTTTAAATCAATAAAGGAATCTACGAAACTAAATTTCATTCACTTCTAATTGTTTATAATCACGAACAATAATTTCAGAAGATAAAAAAATACAGTGTTAAAATAAAAACATGAGACTAAAAAAATTAAAATTAATTAATAGTTTAAGAAACTAAAAAAAATTAGCTTTCAAAATTATTGCACTAAAAAAATAATTATACAATCTGTATTCTCCGTCTAGTAAGTAACGACTTTAGTGTAAGCCATGTTTGTTATTGAGTTTATCATTTGATTATAAAATCGTGGAACGCTTTTTCTCAAAAATAAATCATTTTGCTTCTCAAATTAATATTTTTTGAAATAAAATGCTTAATATTTCAGTTAGATTTCCAGATTAAGCGCCCCACACTTTTACACTCTAATATTAAATACACTAACGAACATTGCTTATACTAAAGTTCTTACTGTGTAGACAGGGGAAACAGATTCGATAATGATATTTGTTTTGCTTTTTAGTTGTGAAAGTGAGTTGTGAAAGATTTTGAAACTATTAATTAATTTCAACAAAAATTGAGCCATCTGAATTGGAGTCCTGAATGAGATCCTCCACGCATGTCGTGGATCCAAGATGTATGAATTCCGTTAGAAATTGTAAATCAGAGTTTTCCACATCTGTATATGCCATTGCTTCTAGGAACTGGAAACGGAAATGTGAAAAGCGGTTACTTTAAATAAATATTATAATTACACTTTTAATTAATTGAACATAAATACAACTATTAAGAAATGAAACTGTTGTGGAAATAAAGAAACTGACCAAAGCATAGTTATAGAATTAATTAGTCAGGGCTGAAAACGGAATATAACGATATGGAAATTGTGTTACAACTATTGCAACAGTGTATTACATCTACTCGTTTTTTATATTTAAACACTTTTTTTATCGTCGTATATAAATTTACATTTCCCGGAAATAACTGTATTAAGTATAAATATCCCATACTCGATAAAACGTGGGTTCATTTCTAATGTTTTCATCACTGGTTCAAGTATGGCTGTGTTGTGTGTGTACTAGAATACTTTTTTGGAAGTTCCTTAAAATTTCTTTTCTTACGATTATTTGACGTTAAATCACTATAGTGCTATATATCGATACTAATATACTAATTCCAATAGTGTTATAAATTCACTAGTTCACCTACAAGGCTAAAATAGGTCGTATATTGGTAGATAGATTTAAAGTATGTAGATAGATTTCAAAGTATGTTTATACAAATAGCCATAATATTTTTCATATGATTAATACATTTTAATTTAACAATAATTAAGTCAACACTTATATAAAGCTCTAATGTCATTGTCACGAGCTTAAAAAACAAGAATTAGTTAAGTTCCTTAAATAAATTAATGTTAATCAAGGCAAACATTAAGTCGGATTGATAAACAAAAAATACACAGAAATGGTGTATTTTTTGTTTATCAATCCGACTTAGTGCGACACGGGTGCTGCGAAAGAGGATAAGGAGTTATATTTACTGATGCTAGAAAATTGTACATGGTAAATTAGTATACCACCAAGTTCCGAGTTGCAATTTCAGATACTGCAATCTTTACCCGAACGGCTACGCAGCTATTTACCATCGCTACGATCTATAAGCAAGATCTATCAAATCCTGGAAGTTTGATTAGTAAACCAGGTGAAAAGTTTTAAGATATTTATCGCTTTAATAGCCGGAGTCACTCAACGAAAAAAATCCAGTGATTTTATAGAGCTTATCATGTAACAAAATGATGGAGACATAGGAATTTATACGCGTAGCCAAGTTTAAAGTGATAAATATAACGTTCACGGAATCTAAAGGCAAAATTCTAACTTACTCCTGCTTGTCACTGTTTTATACGATGATTTTTAAAGGAGGAATTGATCTTTTTACAGTTATGTTTTTAATAGTATTATTGACAATTTTCGAAATATTAAAAAAAAATGTCTCATAGCATATTTGCCTTTAAAACGGCATATCACTGAGAAGTGATGCGAACAAAAGTCCCATTGCAAGTCGTTTTAATTCATTCAGAAATTATTTTCTAATAACAGGGTTTAGCCAGTTAAAGGACAACAGTTATGGGAATCTGGTAATAAATTATCGCATTGCAATATCAAATTAAAATAAAATTCTAAATTAATCAATAAAATAGTACACCAAACATATAATTGAGCATAATATAACTACGAATTTAAAAAAATTAGATTGGAAATTAAAATAATAATAGCAATATAAATTATAACTAATAATATTGCTACTAATATGTCTTTTATACTTATAAAACATTTTAATATCTAATAACGTCATAATTTAATGTAGTATCTGTTATAATGCTACAGTTCTATATAATCGGGAGTGTCGGAAACAATAACGAATGTTACGTTTTTGTTTTCCCATTTAAAGTTAACTAAGCCAATATGTATAATTTAGTTTTAATTTATCGGTTTTATTAAACAATGTGATGTTTATTTTTGTTCACTCGTATAAATGTTTGATATCCGTTATTTCTTTTTCCGTAGCCAAATTTATCAAATATATTTATAGAAAAATTTAGCATACTTAGCAAATTGTTATACCCGAGCGATCAGTCAAAGTAAATTTGAAGTCCAAAAAATTTTCGAGAAGAAATTGTAATAAGATAAACTTTTTTAAAAACATATATAATGGAGAATTTAGAAAAAATACAGTCAACGTTACTCTATAAATTTAAAGTACAGACTTACTATAACATACCGAAAAATACTATACTGAAAAACTCTAAGCGATATAAACTACCAAAAAAAAACAAACGAAAACAGATACTAGAAGTGTTTTTGAAAAAGACAAGTAGGGTTAGAAAAGCATATAAGAGACTTAACAACATCAAACAAATTATGACTTACTTAAAAAATAAGTCCGGATCCACTGTCACAAATAAAAAAATACATGATAAAAATAGCTTCATATTTCTAACAAAACTTGGTGACTAAATTAACATTTATATATTTGAAGTGACTCGCATTATCTTTCCAAAGAAATTGTCAATAAAAAAACATGAAAAAAAGGAAAATTTCATCTCTACTAGAATAGCTAAGTACAGGTTAAATTCAACATCAGAAGTATAAATCAAGCCACTGACAAGACTGTGTAACATGATCCTAAAGCAAAAAAACCCACCAAAACAGTTAATGGACTCTGAAATATTTATATGATATATAAAAAATAATGCAAATTCATTAAAAAGTTATAGACCAATTAGTGTCATATTATATATTTACGAAGTGTTCCCATCGACTCTGTTAGGACGTGTAATAAGAAATGTAGAACTAAACCAACCGATTAAACTAAATGACTTTATGAAAAACTTTTCAAATGTCGACCATGTACATACTCTGAAAGTAATAACAGAGAAATACATAGAATAGGATATGACCTTATGTATGGGTTTTATCGACTCAATTTCCCACGGATCGATATGGTAATATTTAAACGAACAAAGGATAAACTTCGAGCATATAAAATTTATGAAAGCATTACACGAAACTAGTACAGCAAGAGCAAAGCTAAAGTTGCCAGGAAAATAGGAAGATCCACTCTCACCGAAGTTTTTGTGGTTGTGTTGGAAAATATACTTCGGAACTTGAACTGGAAAAATATGGGTATAAAAATAAAAAGTATATACCTATCACATCTATAATTCGCATAAGACTGAGTTATACCTTCACAACATGCAAAACACTAAGAAAACTTGGTAGGGTTTCCTACCCAAAAAGTAAGGTAGTGGATTTAAAACTAAACCAAGATAAAACAAATATGGTCAATAAAAACAAAAGCATCGATTGTAATTAATTCAATGCCTCTGAAATACTCAAACGACTATATATACTTTGTTCAAGTTTTGTACAGAAAGCGAAAGAAATAGTGCTTCTAGAGAATACCTGGAACAAATACTTGTCTAAGAAAAATATATTCAAAGGAATTGCCTCACGCCTTATTTAACTTAAGCCTGCCAGATTTGGAAAACGACTCGGAAAATACTAAACAAGTCAAAATTAGGTCAAAGAGGAATCGAACGAAGCTATACGAGTATACAAATCGAAAGACCGTGTGAAAAACAAGTATTGCATATAAAGTAGAAACGGGATAACCCTATCCAGTTAATTAGTATGTCACAAAACTTTTCATAGACAGTAAAAAACTGGTTAATTTTAGATAAAAAGTATATGAGAGGAAGGTCACTCAAAGGTGGGGTGACAACATTAAACAATGTAGTGAGACTATAGTCTAGGAAAGTTAAGGACGGAAGAGAATGAAAGTTTTTGGAGGTAGTTTTTCCGTCGAAGGCGATCTTTAAATAACACTAACTTTCTAACGTGAAAGAAGATATAACCCGCTCATTATTATTGCACCAAGTGCATATATTACATAAATTGTACGTATATATTTATTGCAAGGAATAAACCAAATTATTTAATTATTATTTGTATTAGTTTATTTATCTCAGCCGAGGTCAGCTTTCATTTAAATGATACCCGTGAGTAGTGGGAAGTGTAGGTACACTCGAGGGTAGAGTGACGACATAATAAAATATGTAGACTATGGCTTAGGAAAGTCAAGGATGGCAAAGATTGGAAGCTTTTAGAGGTGATTTTTCGTCGAAGGGTCTTTCAATAAACCTAAAGAATAAACTAAATTTTCATTATTATTATTAATGGTATTTCTTTATTTATCTCAGCCGAGACTAGTTTTAATTTTTTTAAATAATACTCACGGGCTGATAAGTAGGAATATGGTAGTGTCGGTCTGCATATTAGTTAAGTTTGTGTTGTGTTTATATTATATTTAAAAAGGATTACACCAGTTATAGACAAAACTACGGGGGCATTCACTATTATAGACATCTTATGTATATATATATATATATATATATATATATATATATATATATATATATATATATATATATATATATAATTTATTTGCTAAGCAATCGAATAAAATGCTATCTAGAAACTTATTATGTGTTTGTTATCTTGGCCTCGAATGGTAAATTAATATTATTTGTATTAATATTTAATTTATATATTATTTATTCTTTTAAAATGTTTACACTATCTTCACTTATATATTGGTTAATAATAATTGGTCATCATCAAGCTGTTATTCTTTGTTTAGTGATATTAGCGAAATCAGGAAACTTTTACAAATGCTTGATGTCAGAATTTTTATAGGTTCTTTTTTATTTCTTGTTGCGTGGTTACGTTACTACGTACTACGTAGACGCGGTTACGTTATTACGTACTACAAATCAACTTAATAGAACTACTATTAAGGCTTACTAGCCTTAATAATAGTTCTATTAATCTGATTGGTCTACTTGGCTTTTCTTATAATTGTGAATAAAGTGTTTGATGAGTTTGCTCATATATCATCATTGTATGGTACGCACAGTGGATGTAGGTTTTACAGCACCTCTGCTTCCTGCACTACGTATACGTTCGAACTAGTTATTGATGGTCATCATGCTTCAAATTAGCGATCCGAAAATGGATTAAAGGAAAGAGTGAGTTTACAGAAGATGACTGCAAATAAGATGAATGAGAAGGCAATTTATGAAACGATGAAGATGAAGTTGATAAGTCGAAGATCGTCGGATGATTAGGTGAAGGTTTGATATTTCGATAATGATATGGCGATGATGATAGGTCGGTCATAGCAAATTCCTCCATTGAAGTTAGCCTGTTCAGCTTCGCATTACCTATAGTTCTTACGCTGAAACATTCAGTATCGGCTCCAGGTGTACCCCAGCAACCCCGGACAGTAGTCTTAAATATTACTTATATTTGTTCATTGCTTCATTTTGGATTTAGGGTTGGTTGGTTAGGAAGGTCGCTTTATTATTTATATATTTAAGTAGCTTTATATATTTTATGGCTTATGGATCTTACTCCTTTCCGTATACCCGCTCACTATGACAAGGTGATTTTCCAGGGGGAATTATTAATATTTATATTTGTTTTCTCTTCTTGCCTATGATGTATAGAATGAAAAAAGACAGAATTATGCTTTCTTTATAGTTTTAAAAATAGTAGTTCAATATAAGATTTATGTATGTTGCCCATAAAGATTTTATGTATATTGACAACATAATTTTCTTGAGTTGAACCTATTTTCATGTTTTTGCAAATGAAATCAAATTTATGTACATATAAAATAAAAAAAGATTCTGTCTGCTGAATATAATCTAATCCTCCACCATTATAGCTCTTTCACAAATGTACAAGTAATTTTTATTCACCTTAACCCTCATTATGCAAAAAAAATTCTCTATATTCCATTCGAGTACATCTCGCCTGAGTGAAGCTTGCAGACGGTGCCATTATTCGGGAAAAATCTCACACCTTTCGAGATGAATAGCTGGAGGCTGACAATGAAATTTTTCTACCCCGTGCTAAAGTACGGGGAGTGATTGACGTGACATTCTAATAAGGGGTGGGGTGGCGAGCGTCATATTTGGATTATATTTGAATATTGTTATTTTTTGTGCACTGAATACATCAATCAATTTAGACTACTGAAAAGTTAAAAAATTAAATAATACTTTATATTTAATAAGAAAAACCATTTAGTTCGTATCAAAGTACGAACGAGTTTGATTTCCAAAGTTAGTCACGTGAACCTATTTTTATTATTTATTGAAAAATATATGTAAAAATCAGCATGTGACATGAATTTATTTTTAAATTCTTAAAACATATTATTACACAAAATTATAACAATCATTGCCTAAATTTTTAACTCAAAAACTTTATCTTTCAAGTGAATGTACTGCACAGTGAATTTTCATACTGAATATATATGACTATTCACATCTTAAAATAGTGTATTGTTATACTACCAACTTTACAAAAAATATCACTGTGGGCGCAAAGCTTTAATAGTTTTTACCTGTCGAATAAAACGAATAAGCGACCTAACTGGCAACCCTTACTTAACAGTTTAGGTCATTGATGCTCTATATATAAGGCTCTTTACAAAAAAATTAGTGTCAATTCAAATCAAAGTTTCGTTATATTACTTTATTCTACTATCTATGGTTTATTGTTCAGGTTTTTGTTTTGTAACTAAATGTAATAATTTCTGCCTCAGAAAACTTTATAAAATTTCCATATAATTATTATTCTAAGCACAGATTGCGGCTAAATTGGATAGAGATACACATCAATCTACATATCATTTGTTTCCTCTACAAAGAGGGAAATAGTCCAAACAACCTATTATATTTCAATTCCATCATTCCATCATGGATTACGTCTCTCACTAATCAAAATTTATAGTTCTTGTTGCAGCACAACTTTTAAAATCGTATGGGTAAAAATTTATGATTAACTGAAATAATTTTTTTATTTTAATTATTTTTTGAAATTATTGCGTCGGTTGTTTGAATAGATTTTCCAAGATCAAAATGTTAATTTTGTTGTGATGTAAAACTATTAATAAATATCAGGTCTAGATGAATTGCGAATTTGATAACAATGACCTATTTACATAATATTACTTTAACAGATAAGAAGTAGAGAAATATTGTCCGCCATTTTAATTCAAATTAATAATGTTTTGGAAAATTATGTATGAAATTTCTTTATTGCTATATTATTTTTAAAACAATGCTCAATCCATGCAATATTTACAGAAGAAAAAAATCTGGAAAAAAGCTGGTTTCGGATATGATACTTCCTAATTTTAATTGTATTATCACAGATTTTTCAAGTACTTGAGTAACGTACATAAAAGATAATATTCGTCAGCGATACGGCGAAAGGTAACCTTTATACTTCCTCATTTCATATTTAGGGACATATGATTGGACAGCTGATTGAAGTGTAGATGTCACGAGTTGAATTACCATGGACAAATTTTTTATTACCACAAAAAAGGTGATTAACAAAAATATAAATGTTTAATCTTGCTAGGACGTAAATAAATTCGTAACCATTGTTTTAATAAATCTTAAAAAAATATCAAAGCTATCTTTTATTAATATTTTGAACCAACCTTTACAATAGATTGGCTGTTTTTTTTGCAATGTTTTTCCAATTTTTGTTAGTTTTTGAAAAATATTATTCGGAATTTTTTGATTTATTATAATATTAATAATTTTTTACATAAAAACAATGAAGTTACAAAGTTTAAAATTTTTTTAGAAAATGTAATTTTTTTTGGTACGGACTTTACTTTGAGAGTAATTTGTTTAGATGCGGTGGAGAATTTTTGCATGATTCCTTAATATTTTATATATACTCAATTTGGTAAAGATATTAACTTGTATGTATATAAGATACATTATTTTTGACACTTGTTTTAATTTATGAACTTAAAGTAAGTGTCACTAATACCTAAAATATGTGGTTATTCATTAATTTTAGGAGTAAACCGATAACAGCTTTACTTAGTGCATTAAGTAAAAACTATTATCGTGTACAACGGGTTACTGACCAAATTCGCTGAATGTTTTCTTATATTATTAACGCTATGTACTTAGTATTTATTATATAGTATTTATACACTTAGTATATTAGTAACGTATGGTAAAAAACGCAATAAAAACGTAAAATTTGTTTATAGATTTGAAAATAAATTATTTTGAATAAACAATTTTATAATAAGTTTTGGACATTAATCTCACACGACGACTACCGTAGCGATCTTACAATTAAATAAGATTATATTTCCATATTATTTTCGTAAAATACGAATTAATACTCTCTTAAATACTTTTCGAATAGGTGAGATGAGATTTGGACAGTTATTACATTATAATACAGTAAAAAAATTAGTAGTCAACTGTTATCTTTCTATAATATATTAAATATAGTAAGCAATCAAAGAAAAAAAATTACACGAAAAGGTTAAAAAGAAATTATCACTTAAACCTTTTTTCTGATTATACAAGTCTGACATATTTCCTAAAATGTTTAACCTATTTGGAGGTAATTGCACAAGTAGATGCTTTTGATGGGAACCTTAATTACTAAATAACAAATTATTTAAAAAATATTAATACACCTCCACTACAAAAAATATCGATCGGTATCATTGGTTGAGTGGAACGTGTTGAGATCGGTCTTTTAAAATAAAATTTAGGTTTTCTATACTACTTTTTCGTCAGTTTGCGAATATCAAGTTTTATAATTACGTACAAAGTGTTTGTCACTATAAAATTTATAGTGACATACGCGGTGTACGATAGATAGGAGCGGGTCCCATATTATTAAACCACAGGTATACCACCATTAGTGCAAAACATAGTTTATAGTTATAATTAAAAATCAGGCTATTTTTAACTGACAAAACAACAAAAAAGGAGTACTCTGTTTCATCTGTATATAGTATATACGTGGATATCTTCGCGATTTTCTTGAAAACTCTTAAACTCAAATTGATGATTTTTTCACCATTAGAATATTAATATTTAAGGAAAATTTAAGTGTATAAACGATTGAGTTATTGCTCTTACTTTATTAATTATGTTTCGGGAACTGCTGTCTTTTACACATATTTTTCAAGAAATAAAAAAAATAAACTTATCTAACTTTGAAAATCAAAACTCGTTCGTAATTTGATTCACTGTCCTAAAAGATATTTTTCGACAAATACATCGTGGGAAATGTAGCGTTAATTCATATTGAAGAGTTTGAATATGCCTCCACTTTCACTAAGAAAATAAATAACTTAAATAAAATACTTTAAATATTAAATAAGTCAATTATACAAACTTCAATAAAATTTCCGTCACATATTTTAGCGGTTGATTTTGAACCCATTTCCTTTTCCAAGTCATTGTCCATCTGTATCCGTAAATTTCATTTAAATATATGCAGCGTTTTTGGCGTGATTGATGGACAAAAAACAAAAGAAAGAATCAAACATACAACCTTTCATATTTATAATATTAGTAGGATGAATAATTTATTTTAAACCTCGTAAACAATTATTTAAGCGGCAACCATGAATCACAAACATTAGGCAAAACATGGAAGCCTAGCATAGTACAAAAGTTCATAATTTTGAATGCAGCATTAAGTGTGACTCAAAAATGTTTCGGACATACGTGTGATGCAAGCCTTCAAACACCTTCTTGTAACTGTTAAGGTTACGTTAATATATGATGGTTACGTTAACAAATGATGCCGCCGCAAATGCCTTGCCTGAATATTTTAGATCAGTCTTATTTATTAATCAGCCAATTCACGAATACATAATAGCGGCACGGGGCGCTAATAAAGAACAGCACATGTATGTTACATATCGGGAGGGTTGATCTAAAATTGAGCTCAAATTGACGCAGCTTTAGCTAACATGGACCCCAGTACTGACAGCTTGCCTTCATTTAACCTAATTAAGTGAAAGCGCTTGGTGGTAGATACCGACATTTTCAGGGAACCTTCAAAGATTCCCTCTATTGTTATGACGTGGGATGTTACGGGTCCCGGAAGGGTCTCTTAGACAACCCATGCAGAAGGTAGGAGTAGCCTGCCCTCGTACTACATGACTATTATGATTTATGTATCTGAACAGTAAGACCTGGCTTGTGGAATGTACCTGAACAGTAAGACCTGGCTTGTGTGCCTGGAAATGATTATTACATTTAACTATTTCTTTACAGGTATAGTGCCTTCCACACCAGTTAGTGCAGATATGCCATGAAAGGCAGCGGTTTCGAAGCACAGGGCGTGAATCATGTTTTATTCCACTGCAACAAGTAAGACGATGCACATAAAGTTTTGACAGAAAGCATACGTCAACATATTAGTAGAATAAAATCAAGAAATTTCTTAGAAGGTGGTAACTTTAGTTACCGTGACTAAGTTGGGAGTGACTTTTCGAAAAAAAAATGGAGATGTTAATTGATTAATTAAGTAGGGCAGTCTTTAGTCCTGGTGGAAATATTGTACGGTGGAAGTACCTTTAGATGCAAGTACTGTACGGTGGATAAGGTATACTACAGGGAATCTTCCATGATCCTTGCATATTTATATGGCATGAGGCAGATCGTTACGGGTATTTAGAGAAGCTATGATAAATCACGAATGGTGCTTGGGAATAGCCTACCCTTGTATTGACCTTCTACGTTTAAAAATTGAAACTGTTATATGCGCCAATATACTTTAGCATATTGGTCCATGCGTCGACGGTATGGGCTTTCTGGTACTTCCGGATACAATCAGGAGTATTGTATTTAGGTTGCAGCGGGGCCACTTATAGCTCTAGCTAAAATTTACAGAACATGCTCAACGTATCCTTTGCTTGTTTAGCTGATCTCCTGCCTGCCGATGTAGTGGCCGCAGAAAGTGTGGTTAAATTTATTTTGGCATACGATAGAAGTATAGACGCTGACCCATTACACTTAGAATTCTTAATACATTAACTCCTTTTTATATATGAAGATACATTTTAGAGTTTCACTGTGCTCATTCGAAGTCGAAGTGGACCTTCACGAATTCTAGCGGTGGGACAACAATTTAGTTCTTTCTGTTTGTCTGATCTAGTTTAAAGCGAGTACCGTATATCATGGTTGCCACGCAGCATAGCAATAATGCGCCATTCTCCGTCAAAACTAGCGAAGTACAGTAATTTTTTTTAGAATAGAGTCACGCGATTTCTCAGAATGTGGTACCTTTACTCACCGTGACTTGGTTCAAAATGAACGAACTTTGAGTCATTTGGAACGTTCGCTGAGCGCATTATCTAAAGAATGGCGAAGGGTAGGGAGGCTTCTAACCCCGACCAGTGAAAGGCTGGATTGACCATAATACCCTTTATGTAAACTATTGGTGTTTGTTTATATCTTTCGCTCTTGTAAAACTTTTCGTCAATCGCTTTGAAATTCGAAAATAATTCATCCAATTTGGAAAGTTTCAACTCCGGCCTTATAATGTTCAATATACCACCGTCCAATAGTGTAATTTAGGCCCACTTTTGTTTTTCTTATGATAAGCGACTTTTTCTCAATTTCTTTAGCAATAATTGTCATCTTATCCTTGCTAATTATTAAAACTATTCACAAAGTATAAAATCAACTTGATCGAGAGATTTCATTCGAAAGGACTTTGACTCAATATTTAAACGGAATCAGAACAATGATAATTATTTTGAGAAAATGTACGATGATAACCTGTTCTCGCTTACTTGTTCCCTTAGTACATAGTTACGAGTTTAAAGGAATTGTGCTTAGAAGGGTGTCATCCTTTCCGGGTTTCGGTGTGAGCATAGATAATTTCAGTAAATAATTTTACAACCATATTATCGAAACCTCTCTAATAGATATTGGCCTAAAGATTATTAAGATTTGTCACGAGACATGTTCTTGGTTTCCGTGATATTGACTGCATTGTAACTTTATTCAATTCTCTAATATGTAGTATCTTAAAATTAAGGGAATTTATTTGTCCCGACATAATGTAATTCGTGTTGAAAAAAATATTGGGAAATTGAATTTAGACTTGTATCAAAGGCTTACCGTTATTATTTTATTTCTTTACTTAAAATTTTACAATGGACAAAGTCGGATGTAATTACTTTAAAGCAAGGATATATTTTAAACATCACTTTTTTTTTATTAGTTAATAGTTATATAGACAATTCCTTGGGTTTATTACCACTTTATGCTGTCAACTCTAACACGACGGATAGAAGTTAAAGTTTATATCACCTACCCAGAACGCACACAAGACATCCTGCAAAGTTCATTAGTTTTTTTTGTACTTATTTTGATTTACAGGATATTGTGAATATAGTTCAAATTTCAGAAATATGATTGTGTATTTTCTTAATAGTATTCAGTTAATAATTAGTTATTTATATAATTAATTTTAACCGATGTATGTTTTGATTATTTTCTGCTTTCACGGAATTTAAAATCCAATCCCTTTGTTACTTACACGTGTCCGATACTTTAGATCACACTTTGCGAATCTCTGTTAGTTTGGTATCTATGATTACAAAATAAATAAATAATTAAGTGCACAATATAGAATTACATAAAAATAAACAAGGCCGTAAAATGCTAAAATTTATGCTACTCAATAACGTATATAAATTCAAAAGGGGAGAGTTAAAAGTAAGTAATCTTAAGATGACATTAATAAGTTAAAATTGTAATTTTTATTTTGAAACTTAATGAAAAACCAATTTTAAAAAGTCAAAAAACAAATTTATTTTTATACTAAAAACTAGTTTTTTTTAATAGGGGTTAAGTTAGTTGTATCGTATCGCTTTCCACTTAATTATTAAACTTTAAATATGTTTATTATTATATTTTAGTTAAATGGCACAGCAAATATGTATGAGGTTTAGCTTAGGTTATCTTTGCATCTTTTACGGACATCTAGTATTAAAATGTATACGTGAACCACTTAAATTTTATCAATGCTCTTATTTTTTTCAAATATAAATTAAATAAACTTTAAAACAAAAATTAATTGCTGGGCCTAACGTATTTTAAAAAATTAGTTAAATTTATAAAGATGTGTTAAAATATTTACGGTGTAGAAAAATTTAAAGAACAGAAGCGAAAAATGTATCAATGTAAAATATTAGAAAAATAAATGAATTTAAAATATAAAAAATTATTTAACAAGCCTAGAATCACAATAGAAACATTGTGTGCAATATTTTTTATCCATATTTTAGAACTTATTTATGGCAGTAGTTCTCCGTTTTGGAATAAAACTAAAATAGATAAGTTTAAAACGATCAAATTATGTAATATCAGTAAGCAGAATTTTACAATATATATATACAAAGATATAAGTCTCGAACCAATTGAGAATTCGATAAGTTATAATGAAACGTTCAAATCCTGAATACCGATTAAATCCAAAATTCAGTCAAATGAAAAAAATATTGAAGTGTTTGACTAAAATTATTGCTATATTTTGACGTTACATGTCTGGTGTACTGCGCAAAGGAGAAGGCAAACTATTGGTTCATACTAGCGGCACGTTAAACGGAAAATTCAAATAAATTAGGTGAAACCAAACAGAGCTTGATTCACCCCAAAATGAAAATTCGTAGTTGTTTGTTTCCACCACTACTTTCTATTGCCTTGTCAAATTTCAACATTCAAGAGTCTGTAAGAAAAACACATGTGATGGACGGACGGAAAACGAAATAATTCCATGAATTATTTCGTTTGTATGAATGATTCAAATCGTTTTTATTAAATATTATGTTTTTACGTTATTCTACACATCCAAATAATATTTACTTTAAATATGACTGCCTCTAGAATCGTTATATTATTTTTATTTAAGTGATGCTCCAGAAAGACCTTTTTATTAATTTCTCTCAAATTTTCATCCGTTTTGCATCAAGGATATTTTACCTAATTATATAAGAGACATTTTTGTTACCAATGTAGTCGAACTCTTTTTACTGGATAAAAAATTTGAGTAGAGGCGGACTAAAAATATTTCTTAGTTCTTTTTAATTCCATCTTAAGGTATTTAGAAGGATGTAGTAAATATTTTAGTAGTGGTTCCTCGTAACAACATAGATAAAAGTATAGCAAATAGTCTTTAGGTTTGTATTGAAATTTTATATTACAGATAGAGTTTATCGCATTCCAGCCGTAAGCCAATTAGAAATGAGTTGAAAGAAATATCCACCATAATACAAATACAGAAATTAAAAGGAAATTTCTTGTATTTTTGCTATAATGGGTTTTGAAAAGCATTTAAAAATACAGCAGCAATAAAATGGAACAGAGTTTTTTAAACAATATTTTAATCTAAGAAAATATTTTTTAAAACTTCTGTTTCAAAAAAAGTAAACAACGTATTTCATTAAATTTCCACATTTAAACTAAATAAGGGTAGGAGGAAAAGTACCTTGGTTTCTATTAAAACATGTGCCAAAAAATTATTGCTGCACCCGACGTAATCGTTATTGATAGTTTAAACTTTATTTCTTTCCAATTTATAATACTTTGTTGTCACACAATTTGTATTTCAATTTATTTCAAATTTGTTTCTGTGCTTTCTTAATATGTTAATTAGCCAAGAATGAAGATGAGAAACAAATTTCCGTAGGCAAGTAGATCAAATAAATTCAGTACATAGATCATATATTTCAAGATACAAATTATTGTATAATCCAGCAACTTCTTGGGCTGTCATAGGCATCTTTTTTGTACCTAGGAGTACTAGTACTTGATTTTATTTCACGCACAAACAAGTGATATTAACACGACAAAATGTTAAAAATTCTACAAAAACATAATAAACAAATCAAAATAAATAAGCTGCCACAACGAGAATAAGTGCTCTGAGCACTAATAAAATTATCGACCTCTCGAAGCACTTATTTTAGCCGGTGCCATACTTAAGAGTCCAATGACAGGAGAGATAATCGAGTCCACGTGGTTGGCAAAATTCCAATTTAAAGTTTATTTGAACTCATATTGTGGTAGCGGCCACACTTTTAAAGCACCGGACCAGGCGAGATTACTAATGAATGCATTAAAACCTTTAACTAAGGCGATTGAGAGTTAAGTAATATAAAAGAAGTGTTTTATAAATATTATGGAGGCGGTAAATATTCTCAATATTTATTCGACTATATTTACTTATCCCTAATACGATTTCGATAACTTAAATATGCACACAATAAATGATTTGTTATACCTAACTAAAGGCAAATAAAATCCACTGACCTGTTGACTACTGGTCGGCTCCTTTCGTCCAGGGTTCGAATGCACTGGCACAATGATGAGTTTGATGAGATCTAGGATATTATCACAAACATCTGATTAGACAATAATAATGCGCGAATGTTGCTGTATTTGTCAATGAATACGATTCGAATCTTTGGAGGTTGCCGGCCGACTGGAACGCTGCTCGCAAGCGCGTCAAGCCAAAAAAGAAAAGCATTTACCCCAGCTGGCATAGTAGGCCGCACAAATATTATTATTTTAACTTGTTTTATTTACATACACCAACATATTAATATTTTTAAATGCACTATATTAATATTTTTATCTGCAGTGACATTTTTGTGTAATTCATACAAATACTGATTTAAACTGTTATGGAACAGCTTTAATCTTCAAGTACACAAATGTGTAATGGTTTATAGCTTCAAATGTCGATTGATTGACGAAGAATAATCATTATTAACAGTGTATAGATCTCGTTAATATTGTTCAATTATATAATAAAAATTGTGTTTAAACGAAAGTCAGAATAACCAAAACTGATTGCATAGATTTTTCATGTTAAAATGTTTCTTTCGGAAAAATTTTAAGAAAATAAATTTACTATAGAAGAAGAGTGTTAAATACGTAAAAGTGTCGATATCGGAAATTAAATTAGTAATACAGTTAACTGGACGTGAATCTATTATTCTGTAACTATAAATTTAAAACTTTTAATTTGAGGGCAGGTTATTTAAAAATTAACGTAAAGCCTGCATTACGTTAATTTTTAAATTATGATTATAGGTAATAATTTGGATAACTACTGAAAATTTAGATATATTTCTACATACGCAACTCCTCGATAATTTCCACTTCCGCCTTCTTACAAGCAAATGAAATCGGCGTTTGCTAGGTTCGCTCAATTTCCTGTCCGGAAAATTAACTTGAAATGTAAATTACCCCGTGACTTGAATTTAAATGAAGCACTTTTGTTCATACCCAGCAGCAATCGGCTTTCGTTGCTCTCGCTCGTTTGAAGAAAATACTAGTTTTTGATAGCAACCGTCAATATTTCAATTAGTTTCCTTGAGAAATTTTTAAGTAAAGCCAGGAAAATCTCCGTGTAATTTGAACAAATTTTATTAACAATCAAAAAATTAATAAAACAGCTATAGTAGGAACCTGTTATTTGATACAATTATTTACAATATTAAACGCTATTGGAAAATATGTGCTTTGAATATAAAAGAAGCTATTATTTCCGTAAGAAAAATATTTATTTTTAGAAATTTTAGTTCTTGCAAATATATATAAATATTAAAAATACATGTAAACATGACACAAAAGAAAGAACGTAAATTTTATTGAATATATATGAAATTATCCTGTTGTGATCAATATTTAAGATATTTCTATTATCCTTTCTATAAAGAAATATATCTGAATGACAAATGCCAAGAGTATAATAGATTTACACATATATACTTAAACATACATACAGTAAATTGGGGTTTCAATCATTTCAAAATAAAATCGTGTGGCACCGGAAATTGTGTGCTACTTATTGATATAAGAATTTGAATAAAATTTTAAGAAACCAAATATAATTTTCAAGCACCAAACATTTTAGTGCATCGTAGGTTGTATAGTAACGTTCTACCCTATTTTTTTCATTTTTATTTTATCTTCAACTTTTTGGTGCATTTTCTTTAGTTAACCTATTTTTATTGGATTTATCCGATTGAAGCCCAAACGGTTTAATATTTCTGGCTATACTAATGTCACATAGTATTTGGAACGCTGTAAACTTTGACCGAAGCAGTGTATTGTTGGCAAAATTAATCAAAATTAATAAAATTAATCAATTTAATTACCTTAGTGACACATAGTCCATAACAATATAAAATGAATGCTAACTTGGGTGGATTTAAAGCAATCCAAGGGTGAATTTAAATTTCAAGTTGAGCGACAAGAGTAATTTTTGTTGCCCACTTCACTAATTTGAAACCAGCAGATCGTCAAGTTTCACGATTTAGGCAGGCCGTACTACTGCCACCTCAAAACTGTTATGTTAGAACCTCAATGACAAGTCTCTATTTGGGATCCGCAATATTATTTTAACTCCAAGAGATCCTCACATTTCCCGGTTTAGGCAAAACGTACTACTGCAACTTAGAATTGAGAAGATGGAACTCAGAGTTCAGTAACAAAGTCTGTGCTTGGAACCCAAAATGCTAACTTCAAATCAACGGATCTTCAAGTCTCACGGCTAAGGCAGGCCATACCATTGCAGCAATGGAACTGAGGAGTTGGAACTCTGAAATAAATGAAGAAGTTTCTGCTTAAGACCCAAAATATTAATATAAAATCAGGAGATCCTCAAGTCTCACTTCTTAGACAGGCAGTACCCCTGCAAGATCGGAATTTGAGAAACAAAGGTTAGTTATTTTTAGAAAGTTTCATGGGAAAAGAATACATCTGCAAAGTTTCATCAGAGTCTTATTAGGAGAAGTGCCTGAAAAACCAATCGTAAAATTTAAATGAATACCACATTCTGAATGTGAAGCTAAATAAAACCATTTAAAAATGATGAAAAACCTGTTGGTTACCACTAGAAACCTGCACTATGGTGGTTTCATAGACATCTGATTCTCATAAATATGTGAATATACATGGTGTTTCTGTTAAAATATTTACATAAAATTAATTTTTGGTAACAACGCACTGCCCATCGTAAATTTGTCAGGCAAAAAACCTGGTGCAAATTTATATGACAACATTTCTTAAAGATATACTAGGCAAGATATTTTGTTTAGTACATTTTTAATCGACTTAATAATAACACATTTTAGAATACAAAATTATTTTTGCAATTGACTTAAGGTACTTTTTACAGACTTACCGACACATTATAAGTTGATCGACTATTACCAGTAGAGCCAATTTAGCTGCAAATAATTTTCATTTTACTTTCATTATATGTGTTTCAATGGCATCCGTCGACTAGATATACCGCCGCATGCTAGTACTTCCAATGAATAACGGGAATATTTGTCTTAATGGAATGTTTATACGACAATAGAACGCCAGTCTTTCTTAGCAACTTGATATTTTTGCTTAATTTATAGTTATTAAAAACTTTAAATTTACCCAAAATATAACTGTTTGTTTTTAATTACTGTAATGATATTATTCTCCAACTTTAAATAATTCGTTTTTTTGTGTAGGAAAAACGAATGAATCTCAATTTCTGATATGTCTTGTAAATGCTAATGTCTTGTAAAAGAATTCAGGATTATTACGCTTAAAAAAACTTTTATATCAGAATATATCAAAATAATTTAAGGTAACTAAACTACCTAAATATAATTTTATATTAAGAACTTCAAGTTTTAACTTATGATTCTATGTAATCAAGCAACTTGAGATCAATAATCATATTTAAAATAATAAATATCAATATTATCGTAACAAAATTATTTTTCTGATAAAGTTAATAAAATAATCAACTGAAAAATAAATAAAAGTCTAACCATAAACGTCAGAACAAAGCTGACAAATGTCAAACTGTAATATTTTTTTATAGCCCCCCGGGCATAATTATTTCGCACGCAGTAAACACACATGACTTTCTCCTCCTAAGGATCCTTTTATCAAGTAAGCGTTTACGATATAACACCAATATTTTTCAAGAAGGCTTTTCAACTACGTCCTAGACAATGGTGTATGTGAAAAAAATTAACCCAATTTTACATGTATGAAAGAAACACCAAAAGTTTTTTTTTAAAAATTCCTTTCATAACTTTGCAGGGGTGATATGCCATGTTTTATATCACTAATATTCTGCGAATAAAATTACGCACAGACCAAAAGACGAATATGGGTTTCTAGTTTGGCTACGGAAGCCTAAAATAGGGTAACTTCATTTTCCTCACGTGAAAATTTTTACACAAATATTTTTGGGTATAAATTTAAAATCTTTCCTAGTATCTACGTCAAACGGTTTTCAAAAAAAAAGACAGCTGCAATATATATAGGAGAGAAAACATGAGAGATATTATAAAGGCTATGTTTATTTTTCCTATTGTGGAATGCATCCCTAAAAATAAAACGACCTAGACGTTCATATGGCATAAACGTTTCACCGATACAGATAGTTATGCTAAAGTATCATTTTATAAGCATGAAATATGCAAAATTATACCAGATTTCATTTAGTCTTAGAGAGAATATCCCTCTTGATCATGTAAGTTTTTTAATCTTACAAATGGGACTGTGAAAAACTCTATCTACTAAAACTTGCACAGCCTTCAGCAAAAACACATTTCCTTGCACAAATATGTAAGTAATTTTTATTCGCCTTATTTCATGTTATATAATTTCTTCGTATTCCCACTTAAATATTTCTTGGGTGAGTAAAGCACACACACAGACCGCGTATTATTCAGCAAAATCTCGCACCTCGCGAAATGTGTAGCAGGAGGCTGACAGTGGAGTTTTTCTTTCCCAAACTAAAGTACGGAAAATGATTGACGTGACATTCGTGTGGAAGGAAGGTGGCGAGGGCCTTATTTGAATTACGCTTGGTTATTGTATTATATCTTTACGTATAATAAAATCGTAAATTTTGCGTGTCTACACATTGAAAATATGTGTGAAAAAATTATGTGGTTAAATAATAAATAACATAATACGTTAATAATATTTTTGTAATATTTGCCTGATTCTATTTGTGGGTTTGTTTACATATACATCACGTAATAATTGCTGGCATATTGTAGAATATTGCATTTCATATCTCGTAATAAAGTATTTTACCGGATATACATTATGAAAAATAGATTAATTCGGAGGTAGAGTATGCGAAAGAAGGGGTGCTTGATTGAGCCAACAATAAACAATATAAAGCTATGCTTACGTATTGTTTAGTGATAGACATCGTTGTTGGTCGTCTTACACGCATAATATTTATAAAAGTGGTTTAAATTTCATATCAACTTACTATATTTAATAAATTAATTTAAATTAATTTCTCCTGTGAACATCGTTTAGTTTGGTTAGATCATTTGGTCCATGGATAATTAAGATATATTGAATTCATTGTAAATAAAAAGTTCGTAAGTTTTTACCTAGTGTATATGGCTTCTTATTGTAAAGTATATCTCCTGAAAATGTTGATATGAATACATAGAAAAAATTTTAGACAAGTTTTTTCTATATAGAGGTTTTTCTAACCCTTGATTGAATAAATGTCTTAAGTACGAATAGAAATCGCATCACGTTTCCAATATACGCAAAAAATTTAAAACGTTATACGTATATGACATAGCACGATATTAAAACAAATATTAATATTAAAATTATCTTTCGTAAGCCACTTGAAGGCAAGGTTTTTAATATTTGAAAATATGCTACTTAAAATTATGGAAAATATTCTTTTGAGATCCTCTTAACTAGAATCTAGAAAAAATACTCTATGAAATAAAAAAAAATAATACATGATATGCCTTTCTAAATTTTTATTGTTAATATTTTTGACTACTATTTAGACATTTTCAAGTCAATATGCTTTATCACTAAACTTAATTCAGAGAAAACTCATGATAAAGAATCCAAAGGTCGAAATCCAACCGAAACTTTTACGAAACCCCGTACAGACAGATGGGGATCTATTACCGAAAGAAGGTAAGCTTATTAAGTTTCCATACCTTTTCCTAAAAATAGTTGATAGAATATATTGCATACTAGTTCCATAGCAAAGTCTGACTCAAAAAAGAAGAAAATCACATTTTCATCCCATTCAGATTTGCAATAAAATAGATGTGCATATGCAAGAACACGTGTATAAATAATCGAATAAAACTTGCAAGGGTTTCTTTTTGCCGTTCGTTTACTGGGCCTTTAAAAAATATAACTGTTAATGAAATATAGACACAGAAAACTATGAAGTTAATTAGTTCAGCTAAAAATGTATGCATGAAAAGCTAGATAGATACAAATTCGTGGTTTAATCTTCGTTCAATAATTTTTTTCTTAATCTAAAGGGAAGTTAATTGTACAAAAATTTAAGGGTTCTAACTTAAAATAAAATAGGAGAAGGGAGGAAAGTCGTCGTTTGTAAGAAAAATTAAGATAGCGTGATGCAATGTAGTATAATTTTTGATATTGTTGTGTCTGGACAACTACACCGAAATAAAGTCTGACGAAAGAAAAGCTAAACAAAACTCATCAAAATTATGCAAGTTGTAAATCACAATATGTATAGTTACAATTTAATACTAAACCCACTAACCTTGTTCTGTGTTACAAACATAGTCAAACTTCCGAGTTATAATAAACAGTAATTACCTCTTATATCTGAGCCGTCACACAAGGTAATCAAAACAACCTTATTAACGCGGCGGTAATTTTTTATACATGCGCTGCTTTTTGTTAACTTTTAGCAATTAGAAAAAAAAATCAATCTCTTTATCTTCGGAAACATTTATATATTTTTATAAATTGAACATTTTTATAAACCTTTTCTGATTAGAACCGAAAACAATAAGTACCATGAAATATTCCGCAGCATCTGATTTGGTTCCAATCAAATTAGTTTTCTTTGAATTTTTGTTTGACATAAGTTTAAAGGTTTCGGCAGTGTAACTTATGGACGAAACAGATTTTTATGCTGGGAAAGGTATTATTTTCTTCGTTTTTTGTCGATCATTTTAGAATAAAAAATAACGTAAATCAAATAACGTAATAAAAGTAATCAATCGGTTGCTCTGTTCAAATATTACAAACCTTTGAATGCGCATTTACGCACGTACACACATACGTCATACGCGCATACGAAACACACAGATTATGAAATGATTCATATGTTTCCGTCGAAAACATTTTTCTTCTCTTACTTTAATTGACCCACTTTTAAATGTGAATCCAATATTTTTATCATTTCGTTGAAATCTTAAATGTCAAATTTATGTACATATACGCGAGTTGCTGCAAAACTGAGTTTAATGCGAGCAAACGAAATGACTAGCAAGTATTTACTTACCAACTGCATGACACATATAAAAGTTACAAACATTCATGAAGAAATGCCTGAGCCACTAGAAAGGCGACTACGTCTCTCGACCGCATTATCTCAAAGAGATTGCACTACACTCAAAAGCAATAGCGGAGGGTACGGAAATTGTAGAACGTTTAAGGAGGATATTATAGCAAACGTAAAAGTACTACATTCCTCAAAGAGTTTTGAAAGCCAATATGAAGAGGATCAAACAACTTTATTTGTGACTACTAATAAAAAATACATGTCACATGGAACTTATTTACCGAATTTTAAACTCAATTTTAGACAGTTGATTGCCTTGGCTGACATATACCGTTGTGTATCATCATATTACGCTATCAATGAGTCGAATAATGGATGAATTTCACTGGCAAAATAATAGCACACTTACATTCATTTTCCACAGCTCTAAGGAGAACTACAACTCGTATTGTAAAAAATGCATGCAGCCGAAAGTAAAATAATTCTGAGACGAAAATTATTTAAGAGAAAATTAGTCCTAAAAGTGTGTTAAGCCGGTAAGTTAACTTTTTTAACTTTTTCCAGCTATTTGAGAAACCTAAGTAATATATCCAGAAAACTTTATATTTATTTCCATATTAAATATTTTAATTACAAAATATTTTTTTAAAAAAAATATCCAATTCATTTTATGTTAGTCCTTATTTCTCTAGGTATAATATTTATTGAACACCCGAAAAATCCAATGGAGTTGCAGAAATGAAAATAACGTTCTTTTTTAAAGTTATTACGTGTTTTCAAATGCAAGTTAACATTTTTTTCAAAGCCGTATGTTAACCAAAGTAAGATGCCAATTATTTAAGATGTACCGAAAAAAATTAATTATATAGAAGATATCCTAGTTCTTATATTTTTAAATACAAAATTGTAACACGAGGGTTGAAACTGGTATTATAGCTAACTCTGCTAAAATTTCTAAACTTGTGCCCGCTGAAAGCAATTTTGCTCTCAAATTTTAACACACAGCAATTCTTGCGACTTTATCGTACCGATTGACCTGTCATAACGATATTGAACGAAATATACTTTTCTCGTGTTATTATCAGTTTTTCAATAAATTGGTTGCTTTCATTGTGACATTATATATGTGAGTCTATATTTAGTTTAATATTTGTTTCAAAAGTCCACAAAAATAATTAACATTTAGTTACAAAAAGTATTTGTCCCAGAACAATCATACAGTTTTCCTCACGCCACCTTGAACACACGAGCATTTAGCTGCTTTTAATGACGACAGTGTGCAATACCTCTTTGAACTGGTACTTTCCCCTTTTGGCGATAAAATAATTTTCGTAAAACTTTCTTGAACTAATCATATAAACACTGAGATATTATAATCCTTTATCTTAAATTTTCTTAATCCAAATAAAAAACCTTCTAATTTCTGAACATTCGTCCATATGACCATCTATCCTTTGATCACAGTTTATCAAATTCAATTCTTTTCAATCCGTCTGCGTAAAAACTTGTGCGTTTTTTTTCGTTTGCGTAAAAAAAGCGCACAAGGCGTTATGTGCAAATTTAATTGAATATATACGAAGATCAAAAATTAAAAATTGTGGATTCCTTATATTAATGGTGGGATATTGAGATAATATTTTTTTCCCACCCTCCGCCAAGAAGGAAAATTGAATAGGTGTTATGAAAAAAGAAATAGAGTTCTTTTGTATCAATTTGTGACTAGAAATCATTTCATTGTAAAATATTAAAGTCTAAAGTAGTATACTATATGCACCCATGTAATTTTTTTAAAGTTGGAAAATATCAATATAATTTTGATGCTAAAGTGAAAGTGTAACAAAATATCTTTAATTATGCAGAGTCTGAACATTTATCTCTGACGTGCTCTATTAATTAATTTATTTTATGAAATAACCGTCGGATTCCACGTCTTTTCAAAGGTGTTGGGTATATAATTTACAATACGGAAATCTAATAGTACAAAAACATGTAATTAAACCAAGGCATGGTTTAATTTCTACTTACTTTTTCATATTCGATGTAGCTTTAGAGTCAGCGAATACATTGTTCTTGTTCCATTATTTTTATTATGTAAAATAAAAAATACATTTCTCATTCCTCATAACATTATTTATCTAAGAAAAACGAGATGTTTAAAAAGAAAATAAAATAAAAATATTTAGACTTTACTAATTCGAAATTCCCAATTCCCCGTTATATTAAGCAGCAGCTCTCAACTTTCACGGGAATTAGTTTTTTTAAATATTTGCTTGCTCCTTATTAACCGTATGTATATTGATATTGGAATCCAGATTTTTCTCCGGAAATAATATTTTTACACATATAAATTTATTGTAATATTATTACTAAAATATATTATGTAAAATAGAATTTGATTAGAAATATTTGTAAATTTATTATGATAAATCCCAAGAGTAAATCGTTATAAAATTTATTTACTTTACGTTCAGTGCGCAAAGTTACTCAAGTTAGTAGCTTAAATAAAAATTTAGAAAAATCTTTACAAAATACCAATAGTAGGTACTGCTTTCGTGTTACAAAGTAAAATATAAATATATATGAATTTAATTTTTAGTTTCGTTTTATCTCAAAAACTAAAGTAAGCAATGATTACCAATATAGAGAAATGTTTTTGTTTACTGTTTTATGATATATCTGCTGTGCCTACGACTACAACCGCGTGAAATTCGGAATAAAAAAATTCATGAGATTTTTTGTATCTAACATATTACTTTTGGGTGTAAACTATTATCATATCAAATTTCATTAATATCCGTGCAGTAGATTTCACCTGATTTACGAACAAATTAATATGCAGGCATATATACTGACAAAAATTCTAAAAACAGATTTTCTGGCTTCTATTATGATTATTTACTTTCTTTTTGAAAAAAAGATTTTCTATGTACATTATTCAATCTGTTGTAATTTTATTATATGCATTGATGTAGTTTTCACTGATAATTTTAGAATAAGTCTCCCTAAATTATTTTCTCAATATTATATGGGCCTCTTTTGTGCATATGTGTAAAAATGTTTGGTTACTTAGTGTTTATATATACCTACAGACTTATGTATTAATTTATATTGTTATCTCGTCTCGTATTGAATTTTAACTTTCATAAGGTATATATTGTGGGGGAAATTTTTTTAAACAAGGTTTTTTTCAATTCAATTATAGAATACCAAAAGAAATGTGGCATGTAAAAATGTTGCATAGTTATATGCTTATTATGTAGAATAGTATAGTTTATGGAAATAGTGACATAAGTTCTAAGAGTCCACACACGGTTCAGACCTCTTAATTTTAATATCGAAGAAAGAAGGCATTATAGCCGACCAATAATTATATATATATAAATATATATATATATATATATATATATATACATATATATATATATATATATATATATATATATATATATATATATATATATATATCACTTGTTTAACTTATGGTTGAAGATAAACAGGAATATACTAATTGTGAAGAAATCCACGATTTAAAAATCTTTAAACAACCGTCTATAATCGATTGATAAATATTCTCAATCATTTAGATGTACGGTTTTCACGTGACAAGATAAAACGAAATAATTTCAAGCATATTTCCATGTATGACTGGTTTCAGTTTCGATATAATTTATCGGCTCTTAAACTAAGAACAAAAACATTTTAACTCTCACAAATCCTGGTCTCCATTTAATTATCGATGGGATAGTTTTTTAATATAGTCAATTTATAGAAGTAATGTTTCCAATCACATAAAGTAAGTAAAGAGTTTTCAGAAAATGCTCAAAAATTAGCAAACAGACAATACGTTGATTTCAAGATCTAATTTTCCTTTAGCTTTCAGAAATAAATTATTGTAATCCGATTTTCATATCCTGTCTTATCCGTCATGCACTCCGGATATTTTTCCTACGGATTATTAACTAATTGTTAAAAAAGTCGTTCCGTGGTGAACTCAATTAACTGTTTAAAAGTGTACCTTGCTAAATATTTCACTAACATACTCCAGAAGTTTTAAATAAATGGCATCGTAAAATTTCTAAAGAAATGACGAGAGTTAATAATTAGAATGAATTGTATATAATTAAATAAAATCTCATATGGCACTAATAATGGTATATTTATTTTTATAAGGAATTTATAGGATAAACTTTTACAATTAATTTTTATTAAGGAAAAGGATTTATGCCATTGCACTTAATTTAAAAGTAGTAAAAAATTCCAAATGTTTAAGAATCTGCCTATGCTAGAATTAAATATCTATCAAGTTTAAAAAATTTTGGAATGAAAAGTTGATTATAGAATTTTATCAATTGCTACTTTTATGGAAAAGTACCAATTTTAGTTTATTTTAACTTATCCTATTTGAGAGCGATTGATAATTCCAGTATTTATTATTTTTATTATTAAATAATAAACATAACACCAACGAATATTTTGAAAAATTAAATATGTATCAGGATAATCTAAGTTAAATATTTAAAAATGTCTTATTTATAACTCAGTGACGAGTAATACAACGAAACCTAGGTACTTAAAGAAAGCAGAAATAATACATCACGTAGTTTCATTTAAATGTGAATAATGAATTTCTATAAAATTAACGCCAAATATATTCAATAATGAAAGTTACGCTAATCAATTAACTAACATTATTTTGGATGGCATTATATACATTTTTATTTTAGTATACTGTACCGTTCCTTCTTTCCAAATCATTCGCAACTTGAAAAATTGAATTTTGGATTACAATTGTTTTTTTTTTAAATATGAATAACAGGGGTAATCGTAACATCTACGACATTTACCTCACCAGCTGGCGATTGCTATCGGCTTAATTTACTGTCACAATGTGATATAAACGGGCTGAATTACAAAACAAAAGCTTGCGGAAGTCAACAACTACCGGAAGGATCTACAATAAAGCTTAATTAAACGTTCACAATAAACACAATTACGTGGCTAATTTCCAACAATTTGAATAAAGTCTCAAAGTATAACATTAATTTTATTGCGTCCTGTAAAATACACAAGCAAAACCGCGAGCGAAATTAAGTTTATTGTATATCTGTAATAAAATTCCTAATTATGCAAAGGTGTTTACAAGAAAAGTCAGCTTTATACATATATTAAATAGATAAGCTAAATTTATAACGTTTTCTAGATTTCAGTGCGCGAGTAGTGGAACCCCGTAGTGGAATGCGCAACGAAGTCAAATATATTGAATATACGTATATTTGTTAATGAAGTCGAATATACTAAAAAAATATATTTTATTTTCTGCTGTCTTTATAAAACAATAATTAAAGAAAGACGGCCTTAATAATTATGTCACATATGAAATTGAACTTATTTTAGGTATTTATTTAAAATTTACTATCCATTAAAATAAGTATGTGTATTTAATGTAATATAAAGACCATCGGTAGTGTGAAAAAAGAAATTAAAATTAATTATTTTTTATTGAAACCTAAATCAAATTTTATTATGTGAAAAACACAGAGCCATTTCTAAGTAGATGCTGATATATTTAAGTTAGATAACCTAAATAACATTACATTTTTACCGACTTTAGATGAGTACGTACATATGTAATGTGTATCTTAAATAAATACTTTTAAAAATAAAATGAGGTTTTATGAAGATGCCTTAATAATCACAGGCAAAATGGTTAGAATATAATTTAGAAATAGTATTTTTCTTTTTTCCAATGATTCCAAAAAGAAATGGTTAAAATTGTAATATTTTAAACCTTATTTTTAGAAATGTTTTCTATGTGTATTTTCATTGCAAGATGAAATTTTAGCAACTTTTCTTTATATCAAAATTTAAAATATTGGACCACCTTTTTGTCGTCTACGAACTAAACCTAGACTTGGAACCAGGCTCTTTGTGTCAATTTCTATCGCGATGGGATAACATACCTAGCTACCAGAGCATCCACAAATTTTGTTATATTCTATATTTATGTACAATGTATAGAGTGATCTTAAATTTTGTGTCTCATTACTACGACCGATGAGGATATAGCGAAATCACCTAGAAATTGAAAAACAAAAATCTCTGCAATAAGTGTTTTCTGCTAGATCCACTTAAAAATCAAACAAGTATGGGTCACAGACACATTAATTAAGAGTTCTGTAGCTACGTGTTCTTAGATAATTACACATTTTTTTTCTCGCAGTATAGCAGGCGACAGCGTTGTGCCCTATGATATTTGTTTAGTGGTATGCGTGTTAACCACGTAATTTGCCACAATTGTACATTCCTATTTTTAAAGTGTGAAGATTCTATGCAGCCCATTATGCGCAATAATAAAATGTTCGTCTATATATAATCTAGTAACTAAATGAATTTATCTGGATCACAGTCTTCACGTAATTTGCTAAAAAGTTAGAGTGCGGAGAAAAAATTTTTGCGAAGGAGATGCCCCCTCAAAAAATATTGCTAGAGAGTTGTATGAAATTTTGAAACATTTTTTTAAGAAGGAAAATATTTTTCCTTCACGAGTTTGAGTGTGGGGGGCTATTTAAAAAAAATTATATTTAAACTACATCTTCTCTACAGTTCCATTCAATCAATCCTTCTCAAATTTAAAACAGACCGACGAAATACTAAACTTATATTGTATGGAACTAAAAGTAATCTATTAAATATTAGTGAAACTCGTAATATGAGGAAACACATAAAGATAACGAATGTTTACTTATCAAATTATTTCCATATATTTATATTACCTTTTACTATGAAAATGATGAATTATCGAGCAGGTCTTTTACATGACTAAATATATAGTAAATGTCATAAAAATATTTCGCTATTTTTACTGATGATTATTTTTTAAATATTCTCTAATACATAATTATTTTCAAATAGTAATTTTTGAAATATGTTTTATGATAGATATTGGTCAAATTGTTTTCTTTTTTCTACTTGCACTCTAATCAAAGAGCTTTTTTCACTGATATCATACATACTTATGCAGAAGTAACATTTTTTAGCTCCCATTTATATTTTCAGAAATCCCGATGATATATAATTTTAAGTAATTTCAAATACCATTTCTAGTTTTAGGTCTCGGAACAATAAATATTATACTTTAAAATTTATTCCTTCTTTAATTTTGATGTTAGAAGCTTATGACAAACGGATCATCGATCTTACCACAGTAATTAAATTTTGTTCAAATATATCGGGAACGAAATCTTAAAAAAAGGTATCGACAAAAACATGAATATTTCCTATATGGTACAAGACATTTCAAGCAAATTTGATCAAATTTTTTTTGCACACACAATATAAGCGATGTTCTATTTTAACCATGTTGCCGACAATAGAATGAAACTATGTATATCATGACCTCTAAAAGGTAAGTAACAATTATTACGCAAATATGCATGTATTTGAAAAGTTATTACCATATGGAACTGCAATATGTTTTATTTATTTAAGCTTAGGAACTCAATGTAAAGGCTTTTTTTACTTTTTTATATATAATGACTCACTTACCTAATTTTTAACGACCGTAGTAAAAAGAACAGCAAATCATTTTTTTTCATTTTAGTTATGTAATAATTCTAGGCAAAGAACAGTAAAAACTGAAACTTTTGAGTCAACTGGGACTATATATTTTTTTGTCAGTTTCTCTTTGTACATACTTTGTCCCACCAATTTATAAAATAATTGTTATAAATTAAAAGTAAACATCTACCTCTAGAATGCTGAAATTTATCTCCGACACCAGGCTAATTGCTATTCGAAACTCGCAGCATCTAATCGCGACACTTGTCAGTGGATCGACGGTATCGCGCCGGGCGTCTCCTCGGCGCCCGAAGCAAAACGACGTCGCCAGTCTCCCCAACACGTAGGCAGTTCACAATTCAATCATCTTCGTTATTGCGTTTCTGTCCTTATCATAGCACCAAGGGACTACAATATAAACGGGAAATGCATGCACAAAGTTATGTCTATGTAAAGTTAAAGTATATATTTACATTTCACTGAACCATTTAGTTAATATTAGGTACATAACACGTATCTTTCACGTTATTATGAAGAGAAATTTTTATAAGACCTGTTTTCATCAGTTAATCCTGCATACGGAGGAAATGGTGTCACCGGTCTCCCCAACATGTCGACTATTCTCATTTGTCAATTTGTTATAACGTTTCAGTTCCCTTAATAGCCGCCAGGAACTTCGGCAACATGCATGCACAAATTTGGGTATATATAGATTCAATGTACAAATTTATATAATAAGCAACTTTAAAGTTATTAGACAAAGAAAAGTTTTTTTCAGAACATAGTGTTTTTGAATATAAAAATGCTATTAAAATATAGACATCCCAATTAGAGAAAAGGAAATTATAAGAATATTTATTTTAAACAATTTTAAGGATATGTTTTAAGCTCACAATGACTGTATGTACAGTAAACTAACTGTACTACGTTTAAGATTTAATACGTCGCTACTATGGTTTTGTTTATTATTTTAATCTTATTTAATCTAGCATTTACTTTGGTAACGTAATATATTTACCTGAATTTTTTATAATACATTGGCTATTGTATATAACAATTGTTATAAAATTTACATTAAAATTAGAATATGTGCTAAACATATTTAGGATCTTTCATTTGCTTTTCCGAATACAGTTATTTCAATAAAATTATGAAAATTCTTATATTTTAAAAAATGTTATTGATTTAGCGTATAAAATTATATTAAAAACCAGAAAATCTATTTTTAACGTTTTTGTCTCTCTGTTCAATAATATTAATGAAATTTGGTATGGTAATATTTTATACCTCCTAACAACATACAGAATAATTTCTGTATGGATATTACAGATACAAAAAATCTTTTTGTCTTAGCGTTTTGGTATACTTTATGGCCAAAGGGTCTCGAGAGAAAAAAAATGAAAAAACACAAAAATATTCCTAATTTGTTTGTATTTTTTAAATTCTTATATCGATTTCGACTAAGCAAATCGCGTCGGTACAGCAACTTTAATTATATTCAGCCTCACTAATTTTTCAACAGATGACCACATCTTTTTATGTACTTATTTATTATTACTTTTTTTTGTCTTGTTATACATTTTGATATAATATACGTAACAGAATTAGTTACCAGCAATTGTATGTTGAACAATAATATTTTCTGAAAATGTTCGATATCGCTGTTAACTATACTTAACTGTTGAAAATAGGATAACAATATTGAAGTACTTACTTTAAATTAAATATAATTCGACATTTTTTTAGTATAATTATAAAACTGTCACTATTCAAGGGTTAAGTTTTATATTTTTAAAATATTAAATTAAGGACGGCACAAAAAGTACGTAAAAATGATATCGAGTGAAGAGTAACACAGACCATTCAACGACAAAAACCATTGTCTGACGGAGGATGTGAGCGTTTTCACATATGAGATATAATACTATCAACAATAGTCGCTTAAAGGAAAAGGTTTGTAATCACATGTCAATATTTTTCTACTCCATGGCTATTTGAAATGAACTAAAACTTGACATCGAAATTCGTCAACATTTTTTTCGTCTACCTCCTGACTTAAAGTTGAACTTTTTTACGAAACCATCAAGCAAACCGAAATGAGTAAGATGATCAAAATAACAGGATAAACTGTTTTTTAGAACTACGAATGTAAATATTCATTACGTATGTATATTATTTTACTTTTTTTTAAGGTTCTCTATCTGAAATATGACAAAATGTGTCCGTCCGTTTCTATATCTGCAATGTTGTGGCTTTTTAGCGTGTATATATCTCAATAATTTATACTCAGAAATACTTAAATATAAATCCTGAAAATGATGAAAATGTTGCTTCAAGTTTTTTTAATGTTAATTCCATATATCATGTTGGTATATAAACTGGAAAATCAATTTAAAAAAATTTCAAAAGTATTTTTAATATTTTTATGAAAAACGATTATATATATGGCTGAAAAAGTCCATAAAATACTTCTTAAAACCATGTAAAATAATATCCTGTAGAAATTCTAAGTAACATCATATGTTTATATGCGTTTTAACTATGTGGAACCCTCGTATCGCAAGTTCCATTCTTACTCACCAGTTTTAATAGTTTTTTTTCCAAATACTTGAACTTAATAAAATATTTCAGATGGATATTGTTGGATATTGTACATTGTATTTTCAAATGATATATAATAATTATTATATTTTGTGCATAACACAAGAAAGTATCATATTTATGGTGACTGCACACAAGTGCACACAGATTTTCAAGACACTTAAAATATTACAATCTTTTATTACTTATATGAGCGCATTCGGTTTAATTACTGCGTAATTATTAGTGGAATGTTTACATGAAACACCCTTAAATAACTTTGTAAACGCATCCATTTCATTTAAGTACATTTTAAATATTTTTTTGGCGAAACTTAGGTTTGAACTACTACACTGTGTTTTATTGTATCAGTAATTTATATACATCCGTAAATATTGTATTTATTTACATTTTTTTAAAATATATAATTTTTCATCGATGAAAAGCACATAATTCTTAACCTGGTTGATAATTACCAGCATAATACTTTCCAAATGCTGGTAATTAATAACCACGATATGTTGCTTGAAATAATAGGAAATAATAATAGGAAAGTTATAAAAAAAATTGTGTTATTAATAACGTCCGCTGTACATAATTTCAGCTTAGTATTTTTACAAAGTGCTTACTATTTTCTAAGTATGATTTCATTACAAATTTTAAATCTAAATGTCCATGAGACGGCTAACACATAGTAGAAAATTTAAGTACATATATCAGCAGAACGGTTATGACATGCCTGTGCAAAATTAGTATCTTATGAGAGTTTTTCCTTTGCATCGACATTCGCGTATTCACAAAGGTAATACAGAAAAAGTTTAACAATATTTAATTACAAAAAGAATGGCAAAATAAATTGTTAAAAGAAAAAAATTATTTTACTTTTACAATTGGATTTTTTTTAGCTTTCCTAAAAGCCTTAATATTTTCACCCATCATGAATGTTAATTTACACTTCATTTTTGGTATAACAAGTTAGATTTGATTGAATTAATTATTTTAATATAGTTAATTTGGTACTTCCCAAAATATGTTTAAATAAAGAAACGATATCATTAGGTGAAGCTTAAGTAGCGATTATTGGTGTGAGGTAACTAAATTTACAAGGGTAAATAACAGTTAGGTTACTATCGAGCATATATTGCCAATGGGATGGCTTTGGGTGTATTTAAATAAGTCTTCCATTTCAGAACCAAATTTAATTTACAGTTGACTATTTCAGAGTGATTTAAATCATTTAGTAAAATACTTCGGAAAACTTGCAGTACCAGGTATTTGTGATGTTTTAAGCCAATCTATCCTAAATTTCATTAAAGCGATGGAGAGAAACTTCTTATAAAGTAAACGTTTCTTCAGAATGTGTCATTAAATAAAATATAAATTTAAAAAAAAACACGAGTTTACTTCTATGAAAATAATTCTTTGTTATTAAATGTATATATTCTCACCTCCTCTGTTACCGAATATTCACTCATTTATACGTAACTTTTGTTACTTTTATTTTGATATCCAAAAAACTCATGTTCTTTTATGACAACATTATTTTCACAATTCATCTAAAACTACCATTCTTCTGTCCCCTTTTAAATAAAAATTACTTTTCTTACATAAGCAGGTAAGTTCGTAAAAATGATTCGTTATTTAATATAAATAATCGTATGATCTACAAACGTTTGTAACCCATCCATCTTATAATATTTGTTTAAAAGGAACTTTCGCTGTTCATGTTGTGTCATTTGATAGTTCATGTTTGGACTCGTGTTTTTTTTCTTGTAACATATTGTTCCCTCTGATTATTAGTTATTTTTAAGTAAATTATTTGAGAATATATACATTTAGAAATAATAATGATATAATAATTGCGAAGTTAGAACGGAAAAGGTAATTAAGTGTTCTTTTCTCAAAAATTATAAACGTTCATAACTCTCATTACATAAGCTGTAATTTGAATCGGATCTCCTAGCAGTGTAAATTACTTTAAATTTATCTACTTGCAAATTTTGGGAACAGGGAAAGAGTAACGAATAATTTTATTTTACACATTTTTGGTCATAATGGAAAAAGTATGCGGCATTGTTTAAAAAGAAAACATGTTTGGATTCCGTAAGAAAATACTCTTATATGATTTTTAAATTTAAAACCCTAACATATGAGCCTGTTTTGAAGTACAAGTATAAAAATTCCAAAATTTCTTACTTGCAGTAGATGCGGAATAAATTTTAAAACTGTGTCAAATTTAAAATCAATAGCAATGGCAGTCGCTGAGGCAGAGTCAAACAGACACCGAAGATTTTTTATAAGGATTCTGTTTTCAACTATTAAACATGGGATCCGAAAAATGACAAAGCTTCGTACTTTGATGTTTTCAAATGTAATGATTCTAATCCGACTTATCAAATGAAATCATATAAAAGTTAAAAATTAAAAAAAATATATATAAAAAAACAACAAAGCTAGGTAAAACTTTTTTTCAAACAATTTTTCAAATATTTTAAGTATAAATAATAGGTGATTAAATTTTAAAAGTCTATGGACAAATGAAAAGCTTTTAGAAAATGTAATATTTGTTTTTGAAAGTTCAGCCGCCAAAAAAAGTTCATTAAGTCGAGTAGTATTTAAATCGTGAACCAATGTAAAGGATCAAACAATATTTTTCGTGAAAATTTATGTTTTTATCATATCCATTAAATTTTGTTATGCTTCGGTGCATTATTTGGAAAATATAAGAATAAAATATGAAATTAAAGACATTAAACAAATTAAATAATAAGATAAAACTACTAATTTTTGTTTTCTAGAGAACATAGATTTTAGATTTTTTTTCTAGAAATATAGAACGAATATAAAATTTGTCGCGCTTTCAAAAGAATATTTATACTTTTAACAAAATTTATTTACAATTAACTTAAAATATCATCTTCAGGTTGCTAATAAAAATAAAAATTATGCGATGATTTCGATAAAACTTTTTAACTAATAGACTGAACTATCCTCAAATCAATATTGAATAAGAAATATACCTAAAACCAAAAAAAAAACTAAAAATACTAACATTTAGTTGGGACTTTGGTGATAAAATAAAGTTTCCGAAAATAAACAAATTTAGAAATACTGAAATTTAAAAATTTGTGGTAAGTCTCGTTCTTTTAACTACATGCCTACCTATACATGCACACATATGTAAGAGCCATGATTCAAATTTAGGTCAGTAACGAACCTAAGGTGGGTGAATTAACTACTCACTATTATAAGGGTTCTGCCCTTAACTTCTGGCGACATCATCAGTTCAAGCTACTACTTGAGACCAAAGCAAATTAAGGCAAGTAAATAAGCGTAAATTTGATGAATCTACTCTCCACCAATGGAGTTTAGAACACGTCTACTATTTGCGATCAAATAATTCATCAAGACAAGTAAAACTAATAAAAAATAGAAGAATCTAATATTAGCCATTGAAGATTTGTGTCACCAGGCTGCCATCTGTGAATAAAGACGTGTCAAGTAATTTCAAACTCAGTCGCAAAATACTCAAAGGAACCTTGCTCTCCCGTTCATCTAGAAGTCTATCAAAATGTCTCCGAATGCATCATCATTTGATGACAGTTGCAATGGACAATTTAATTTGTAGCGTCCATTAAGCAAGGCACTCGTTAGGTGAAATTATAATCATCGAAATAGGTGCAAGGTAGCCGAAGTTATGTTTGAACTTTGCCAATAAATATAACGTACAAATAAAGAGAGCCAATTGAAAACCTTCCTCTTTTATGAATTTGATTAAAAAGGTCATAGAAGCAATACTTTAGGCAGTCATTTTAAGTTTATTTACATCGATATGCATGAAAAATATATTATTTTCTCTCTTATAATAGGATTATTTTCTCTCTTACATTGTACACAAACAACATTTTTTTCTCTTCACATCGATGTCACATTAATTCCTTCGCGTGCCCTATAGGATCAAATACAACTCGGGTCAACACGTTGCCATATTGCTGAATGCAGATTTTCACCGAATATGTATTTCACTTACACGTGAAATACGTACACTGTTCAAGATGAAGATAGACTACATAATTAGGAAATTCCTCATTTGTAAGGTTCCACGGTCAAAATAAAACCCTTATAGATTTGTCAGGTTCATCTGTCTGTTGATTCATCCATATGTTACAGCTGTTATACTTGCACAATATTAGTGCTATAAAGCTGAAATTTATACAAGTTTATACAACGGCATGGTTATATATATTCATAACAACCAAAAAGTTGTGAAGTAAAATCTTTAAAAAAAATTTTCTTGGATGCCACTCTTACATGAAAAGCGTGGGAACTTTTTCTTCGCGTAAGCCAGTATATAGGAGTCGTTGAAGTCTTTTCAAAAATGTTGGGGGCATGTCACGAACCCTTTTTATGCAGAATTCCTTAGTGAAATATAAAGCTTTCAAGTTGTAATTTTTATTAAAATTACTTGACCCTACCCTCTGTCAGCTAAACAACCTATTTTCAAATACCGATAAAGTATTCGCATTAGTGTACATACAACGAAATTAAAAGTAGGTTCATCTGTTTTACGAGTAATAGTCGACCGACTTATGAATGGGTCTAAAAAAGTTCATGGAAATTCAATACGGTCGACTTTAGCTATTTCAAAAATAATTTTATATTTTAACATGTTTACCTATTATGTCTGCGAAAGATATACAAGGCAATGTATTTACTCTAAGAGAAGTTAATATTCATAAATAGTTTAATAGAAACACTATATACCTCTAAATCTTTATAAGTGCTTAAATGTATACAAGTACCCTAGTAGTGCGAGTTCAACTCGTATTTGACATATAATTTAAATTGTTACTTTTAATGTAGGATAAGTATTTCTATCGTTCATTATTTTCCTATCACTATTCCCGGGGTTGCATTAAATCATGTTGTCATTTATTTCGTGCAGTATAATTTTAAAGAATTGGTTTGAATATTTCGGTAATAGTTATTACCAAGAAACGAAATAAAATAAAACTTATTAAGTATGAGCAGAAATCGTGTCACGAGGGAACCCGTATTACCAAACTGAACCTATTCTACCATATATGTACATATTTAATGCACAGTGTTCTAATAAACTATCTAAAAAGATAAAATTTATATAATTTTTCACGACCTAAATATATTGCATAGCATATTTTGCACAAACATAAAACGTGAATTTCTCAGAAAACCTTGAGATTTCCATTCTTTGTTATAGTTTCTTGGAAAACTATAGGTAATTAACTGTTTATTTTTCATAATTTTGACAATAAAATTTTTGATTAGGAAGGATTTCCTTTGTAAAATTTCATCAATATCTATAGAACTATCATATACGAAATTATAACACAATTTTGTTGGAATCCTTCTAACTGTTCCCTTCATTGAAGCTCAACGCCATACGTGAAGTTAAAAAATATTACTGTCATATATATTGGCCCAAATAAGAGATCCATAATAATATGTTTAGTGCTAACTTCTGAAATATATGCAAATTAACATACAGATTTTTTTTACATCAGCATAAAGAAGTAGAATTCATATTTCGTAATACATTTTTCGTACAATAATAAATATTTTTAATTTATTATTAAATTTATTTTTACTCAGCAACAATAATATTAAAATATCAAGACATTATTTTGCCATCAAACGCGTCTCAATCGGAAGGTTATCATAGTAGTTGCTATTCCAATTTCACATCATTATCAGGACGATACATGAAAATATTTAAGGGTGTCTGGCATTTTTTTTCACCACCGAAATGATCTGGCATTTTGGCATTATAACTTAAAAAAAATATACTTGACACGCTCCAAAAATTTCAACGCAAAATATTTTTTTTGTTTTTTTTTAAATAATATCATTAGGGTGGTCTGGTTCCAAGTTACCCCACTAAAATGATCTATGGTGGATATATTACGTGTATTATTGATATTAAATTACAATCTGTATAATTTTATGCTGGGTCAATTATATTTTTTAACACAAATATTTTACATTACTTTTGCTCTGCACAGTACCTGGCCCACCTGTATATACCAATGAGACTAACCATTCCCTATACAACTACTATAAGTGATACTTTTCACCTACATAGCTAGTTGGGTCAAAACTATGGTCTGCCATGTGTTAACAGCTCTTGGACTATCACTATATTCCTACGCTTACAAGTAAAATGCAGTTAAGCGGATAGATTTAGTTACATTTATGCATGTTAGTTGCAATCAAATTCGTTAATTCAAACGCGTGTTTTCAGCGGACGTTTTACAGCATACCTAGGAGTACTCATGTATTCTACCTATTGTGAACGATTGCGTTCGTATGCTGTAACCTATTTACCAATGTCAAATACTACTCTTGCTGTACAACATACGAGATCACCGTATTTGTTCGAAACGAGCACAGCGCAATACATAGCATACGCATGCAACTCATAGAGTGAAAGACATATCCATCAGCTGCCTCATTACGAATTCGCTTATGTGAGTATGTGTCTACATTATTGATTTTTCTGGAAAATAACTACACTTGTGCACACTTTAACTCCATTTATTGGGAAAAATTGAAAAACTTACGCATCGTCAAACAAAAATAAAAATTTTCTTAGAATAGGTTGCAAATTGATGCTGCAAATTTTAGCAGCACACAATTTCATTTTCAATCCATAATGAGACTAAAGTAATTACGCTTCAAAAACACTTTCAAATTATTTTGGTTTTCTCTGCAATATGTTCAAACTAGCTGTGCCCGCGACTTCTTTCGCCGTGAACGTATAGAAAATATTGTTAAGTCAATTGCAACATTGATACACATAACGCCAGATGGCGTTAAAAAATTAGACTTGTTTATACTTTACTTTGAAATGTTCAAAGGTCAAATTGCCATATTTTAGTTTTGGTTAATCAATTGTTATAAAACGTATTTGTTAAAACTAAAATGTAGGCAAATGTATGTGAAAAAATATATGTGCCTGTATGTTATCCCAGATCCAATAGTCACTATAAAAACTTTATTGAAATATTTTTTTTATTCTTGCGTGACATGTAAAAAAATATACAGGCTTACAGATAAACAGAGAAATATTTAAAAAAAAACAATATTTGTGTGCTCCATTAATTTTGTTATATTCCCGTAAATAATTATTTTATAATATACCTTCAACGCACAGATGCACCAATGTTATTTATACAGACAATAAAGTACATAACAATCAATTTAATGCAGCTGAATACTAAAATTATCAAAGTAATTAAATTATAAATATTGATTTCAAATTGAGAAAACATTGTACGGTTATAACGAATATACAGAATAACGAAAAATTTTATGTGCGAAAGTCAATTGACAATGATGCCCTCGTGCAATCTGCCCTCGTGCGTCTGCTATATTCGGGTTACTTATTTAAGTATCATGTCATGCCTGACCGCGATAGTTTCACTGTTTACCATTGAGTTGGGTTTCGTTATGTTAGATTGGATTGGATTGGATTACGTTGTTTTGGGTTGGGTCATGTTGGTTTGGATTGGCATATACTAAGCAAGTTTAGGTAAATGTTATGTTGGATTGAGTTATATTGAGCTATGTGGGTTTATGTTTAGTTGCGTTGCTTATTTTGGTACATGCTGAGTTGCGTTGTGTTATGCTAGATTAGATTGAGCTTTGTTGGGATATGTTAGGTTGATTTATGTAGGCTTATATTGGGGGAAGTTGGGTTGGTTTTGGTTGGGTTATGCTCGGTTAAGTTGAATTACTTTGGTTTGGGTTAAACTTGCTCAATTGGGGTTATATTAGGTAGGGTAGGGTTTTGTTAGGTTGAATTACTTTTGGTTGGGTTGGATTATGTTATATTAGATTGGTTTATGTTAGATTGGGTTATGTTAGATTATACTGAGGAGGTTGGGTTATATCGAGCATAATATAGAGGGCGGGATTGGTTTATGTTGGTTTATATTAGGTTGGATTGGGTTATTTTTGAATATGTTGGATCAGGTTAAGTTATATTGAGTTATATTACGTTGTGTTGGGTTTTATTGGATTACGTTTGATTGAGTTACATGGTGTAATTTTGGGTTTATATATTATGTATCGATTTGGGTTTCTTTAAGGTAGGTTATGTTATACTAGAACCATTTAAGTTGGGTTGAATTAAGTTGAGTTGGATTTGGGTTATATTTGATTGTGTTGATTTTGTCAGGTTATGTGGGTATGGGTTGGATTATTCCGGGTTTTTTTGGGTTGGGTTTTGTTGGATTCACTTAATGACTTTTATTGTTGTACGTAAAATATACACTGTATATTTGTTGTTTTTGTGCTAATGCGATCGGGTTGTATTTTTGAAAATATTAAATTCGCAGATTTTCTTGCTGAGCAAAAGAATTCAATGAAATTAAAAATTAGTAGTACTTCAAGTAAACCCCGATTTTTTCATAAAACCTGATCTTAATTAGGTTTGTATTTTTATGTGACCTGTGTTTGGAAAAACAGACAAAAATTACAAACACTTTATTTTTGTATTCTAGTACTTTTATTATATTTTCGTAAATAACTTCAATATGCAAAGACGCCAATTCTGCAATTTCATGATATATATATAGGAGTATTTGATGATATGTTCTTCTATAGTACGTACATTCATATTTATCTATGTTTTCTTGTAAATATATATAATGTTTTTATTGGATTCTGTTTCGAACTTGTTGAAATAAAGACGTAACTGCGTTTCTGTGGATAAAAGATTTATTTACTTGTAAAACGTTCCTTCTACAATTTGCTAGTAACATTATCTTATAAACTAAACATTTACTCACCTGCGGATAAAAGAAACAACATTTAAATCCCCTTATTCCGGGTTTATCACCTGAATTCGACAGGTAAGCTTTTTACAATAAAATACTGAATCAAAAACAAATCTAACCTCTCAAAATATTTTGACGTTTGATACGAAAGCTAACAGCGACCTCTATGGAACTTATCATAGATAATGCGGGAGAGTTTAAATGAAAGGATACCTATAGGTTTTCTTTACATCTCCCCGCCGAGAGAAGAACAATTACAAGTGTGATTGCACGTAATTGTTCTTTTCTCAATCGACAATGGAGTAAGTTTTGTAACATGAAACAAATTTGATTCTTCCTTCTTGTGACCGGCATATACTTCATAAATTGTATTAGATATTTTTTTCAAGATCTCGTAGGGTCCAATTCTCAGTTCATCTGTTTTCTTCCTATTTAGTCGATTACCGTTCTCCACATAGACTCTATCTCCTTTTTTAAAGTCATATTCTCTCCTTGATAGGTCATATCTCTTCTTATTATACTCATGAGATTTAATTGCATTTATATATGCTAATTTCCTATCTCTTCTCAGATCTTCATTAGAACATCTTGTTTTTAGTTCTGATGGAAGAATATTTACATTTTCTCCTTCCAATAGGTATTTTGGTGCAAATTTGGTAACAGTGTGTTCTGTTTAATTATATTTCTTTACACAATTCTGTGCTATTGTTGTCCATGCAATCTTTTTTTCGCTTCCATTTATTTGGCATCTTATTTTATTAACTAAAGTTTGGTTCAATCTTTCGTTAAGCCCATTTGAAAAAGGAGTGTCCACCGCAGTAAAAATTATTCTTATACTGTTATCTTTCAGAAATCCCTTAAATTCTTTAGAATTTATACCAGGATATTGGTCCGTTAATATCATATCAATTTTATGACTTTGTGTCACTCGTTGAATAAGTTTAATAAAATCGTTAGTGCTTTGGTTTTTTAACGTCAAGATATAAGCATACCTAGTGAAATGATCAACTAAAAGATGCAGGTACTTTTTTGTTGACCGAGATCCCTCAAAGCCACCAATTGTATCAATTGATACAATTTCAAATGGGTGTCTTGCTGGTCCTAAATGTGACAATAATCCATATTTCGGCTTTCTCCTTGTTTTATTTTTAATGCATATTTCACATTCTTCGCAAGTCTGTTTAATTTTTCCTATGATATTCTTCGCTGAATAGTATGGTGTTAATTTATTTATAATTTGTGTTGTTCCTAGGTGGCAATAAGTAATGTGTACTTTTTTTATCAATGTTTTGCTTAATCCTTCTGATAGTATAATTTTGTTTCTTCCTTTATTTTTCTTGTAGTATATTTCATCTCTTAGTATAAGTCCATTTTTATCTTTTTGTATTTCTTGATTTGAATTTTGATCTATTTTTATTTCTTCTATAGTTATTAAATTTACCACTTTCAAAGCATCATCATCATTATTTTCACTGGGATCTAGGACTGGATTTCTGCTCAAACAATCTGCCTCTATATTTGTTTTTCCAGGATTATATTTAATTTTGAAATTGTATTGGGATAATTAATATGTTAGGTCTCCGAGCTCCTCATCAGTTCTTGCTTTAATATTCAAGTTTTCTAGTGGTTTATGATCAGAATACACCGTAAACTCCTTCCCATAAGCAAATGCTGCCAGTATTTTATAGCTTCTTTTATTGCTAAACATTCTAGGTATATTTCCTTCTTCTTTTTTTGTGTATCTGTTAATTTTTTTGAAAAATAAGCATCTGGTTTATTGTCTCCATTTTTATCAGGTTGTTTTAACACTGCGCCTGTTCCTTTTGCACTTGCGTCTGTATAAATGTTTATTGGTAATTCTGGATCATAAATTTTCAGAATTGGTACAGAGCACAGTAGTGTTTTCATTTTATCAAATGATTTTTGACATTCTTCAGTCCACACGAATTTCACATCTTTCTTTAACAAATTGTGTAACGGGTCCAAGATGATAGCACTGTGTGGCACAAACTTGTGATGAAAATTTACTTTTCCTAGGAATTGTCGTACATTTTTCCTTGTTTCTGGTATCAGAAAATCTTTTACTGCTACCAAATAATCTTTTAGAGGCCTCACTGAATTGTTTTCTATTATGTGGCCTAAATACTTGGCATAACTACTTGCAAATATGCACTTGGTAAGTTTTAGTCTAAACCCTTCCGTTTGTATTGCCTCCAGTAACCGTGATATATGTGACATATGTTCTTCAAAGGTTTTTGAATAAATGAGTATATCATCTATGAAACTTACTGAAAAATCAGAGAGCTTATTCTTTCTTATGATGTTAGTCATTATCCTTTGAAAAATGGCTGGAGCAGTTTTTAGTCCAAATGGTAAGCATGTCCATTGAAAATGACCTTCCTGAGTAACAAAGACCGTTTTGTACCTATCCTGTACTTTCAATGGAATTGACCAAAACGCTGAATTAATATCAAACGTTGAGAAATACTTACAGTTTACTGTTTGTCATTAGATCTTCAATCAATGGAAATGGCTGTGATTGTGGTATTATCTTGTTCAATTCCCTGAAATCTATACAAAGTCTTGTTTTTCGTTCATCTTCCTTTTTATAAGCCAGAGTTACTGGGGCAGCAAACGGGCTATATGATTCCTCAATCAAATTTTTCTCTAATAATTTTGATATTTGTTTTTCTATCTCTCTTCTATCTTCAGCTATACATCTGTATGGACGTTTGCAGCAGTATTTATCCACCATCAGGTCAATATGAGCTTCATAATCTCGTACAGTGCCGACATCATATTTATTCTTAGCAAAGACAGTCTTAAATTTGTCTATGAGCTCGTCAATCTCTAATTTTTGTTGTTTATCTAGATGATTAACAATCTTTTCAAATTTATCAGTTTTAATATGTTCATTGAAGTTTATTTCGTGTTTCACCTTCTCCATTCTAGGGCTTCCTAATCTTGGTTCAGTTTTGTCTCCTAGTACATGAGGAATGTTGACATTTGTATCGTTTTTTATATTAAGCTCTTCTTTCTGACCTTTTTGTGTTATTTTTAAGTCTTCATTTTGAATAAGCTTGAATTTTCTTATACAATCTAAACCAATTAGGAAATCATATTTAAAATTTTCTTTGTCTATGACAAAAATATCCATGTTTTGTTCTACATTATATATTTTAATTTTTAATGTAACCATACCTTTTGTTTTTTTCTCACCATTAATAGTATTTAAATTTACTATTTGTGTACTTTTTTCTTCATTCCGTATATTTAATAATTTAGCATTAATTAATGACACATTTGAACCTGAATCATAAATTCCAGTTACTTTCACAGTGTCATTCAATAGTAAATTTATTTTTATTAATGGTGGCACCTCTAGTGTTTTGGATATTTGTTATTCAGTTCTGTTTCTATTTCGGAGTTATTTACTGTTCTCACTATTGATTTCTGAGTTCTATCTTTAAACCAGCAATTCTCCTCTGGGTGATAGCGTTTCCCTTTTTTTTCATTGGCACAAATTTGGCATGGTTTTCTTTCTTCAATTGTTTTTGTTTAAGGTCAGAATTTGTAAATCCTTTTTTTTCATACTTAGTTTTCCCAACGAGGTGTTCTAGTTTTCCTATTTCATTATACAAATCTTCTGTTTGTTGCAAAGTTTCTCTGTCGATTTTATCGGCAACAAAATTAGGCAAGCCGAATGCTATGAGATCAATAAGAGTCCCAGTATCAATGTTCTTCCTAACTTCCAGTAGTAATTTCTCTTTCTTTAGAGCGTACTCGAGTAACGGACCTGCTTGGTATTTAAAACCTAGAGCATATCTCATGGATGACCAACCTTTATTTGCAAATGTCTCACAAAAGCATTTCTCCCATTTGTTCCACTCTGATTCTACTGTGTATTTTATTAGCATACAGTCGTACCAATGTACACTTGACGACTCCATAAAATTTTTCAAAATCTCTATTTTCTTTTTGTCTTCGTTGATTTTGAAACGTTCACATTCTTTATTAAAATTATTAATCCACTGGTAGGCATTAGTGGTTTTACTTGTGAACTTTTCTATCATAAAATTCTTCGCTATCTCGCCTAGATTTTGAGTTTCTGATTTTTGTTCTTTTTCTTCGAGTAATTTTTCTAACAGTTTTTCCAAAGAGTTGTTTGAGCCACCATATTTAGACTCTAGATCACATTCAGTTTCTATTATTTCTTCTAGATAAACATCATTAAACTGCAAGTTTTGAGCTTCATCCAAATATGCTTCCGATATCTCATCTGTCAAAGTTATTAAAATTTTCCTTTTTTGGTGTCTTCTTTGCAATGTTTTTTTTATTTTGGCATAGTTTGTAGTACTCATAATTGCGTTGTGTTGATTCACTGGTTGATATTCCGGTGGTATTCCATAGATGTGACCACTAGTTGTGGCAATTGAGGTTATGCATAAAATGTTGGGTTTTCCATCGGATGCTGTCTTCACAGCAAAATAAAATCTTAACTTATCCATTATTCTCTCGAAATATATGCAGAAAATGTAGTTTTATAATGTTTTTATTGGATTCTGTTTCGAACTTGTTGAAATAAAGACGTAACTGCGTTTCTGTGGATAAAAGATTTATTTACTTATAAAACGTTCCTTCTACAATTTGCTAGTAACATTATCTTATAAACTAAACATTTACTCACCTGCGGATAAAAGAAACAACATTTAAAGCCCTTATTTCGGGTTTATCATCTGAATTCGACAGGTAAGCTTTTTACAATAAAATACTGAATCAAAAACAAATCTAACCTCTCAAAATCTTTTGACGTTTGATACGGAAGCTAACAGCGACCTCTATGGAACTTATCATAGATAATGCGGCAGAGTTTAAATGAAAGGATACCTATAGGTTTTCTTTACATATATAAAAGAATTGAACCTGAGTGAAATCCCGGAGATGGCTGGCCCTAGAGATGCAGATAGCACTTTAATGCCAGGTACTGTGTGTTTTTTTATTAATAAAATACTAGTAATGATTAACCCATTTCAATTAGAGAAATTTTCAACCCACCCAAAGGAATACACTTTTATTTAAAACTTGCTGTACCCGCAACTCCGTTCGTTCGTTCATGCATCTTTAGAAAATAATATTACCAAGTATGTTATTAATATAGGTAACGCTATCTATTACAATAATTATAAAAGTAAACTAACTTGAATAAATGTGTATTGAGAGGAAAATTACTAATGTTCTTCGTAATTGATTGATTAGGCCAATCCATAGCCTATATATTATCTCACACCTTTGCGAAATTTTGGGTGGAGATTTAGAAAAATATGCATTAACCAATTTGGAGTAATATTCTGTGGATATATATGTATGCATTTTATATCTTGTAAGGAAATTTTCCACCGGATATATAATAACAAAAATAGATTCAGTCAGAGGTGAAGTGTACGAGAGAAGAGGTTCTTGAGTGAGCAATCAGTAAACAATCAAAAGCGACGCTTGCCTTTTCTATGGGAAATCGCAGCAATTTGATCTACCGAAATACATAATTACACTACACGTCTCAAATTACTACCCGTATAGTATTCTCTGCTATTCTTGCATTACGATAGATGTCATTGTTGGTCGTCTTCCAGGCATACTTACTTTATTGTCTATATATGCAACAAAACTGTCAAATTGGTCTATTCGTACATTGGACCAATTTAGGAATAATGATTAATAGGAACGTGAAAGTTGTAGTTCAATACAATTATCTAACTTCCAAACTTTGGTTTGTTTGGCAGTGAAACTGATTATTCATTCCTGTATCACGCAAGAACAGCTAAAGGAATATCGATTATGTTTTCTTTGGTTCATTCTAGTAGATCTGGGTAACATGTAAATTACGTATCATCGCAATAAAACAACTAAAAAACATATAGTATTTGCCTTTTAATAGACATTTACATTAGTTAGCTTACTTTTGTAATTATTCTAATAGATGGCGTTACCTTTGGTAATATCAAAATTAAAAATATTATTTTCGAAAGATGCATGCGAACGAAGTTGCCGGTATAGCTAGTTTTAAATATATTGTGTGTATTTTATATATATCAAATATATTTCTAGTGTATTTCTGTAAGTAGGTTGAAAATTTCTTTAAATAAAATTGGTTAATGATTGCTAGTATTTTATTTTGAAAAAACGCGCAGCACCGGGTATTGTATTGATCATGTTCAATTCTTTTCTATTTCTATAAAAAACGGACATAAATATGTACGTTTTTTTATCATGAAATTTTAGAATGGGCGTATCTGTACCTACATTGAAGTTATTTATGGAAAAAATATTCGGAGGAGTATAGTTAAAGTATTGAAACACAAAATTACAGTTTTTAGAATTTTTATCTGTTGTACTTCTTAAAACACAGAACACATCAAAATACTGATATAATTGAGATGAGGTTTTTTTGAAAAACTTGCGGGTTTATTTGAAGCGGCAATATTTTTTTATTTCATCGGACTCGTTTGCTTAGATATAAGATATCCGAGTTTAATATTCCCAAAAATAAATTTTATTCCGTTAGCACAACAACAACAAAAAAGTGCTCTAGCTAATCGACTCGTATTTATTACACAAATGTACAGTAAATCCAATACAATCAAACATAAAACAACCCAACTCAATTTAATCCAACCCAATCTAAAGTCATCCCATAACCTACTCCATAACCTACATAACATAACCTACCCCGACATAACCCAACCCAATCCAATATAACCTAACATAACCTAACCAGATCCAACATAACCTAGCTCAGCCTAATGCAATCAAATATAACGCAGCCCAATCTAAACAAACATAAACAGACCTAACCGTACTTAACTTAATATAACTCAACTTAACCAAACATAACCTTAAATAATCCGGCAAAACCAAACATAACCCAACACTACCCAACTTATCCTAATATAACCCAATCTAAACGAATATAACCCAACAAAAGCCAATCCAACCCAACATAACCGATATAACCCAACCCGCCTCAATATAACCTAACATAAACCAACCTAATATAATACAATTCAACTTAATCCGAAGTTAGTCAACCCAATATAATTCAACCCAACCTAACTTAAACCAACATAACCCAACCCAACATAAACTCCACCCAACTAAACGTAATCCAACTCAACCTAATATATTCCAAAATAACATGAACAAAATTATCGTAACCCAATTCATCCCAACATGACCCTATATAATAAAACTCAACCTAGTATAATCCAACTTGACCCAGCCTAACCCAAGCCAACGTAATCCTACTCAACCGTGCATAACCCAAACCACAACAATCCAAACTCTCCCAACATAAACCCACATAACCTAACCCAACATAGTCTAGCGTAACCTACCCTAACCTAACATAACCCCACATAACTTATTCTAACCCGACACAAGGCAACTCAACATGATATAACCCATTATAATCTAAATTAACTTAATATAAACCAACCTAAACCAACCAAACCCAACACAACATAGCCCACCCCAACTCACCCCAACATAAAAAACCCAACTCAAGAACAAGAACAGTAAAATGAGTGCGGTCAGGCGTGACAGGTGAATTGATGCCGGAGGGGCAGGTGCTCGAGCAAGCAATCCAAATGCGGGCAGACGCATGAGATAGAAATCATTGTCAATCGTCTTTCGTACATAACATTTTTCGATATTCTATGCATTCCTTACAAGCTTACTATGTTTCCTCAATTTTTTAAAACTGATATTTGTAATTTAATTACTTTGATAAATTTAGTATTCAGCTACACCTGTTTGATTGTTACGTACTTTATAGTTTATTCATTTATTAAAATTGGTGTATCTGTGCGTTGAAGGTAACCTCAAAATTATTTATGGCCACATAAAATCAATAGAACACAAAAATATTGTTTTCTAAATATTTCTCCGTTTATTCATGAACTTGTTTACTTTTTCGCATATCACGCAAGAACGATAAACATTATTTCAGTAAAGTTGTTATGGGTATTAATGTTGCAATTAACAATATTTTCTATATGCAATTAACAATATTTTCAATAATATAGACGCATACTCATATAAGCTATTACGTATTGACATAACTGATGAATATTTCTTGCATTCGATGAGCTGTGTGCGCGTGCTCAATTGTTTTGCACTGTATATGCTCCGAACAAATAAGGTAGATCATGTCTTACGGCCGGAGTACGTTCTATAACATTTGTAAATAGGTTAAGGTCACGGTACGGTAAGTAGGATACGCATTCTTTCACAGCTGGTGGAACACGAAAGTACTCTTACGTATGCCGTCAAATATCATCGCAACTCATAGCATGCGTTTGAATTTTGGAATTTGAATGAAACTAAAACTTTGCAGTTAGAACAACTAAAATTTTCCACAATATAATGAAAGTACGACAGTTTTAAGTTTGAAAATACCACACATGCTCGTAATACACAGCTGCAATTAAAGTGGTATTAATTATTTCCAACTTGTTACGTCGAAGTGGCGGCTCGAGTCTGGCATTAATTTTGAGCATTTCCCTTTGTGGCAAACAAAGTGCACTCCGGCCAGTCTACTACTAAGTAATTGTAGTGCGGGACAAGTTGCTGATTAAAATATAAGCTTTATTAATTTATTCATGTAACATTGAATTTCGTATTTCGTGATAAGTTTTGTAAATAAATTTGATAAATAAAATTTTTCACAAAACTTCTTTTCACGCAAGTACGAGTATTAAAAAATATAAACGGTATCATAACGCAAAACGTCACACCGTTTGAAATACATATTTCGTTTACTAAAACAAACCATTGAAGATTATATTAATCATATTTCCCAAAATTATTGATATTTTTTTAATAAAAATCAATTTTTAATTTACAAAAAAACCTATTTTCTCTTAAGTTTTGATGAAGAAATTTACCTGTTTTCAAATAAATTGGTAGAAATTAGTTTAAAGGAAAAACAAAATTGTTAATTCACATATGTGGTTGAATTTCTAACTAAAACCTAATAACGAAAATCAGAGAAATATTTTTTTCCACGATCATATTCTGAATTCGAGTAGTCACAAATCTTCCTAAGTACTAACTCCGTAAATAAAAGTATAAACAAATATAAGCTAAAACCTTTATAATTTAAATGAAATGACCTGAAAACATGACCTCTAATATTTGGTATACTCTCGTAGTGGATAAACTTCACAGCACAGTTCATCGACCTACATATTAATTTCGAATATTCAAATAACGTATTTAGGGACACCCCATTTACGATTTGCCATGTTGTTTGGTGTGTTTGCTGCTAAAGGAACTTAAAATAAAAGCAAACACTAGAGAATTTGTAAAACTAACATGTAGAAAGAATGAGGATAAATAGTGGCACAAAGCAGTCAACAAACCTTACAAAATGCGTTCCCTCCAACAGACTTCTTTGCGGTTTGTGCTGATGAGGAATTTTTAATTCGTCCGAAGTTTGGTTTCATAATTATGTTACTTACACTTTGTCATACTTAAAGTTGTGTCAGAAAATTAAAGCGTCATATTTATAATCCTATTACGCTTTATGTTATTGACTCCCAAAGGAATTTAAATTAAAAACAAACAATACATAATTGATCCAACGAACGAAGAGAAGGAATAAGTTTAAATAATGGTACATAAAACTAACAAAGTATGTATGTGAAACTAACAAAGCTGGGGGAGGAATGAGGATAAATGGTGGCACAAAGCAATCAATACCTAAGAAAGACGTCCCCTCCACCGATCTTCTTTGCGATTTGTACTGGTGAGGAACTCTTGAAATCGACGTAAGTTTGGTCTCATAAATCTGTTACTTACATTATATCATACTTAAAGTTAGGAAAGTAAAGTGTCATATTTATGATATTATTTTAGAGTATCTTTTTGGCTACCGCAATAAATTAAATAAAAAAAGATGAATACTTAATTTATCCAACGAACGAAGGGAAGAAATAAGGTTAAGCAGTGGTAGAAGACAGGTAATAGCTAATAAAGACATCACCTGCACCCATCCTGCATTGCTGTTCTTGCGGTGTATACTTGTGAGGAATTCTTTAATTCATCAGTACACTGGCTTCATAATCTTGTTGCTTGCATATGTCAGAAAAACGAAATGCATTAATTCTGGACAATTTTAAGTAATTTATGGAGAGGTGCAAGTCAGTTATAAAATATTTTTTTTAAATTAGAAATGTGGTTATCTTTACCATAACGCAGAGTTTAATAAAATAATATGAAAATACATAAAATGTTAAAAAAAATTGTGCTACATTCGTATTCCAAAATAGATATATTTGGATCAAATACTGAAAAATATTTTTGGGTTGACACAAAAAAACTAAAAGTTAAAACAAGGAGAGTATTTTCCAAAATGTTGACTGACAAGACTGATTAGTTTTTTCAAACAATTCAGTAGATTTATTTGAAAAAAAAAATAAGCAATACAGGTTTTCTATCTAAACTTATTATGTTACCTACTATAAAATTAATAATTTAAAGCATTGAAAAATTGCCTGCAGGAATCATGAAAAAAATAGAGATATCTAATAAGATATATGTATCTAAGAGTTTTGTTAAAATAAACTGAGGTCCTTAACTAATGGTATTAATAAAATAATACTGTGTTTGTTCTTGAATTATTACTACAAATACAGGAATGTTAAATAACTATAATACATTTTATTATAAATAAAAACATCAATATAAAAATACAAGAAAAAACATTAATATTTGAATTATTTTTAATAAACATTTTTTACTCGTGACATTCAATGAGTTTCGCTCCATGAAGAGCGATGGACCTGCCTCTGGAAATAAAATTCATAACGAGTTGAAATAATTAAAAGATGTCGCTTTTGTTATGAGCTAAAATTTAATCATATTTTGACATTTCAGCTTACCTTTTTCTTTGTATATTCACACCAGTCCACCATTTAATATTTTTCGTAGATGATTGGCTCGACTCAGTGGTTTGCTTATTTGCTATAATTTCATACATACGACCTTTCAACTAGTTATAACATATACTAAAATATATTTTTATAAGAATTTTCTGACACCAATATTTAATAATAGGATTTCAAATACTTGCATAAATGAACTAGATAACTTATCAAAAACGTAATTTTCTTTATTTACTATTTTCACTCCTATCTCCGCAAAAACCATAACTGTTTTTATTTTAATCTCCCAATGTTGAAGAAGCAATTGTTTTAATGATAATTGCAAAATTTAACTATTTAAGTATGTATTATAATAATATTTTGTTGTCGAAGATTTATGCATTTCACTAATGGTAAGAAGACTATCGCCATATTACAATCACTTGTAAATCATATGCTTATTTACAAATCATAAATAAATATGGTTTTATTTATTTTAAATTAAGAATCATTTTAACAAATTTATTTACTTATATAAGGAAAGACGGTCTTATCTAAAAGGGGAAAGAAGAAAGGCAGCTCTTGATGCTGGTATTGTAAAAATATTATTATCATGAAAGATGAGGAAGTTTTTGGGTATCAAAGTAAGGGTAAAAAACCTAAGTATAAGTGAGTGAATATTCAGTAACAGAGGAGGTGAGAATGTGTGCATTTAATAATAGAGGATTATTTTCATAGAAGTAATCTCGTTTTTGTTTTTCCAAATTTCCGAACTTAAATTTCTTAACAGAATATTATGAGAATAAGAAAGAATTAATAATTTTTTAGTCCCTTGAAAAATAATTGGTATAACATGTTTTCTTTGATGACACATTCTGAAGGAATGGTTACGAAACAAGAAATTTCTTTCCATCGCATTAATGAAATGTGAGATAGACTAGATTCAAGACATTACAAATACTTGGTACTACAAGTTTTTCAAGTCAATTTACTATATACTTTGAATCACTTTAGAATAATTAAGTGCCAAACAAATTTGGCTTTGAAATTGAAGACTTATTTATGTAAATGCAAAGCCGTTCAATTGGCAATAAACTTAAGCTCGTTACTAGCACATGTTGAATTGTAAGTTACCCTTATAAATTTAGTTGCATTAAACACATAATCGCTATTTAAGCTTCACCTAATGATATCGTTTCTTTATTTTAATTTATTGTGGTTAGTAAAATTAACTAAATTGAAATAAGAAATTAAATCAAATCAAATTTGTTAGACAAAAAATAACAGGTCATAACATTCATGTTTAGTGAAAATATCATGACTTATACGAAAGCTGATATATTTTAAATTGTGAAAGAAACATAGTTTCCTTGTTTTGCCAACTTTTTCGTTATTTTCTTTCAAATTTATTGTCGTTAAACTTTTCCCGTATAATTACATTTGTGAGTATGCCAATGTGGATGTTTTTAATTTTCTATACCTCAAGAAAAAAAAAGTCTCATAAGATACCAGCTTTACCCAGGCACGTCTATCCGTTTGTAATAGCCGTTTTACTGTTGCGTAAACCTAAGTTTTGTAATACGTGATTGCCCTTTAATTGATGTGTGAACTTAAATTTTGTAATGACGGGTAAAATTAAGATTTGTAACAAAATCAAGTAAGGAAATAGGATGCACGTTTTCTGAAAACTTCTGAGTTATCGAGCAAAATACTAAGTTGAAATAATGTGTAGGACACGTAATTAATAATACAATTTGTTATTGTTGTCTTCTCATTATTATTTCTTGTCATTTCAAACGACTTATCGTGGTTATTGATTGCAAGCATCTAAAAAGTGTTTTCTAAAAATTGCCTAATTTTCGTCGATGTAAAATTATGTTAAAAAATATAAATAAATACGATATTTACGTATGAACCAAAATCACTGCTGCAACAAAAAAACAGTGGTAATTTAAATCTAAATTTCCCAAAAAGAATTTTTTAAATATACTTATCTGTAATGGATGCCTTTACCTGTACATATTATTCAAGGATGTTCTTTGTGAACATTCTGCATGTAATTCTGCAGTAATTAAATTCAGGGCATCAATATAAGGACCGAAAGTTTATAATATTTTACATGTCTTAAAAATTTGTACTTAATGTACATCTGTCCTGTCTTAATGTAATCACTCTAAATAAGTAGGATACTTTTATGTTTTATGCACAAAATATAACTGCTAATATATTCCTTTTAAAAATGCAATATTTTATGACCAAAACAGTGTATCTGAAACAATTGATTAAGTTCGTATAATTGAAATACTGTAAAAATTTTAATTGGGTCAAATAAATAAAGCTGGTGAGTAAGAATAGGACTTGCTAAAAGTAGGTTCCGCATAGTTTAGACCTAATATGAGAACATAAGTTGAAGTATATTTTCGGCAGATTATTATATTACATGTTATTAACAAGTATTTTATGGACTTTTTCAGCGATATCTCCAGAACCGTCTTTCATAAAATTATTAAAAATACTTTTGATTTATTTTAAATCGATTTTTCCGTTAATATAACACATGATACATATATTTAAAATAAAAAAAATAATGAAGCAATATACTAATATAATTATTTTTGAGAGTAAGCTATTAAGATATATGCACATTAGTAGGCCATACCTTGACAGATATACAAACGGATAGATACATGAGTGATGATTTTTTCACTTTTCGGGCGCAGAATCTTAAATGTATATTAATATAAATGCGTAAATTAATATTTACATTCGCTACTTCAAACAATTGCATCATATAACACTTCTATTATGTTGATCATCTCGGTTTCCTTGATGGTTTCGTAAAAAAGCCCAGCTTATGTTTTCAGAGACAAATTTAAAAAATAGCCGTCAAAATTTTAATGAATTTCTATGCCAAATTTCGATCCATAGTTATGGAGTGGGAAAAATGTACATATAATTATAAACATTTCTACAAAATTAACGCCAAATATATTCAATATTTGAAAACAGCAGATTTGGCTACATTGGTGATATTGTACCGTCGACTCCGAATTAAATTTCGGAAGACGATACAAAGCATGTGGTTCAACAAAAGGTGCATAAAGTGTAACCTTACACCAAGTCATGTGAACATTAAGACTAGTGGAACAACTCGAGCAGCCCACAAAGCAACAGCAAAAGCCGTCATCACCTGACTAAAGGAAGAAATTCGGGAAGCTATAATCAAGCGAGACAACATAAACCTCTGTCTAAAGGTAATTCACTCCACTTTAACATATCTCTTTCACCCTATAGAATTTGATACTTTAGACTATAACATTAGAAATGATGTCAGTGCCATAATAAGAAACATAACACAAAAACAATTAAACAAAATTAAAAAACTTAAAGTCAAAACCCAGAAACCAAGTCACATCCAAACAAACATTTTATCCCAGAACAGTAAACATTTTAAAATCAACGTTTATTAATAAAGAACTAGAACTTTTAAATAAAATATTTAAATATAATATTCCCATCGCACCCTCACGAAAAAACATAGAATCACTGGTAGTAGATACCACGATTGTATTCAGTAACCAGGACACACTTACTAAACACAAAGCTTCTGATATAATATGTAAAGAATACTCTAAAACCAAAACACACATCAATGATGAAATGTTGACACAACGTAATTTGCGTAAATTAAAATTAATAAAGATAAACTCATCCTATCTAAAGCAGATAAAGGCAACACTATAGTTATTCTAGACCAAAGTGAATATAAAAATAAAGTATACGATTTCCTTAAACCAGAAGACCATAGATATACAAAGGGACCCCACAACGACATTTGTAGATAAGGTAAAACAAATAATTAAAACCTGTAATACCATATTTCCTAATGAATTCGCGAAACGTAAAGTTATAGAAATGAACCCTCGACCCCCAATACTCTATGGACAACCTAAAATGCATAAACCAAATATACCCATACGATCTGTTGTCTCATACACAAATGCACCCTAAAAAAAATTTGCTGTCCACCTTAATAACATTTTTAGGAATAAAACCGTATTTGCGCCTAAATATACCATTAGAAACTTTCAAGACCTCTGTAATAAAATTAAAAATATACACCTAACACCCAATTGTAAATTAGTATCACTCGACGTGGTAAACTTATTTTCTAATATACCACCAAAAGATTACCTAAATATTATTTCAGATATCTTAGAAAAGAAACGGTTAAACCCCATTGAAGCATCAGAAATTAGAGACCTCTTTAAATTATGCATGGACCAAAATTATTTCCTATTCGATAAAAAATGTTATTAATAAGTCAATGGCTTTGCAATTAGCTCCCCCCTCAGTCCCCTTTTAGCCGAGTTATTTATGAAAAATCTAGAAACCAGCCTCTTAAACAGTAAATTAGCCACCAATATATTATACCAATATAGATAGTTTGATGACATCCTTATCTGCTGGAAAGGTAGACAGCGACAATTAGACCAGTTTGTTAACTTTGTCAAGTCCCTACAAAACAATATCAAATTCACGTTAGAAGTAGAATTCTATAATAAACTAATCTTCTTAGATATTACAATGGAACGCAAAAAAAACATAAATTTAGTATATTTAGAAAAGACACATTTGCAAACTCCATAATTAATGGTCATTCTCAACACCTTTGGTCCCATAAGTTAGCAGCTTTTCACTCCATGATTCACAGAGCTTTAACCATCCCTCTAGAATAACCTAATTTACGTAAAGAAATAAAAACTATAAAACAAATCGCAGTAAATAATAATTATAACGCAGCAATTGTCACAAAACTGTACCATAACAAATTAAGAAAAAGACTAATACAAGAAATATACCCGGTCGTACCAAATAATAATAATATTTACTATAAATATATCCCATACATAGGTAATATATCTCTGAAATTAGGAAAACTCAACTAATAATACAAATATAAATAATGCAATATGAGCTTATAGTACTTTAAACAACTTGGGTAAAACCCTTATTAATAATAAAGAAAAAATGGATAAACATAAAGAGAGTGATATCTATAAACTTAAATGTAACGACTGTAATAGTGTATAAGATCAAACAGGAAGAGATTTTACCACAAGATATAAAGAACACATCGCCAGCTGGCGAAATAACAAACCAGACACATCTCACTTTGCTAAACATCTTATTGAAAATAACCATCACCCTCATATTAATAATGCCCCCTACATATTACAAATAAATACAAAAGGCAATAAACTTAATATCCTAGAAACATTAGAAATAAACAGACATAAAAAAGACACCAACGTTAACATATGAAATGAACAACTAAAATAATATCATCACCCATTCTTAATATCTTCTAAACATAAAACAATTAGACAACATTGATACTACAGTACTTTTCAAATTGTTTCAGCCCACATACATATATTAATATAAGTACATAAAAATTAAAACAAATAAATAAATAAATATATAAATAAATAAATAAATAAATATATGAATAAATAAAACCGGAGATATGTAGAATTAATGGTACAAACTTGTTCTAATTTTCATATACCCTTGCTTTTGTTTAAATATATTACCGAGGAAAACTTCCAGTTCATTTTATTACATACACCGGAACATTTGCATTGTACAACCTCATAGAATAACATCAATTGAACTTATTATCCTCACTAAAATATTGGTATATCGTATAACTCTCGGAAATATAATAAAACATACACAGTTTCCTTACAATAAACTCACTAACACGAGCAGTGGGAAAACCCACACAGACCCGGCTGCCGCTATTGTGTTTGAAACATATAAATGCTGTTGGATGTTCCTAAGTCATTCTTTGCTAATATCCCGCCTGAAGATGTTGTAATACAACGAAACCCAGGTCGTGGTAAAGAAATTAAAGAAAGTAGAAATAATACTACATCACGTAGTTTCATTTAATTGTGATTAATAAAAAAGATTAAACTTAACCCTTACATAGTGAGTTATATAATAATATTGAAAAAAATTGCCTGATTATATTTAAATTAAAGTAAGTGCTTCAATATTGTTATCCCATTTTGAACAGCTATGTGTGAATAACAGAGATGTGAAACATTTTCATAAAATATTTTTGTCCGATATACAATAACTAATTACAAATTTTGTTACGTATATTGTTTTGAAATGTATAATGAGCATACTTAGGGAGAAGCGGTTCCGTCACCTGCTGAAAAATTAGTGAGGCCAAATATAATTTAACTAGTTGTACCGACGCGACGCCCTTCACGTCGAATTCGATATAAGAATTTAAAAAAAGAGGAAAAATTAGTCTTTTTCTATTTTTTTCTCTCGGAACTCTATGAGCATATAGTTTAGTAAAACACTAAAAAGTGAGCATTACGAATATAACATACAAAATGGGATTCAAATCAGTGTAGTAGATTTCGCATGATTGAAAAATACATTAACACAGAAACACACAGACATAAAAATGCTAAAAATAGATTTTTGGCTCCAAATATCATTCTATGCCCTAAATAAATCACTCTTGTTACAATATATTCCATGTAAAAATTCATGCTGTTACAATTTTATTTTATGAATAGATTACTTTATTCTTAAGAAAAATAATTGAAAAATCTTAAATATGGGCTAAAGTTATTATAATTTTAATATAACTTTAGTGTCGATTGTTATATACAACAGCCAATATATTGTAATAAATTCACATAAATAAATGTAATAAGTTAGCAAATAAATACTAGTTCATGTAAGATTAATATAATAAAATAATAAAACCAGCATTAGTACAGCAACGAGGTCTTGCATCTTAAACGGAGAACAATCAGTGTACTCGTACATACAGTTATTCTTCGCATAAAATGTATCTTTGTAAAATTGTTAGAAAGAGATATTTTTTAAGTTATGTTTCCATCAATAAAAATATTTTTTTGTATAATAGCATTGTTATACATACAAATATTCAAAAAGACTAGGGTCAAAACAAAAATGTCTTTACCTAATAGCTTTAAAGACGTTTAATGTATGAATTTTTTTTTACATTGACTCTACATACACATAAATTCTAATTATTAAGGGGACTGAAGCGCAATAATGAATTGATTGTAATGAGAACAATACAACGGTCGTACTTCCGTGTGCTGTATTAACTGATGAAAACAGGACTTGTAAAATTTTCTCTTTATAACAATATAAAATATACGTATTATTTATCTTATATTTACTAACCGGTTCAGTGCAATGTGAACATATACTTTGACTGTACACATACATAAATTTGTGCATGCATTTTCCGCTTATGTCGTAGTCCCTTGCTGTTATGATAAGGACTGAAACGCAATAACGAAGTAGATTGAATTGTGAACTGCCTACGCGTTGGGGAGGCTGGCGACGTTTTGCTCCGGGAGCCGGGGAGACGCCCGACGCGATACCGTCGATCCTCTGACAAGTGTCGCGATTAGACGCTGCGAGTTTCGAATTGCAATTAGCCTGGTGGCGGAGGTAAATTTCAGCGTTCTAGAGGTAGATATTTACTTTTAATTATTATAATTATTTAGTACATTGGTGGGACAAAGTAGGTTCAAAGAGAAACTGATAAAAACAAATGTAGTCGCATTTTCACACATAATTCTTACATTATTGAAGTAAAAAAAAATAAACTTTTGCTCTTCTTTTTATTATGGTCTTTACAATAATAAGTGAGTCGTCATACCAATAAAAAGGAAACAAAAACTTAAGGTCGAGTCTCCGAGTGTAAATATGTATAAAAAAATATTTCCCCTTCGTCTGGTAATAACTTTGAAATACTTGTACATTTTCATATAATTTTGACCTAATAAGTCGACTTGGATCCAATGGAACCTTTCAGATGACATGTTATCCGTAACTTCATCGCATTGTTGGCAATATAATATAATTACAATGATACTTTACGTGTATATAACAAAATCAAAAGTCAAGCTGGTCAAATATGCTTGAAACATGTTACGACAAGGTATAATTTCGTAATTTTGTAGATATTTTTTTAAGCTTCTGTTCGAGAAAGTTTTGAACGGAACGTAATTTTTGTGACCAATTCGTTCATTCATCTCTCCGTCCATCTCTCTGTCACAAGCTTCTAACATTTAATTAAATAAGATATATTATGTTATATTTTATATTCCCTAACCCAGCACTAAAAAGGGTATTTAAAATAAATTGAAACTGAGTTTCAACGGAGTTTCCAAACATATAAACGGGAGCTACAAAAATAAAACTTTTCCATAGGCATGGTGGGATATGGTGGGAAAGGCTTTTTTTGAGTAGAGTGCAAACATGTTTTTTCTTCTGCTGAAAGATAACAAATTTATGGATGATCAAATTGTCAATTTTACATCGATATTTATTGTAAGAACTATTTCAGAATCGACTCTTTGAAAATAATTATGAGTTGGAGAGAGTTTAAAAAAAGAGAGAATATTTAAAAATAACAAAGTACAATTAAAAACCTTATAAAGATTAGATGGAATTTTCGACGATGTAGCTTAACTATGCAAACACATAGAAACAGAAATAAATATTATTAATTTATTTTTGAAGTAACTTCTCTTAATTAAACTTGTGGATGAAAAATATTTTCATTATTGAAAAAGTGTTTCCATATTCTATATAAATTTTTAATAATATTTTTGATGGGGCATCTATTTCGCAAAATGAGTATATCCAAGAATTTCCCAATACCTTTCCCACCTTCCAAATATTTTCCAATACCTTACCACACCTACTAACTTTTTAACAACTTACGTAAAAACGAGAAGTAATAAAGATAATAATAAAGAGAAGTTCATTCAGTTACTGGGTGTAATATAATATAATTCTAGTCCCATTACTTTAACAAATTAAAAGAAAATAGATGAACAAATTATTGCACATAGCAGGCTGCATAAAATCCTCACACTACATTACTACGAATATACAATTGCCGCAAATGACTTGGTCAAATTACATATTATTCAACAAATGACATAAGGCATACTGCCGTCGCATGCTTTACTGCGAGACAAAAACCGCGTATTTATCTACGAACCTGTGGCTATAGGACCCAAAATAAATGTGTGTATGACATATACTCTAATGTGTCTATGTCAATTTTTAAGTGAATTAATCAGAAAATATTTATTACAGAGTTCTTCGCTTTTCAATTTCTAGGTGATTTCACTATATCTTCATTAATCGTACCAGTAAGACACCAAATTCAAGTTCACCAGAAAAGTTTCAAACGATTATAGGTATAATGTAATTTATGAGTCGCGATCAAAATTGACACACAAAGAGCGTGGTTCAAAATCTAGGTTAAGTTCATAGGTTTAATAAATGGTGGTCCAATAATTCAGATAAAAAAAGTTCAGAGGGCAAGACATTTGTTAAAATTTTACCTTGCAACGAAAATACACAAATACTATTAATATATTAAAATTTAATTTATGTTTCATTAAAAAAGATAATTAATTTTAATTATTTTTTTGCAAACCAAAGTGCTTCCCGACTGACATCTTTGTATTAAATTAAATACGCGTACTTATTTTATGGTGTAGTACACTTCAATTAAACTTTTATAATAAATTAAATTTGAAATATGACATACCTATGAACAACGTCTTCCTTTCATTGTTTTTTGTAAATGTTAAATAAAAACAAAATTTTTAATATATTTGTCTTCGTTACTCGTATGTTGCACATTCTACTGCCGGGTAGCCAGTGCCATTATATACCCGTGTGCGAGAATGGAAAAGACTTAATAAATTTAACATACCTAATTTATATATGTATAAAGTTAAATTTCTTGTGAACATTTTTACATAATTAGGAATTTTATTACAGATTTATAATGAACTTAATTTTGCTCGCGGCCTTGCTTATGTAAATAACAGTATCGGATAAAATTAATGTTGTTTGAGACTTTTTTTGAATTGCTTGAAATTAGCCACGTAATTGTGTTTATTGTGAACATTTAATTAAGCTTTATTGTAGCTCCTTCCGGTATTTGTTGACTTCCGTAAGTTTCTTTTGTGCAATTCAGCCCTTTATATTACATTGTGGCAGTAAATAAAGCCGATAGCAAGCGTCTGCTGGAGAGGTTAATGTCATAGAGTTTGATTACCTGTGTTGTTCATATTGTAAAAAAGTAATAAGGAAAAATAGTGTACAATAGAAAAAAATTTACATTTATATTATCAAAATATTAATTTTTCAAGTAGCACATCGATTCGCAAAGAAGTCATGATAAAATACACTAAAATAAAAGTATACACAGCGCCATCTAAATTAATGTTAGTAAATTGATTTGCGTAATTTTCCTTAAAATTTCTCAAATAAATATTTATAAAAATGAATCGAAGCTTTAGGCAATACCGTAGATATCATTGGCGTATAGATTGCGGTGCATATACATATGATTGCGTTATATATGCGTATGTGCGTGTGTGCGTGCGTGCGTGCATGCGCTCGTTCATATATAATATGCGTAAATGTGTGCGTGCAAACTTTCAATATGACCTTGGATTTAATGTTTGGGTTTGGTTTGCAGATTACAAATAACAATTTTGTCATTAGAGCTTCGTGAGACCAATACTATTTTTCCATTTGTGTTCTTATGGAAAGGGCCTGAGATTAAAAGAAAACTGTTTTTTTTTAATTCCATACCCAGCCATAACCAATTTACTTGTTACAGTCCTCACACTATTTTATTTTTAGGTATTCAAGAGCCTTTTGGTCTATGCCTAATAATTCATTTACATCGTGATTAACAAATCCAACCTTTCTATTTTTTGTTCCCTGGAATGCATCAAAAAGCCAGATTGGTTGTCCCCTAAAATGCTTCCATAAACACACTACCTTACTGATAACGTGACGTTTCCGTAATGAAATACCTTATTAATTTAGTTAAGTCTGTCCGTCCATGTACCTTCGACAACATACCCCAGCTGCTAAAATTTTTCATCTGAATTTTTAACGTAGACATCTACATACAAAGATATGAATTAAAAAGTATCGAAATTAAAGAAAAAATATGAACGATTACTCTAATATGAACGAACAATACGTGTAAAATAGAATCATAAATGTTTTTATTCCCTGGAACCAGATATTGTTGAACAGGTCTTCAAAAATAAAGCTAAGTTTCTTGAGGATGAAGTAATTAATTTATCAATAATCAATTTCAAATCAAATATCTCAGTTCAATTAAAGTTTCTCCTATTTTATAACCATTTCAACACGCACTTGGCTAGTTTTTTTATTGTATAATAACACTAATTAACTCGACAATATTGCTTATTTGATATTGATGTCTAATTTCTCCATACAACGATAAAATAAGGACATCCTCTTTTCTCCCCTATCTTCTCCTGGGTTACAACCCGTAAACTCTTGCAAACAATTAAATGAAACTGGAAATATATTCTTTAATACCTATTATTTATTTTAATTTTCATCTCGACCTAGTATCTGTTTATGTATTCCGTCGTGAATTTTGAGCAGTAATAAGTAAAAATATTTTCTATTTTTATATTGCAAAAGCAGGCATATCTTTTTTTAATTAAAAATTAAATAGTAAAAAATCTAAAGCAAAATTTAACAGTTTTCACAGAGAAGATCTTTTGCAATAATACTTCAGGACAAAATTTCCTGAAACTATATTGAGTACCAACAAGAAACCGTATGATAATTTTTAATGTGTGGGGAAAACTGTCTTAATATGTATTTTATACTCAGTAAATTGAATCTTTTAAATATTTTTTTTGTAAAATACCAAGTTTTAAATTTTCAACAAGTTTACTTTTCTGCACTGTTAACTCATATGTCTTAATGATTTTGTTTTAAATAATCTCTTTAGAATTTGTTTTTAATATTTTTTACTTATAGTGTACTGAGTTTTGTTACATATTTTACTGAGTGTTTTTTGGCAAAGTTTGTACGTACATCTGTACTTACAAATGAATGATGAAATTGATTAACACATTCGCTCTAAACAATTGAATAACACTTATTATACAGAGGTCCTTCACAATTGTAATAGGGACTGTAACACGATAATGAAATAGTATGGATTGAGAAATATCCGCGAGTAGGATAAATAGTCAACATCGTTTCCTTAGGGCGCTAATGGGGTATCCTTAACTCGCTAAAAAGTACCGCGGCTATAACTCTACGAATAACGAATGAAAATAAAACGAAGATATGTTTGTGTATTTAAAAGTGATTGATATTCTTAAACAAATACGAAGTGAACAAAGTTTGATAATATGATTGTAGATGTGTCTATGGAAAGTAGAAAATATTTTCTAAGTGTGAATATTGAGTTAACGTAAAGCAAAAATAGAGAAAATATTGACGTAGTGGAAAATAAAGTGATTTCATAAGAGTCACAAAAACACTGTAATAAAACAATAGGGGAAAAATAAGAAACATAATGGTCACTTGGAATGTTATAAACACATCTTGCAACTTATTCTAATAAATAAAAATTAAAAGTTTTATGTATTTAATTATCTGACAAATAGTAATAACATTGTTATTATTTTTAAGCTTTGTACTTAATAACGCAGTCTAACATAATATTCATTTAATTTGCTTTTTTATTCTCTTTTAATATTTATTTGAACTTGATGTCGACAGTAAACCAATTATTATTATTAACATGTGCTCAAAAAAACCGTGTATCGTTTGTTACCATGGTAATTAGATACAAAACATATTAATTATTATTTTTAACGTTTCAGTACTTCATAAGACTTCGTTTTCGAGGTCGTTTTTTTTTAAACAAAAATTTATTTTAAAATGGTTTGTGGTCTCTTATAGACTCACCAATATCTATATATAACAAAATAACAGAATTGTTGTGAGGTAGAGGAACATAATAAATGCAATTTAACAAAAAATATGTATTTTGAATTTATGTTTATTTGCCTTCCTTTTTTGTTTGCTATTTGGCTGTTAATTTGAACACGTATCATATAAAAACTAAAAAACCAATAAGGAAGAAATGTTTTCAGTATTTTACGGGTTGACTTAAATTATCATAGTTTTTTTTTATTTAATCGGTTACTCAGATTAATCAAAATCTGGTTACTCAATCGGTTACTCATTTCGATTTACTCAATCAGAATATACGTCAATTGAGTATTTCCAAAAAATAATTTCTATTCCCTCAGTCGAAAATAAAGAAAAGCTACTCAACGCGTATTTATACAATGCTTATTTTTTACCCGGATATATAATTCATCATACATTTGTGTAATAATTACTTGATGACTAAATTTACGTACATCAATAGAAGGCACTATGTGTAATTTTAATCGTGTAATAATATTTTGCAGCTGGAGATACATTGACGAAATGGACGTGGTACGAGTTGAAGTGGTGCAGGTGGAGTGGTGCTGGAGGGGTACGTACACCACTTCACATTTCACATCTTGCCACGTTCATTTTGCTAATGTAAGTAAACAAATTGATTGCGGGGAGTAACATAATCCAAACTAACCCAATTAAACCAAACATAACCGTACCCAATCCAACCTAAGAAAAGCCGATGCAATATAATCCAACCCAATATCACCTAAAATGCATATAATAAAACTATAGAATGGGCCTGTTTGTACACTGAAGATATTTACATAAAAATATTAAGAGTTAGATGACGAGAACAACAGAATAAAAAAATATAGTTTTGGGTATGCAAAGGCATCAAGTAGGAACTATTAACCCAATTAATATGAAGTTTTTCAAGAATATAAAAGTTAACTTGAAGTAACATTAATTTTTACTTTATCGAAATCGGAAATATTCTGCAGGAGATGCGCGATTAAAATATTTTCAAAAATGTATTTATATTTCATTTACAAAAAAGCAAACAAGCGTCAAGATACTCGACGCATAGTAATTAAAAAACATTATAGCTTATCTATACACTATATATATATATTTACACAAATAGATGGAGCCATGTATAATTTAAATCGTGCTTTAAAATTTTCTACCCAGACAGGCATTGGCGAAATGGGTGTGGCTAGTTAAAATATGGAGTGGCGCGGGAGGGGTAGATGTTTATTGTTGATGTTGATGATTTAAGTGAGCAGTCTGAATGTGGACTGACGTCGTTGTTGGTCGTCTTACGAACATAACTTTTTCGATGATGTATATTTCCGAAATAAACACTATTTTCCTCGATTTGTTTAAAATGTGAATTTGTTATTAATGTTTGTAATTTAATTACTTTTATAGGCGTAACATCAGGCTGTATAAATCTGATTTTGACGTACTCTATAGTCCGTACATACAATAAAATTGTAGAAGGAGTCTTGTCTTCGCCGTGTATTACAAGGTTTTGACCAAATGTATATGAAATCACAATTTAAAAAAAATGAATAGTCATTTAAATCGGTTACAGCACGTGAAAGAAATGCATCAACATACGTAAAAGGAAAAACAGTCAAATTGAAAATTTCCTTTCTTTGAATTCAGTTAAAGACTACAGTTAAATACCCCAAACCATCGCACTGTTAAAGATGTAAATATATATACTACCGAAGATAGATCTATGTACGTGTGGTATACGATTTACGAAGGAATGATCGCCTGGGGAGTAATTAGATTTGCAATAAAATAATAAGCTTAGCATATCTTATGCTTATTTTTTCTTTTATTTATATTAATCTGAGGCCAAACAAATGCATAATTATAATAATTGATCGTAAATGCAAGACGCCTTTAACGTGTCGAGAAAAAATAATATATTGCTCATTAATGACTATCGAAAACACTTGAGCTATTTATACCCAGTATCCGGGAAAGAATGGCGAACGAAGAAATACATTATTCGTTGACTGAATAATAGTTGATTGTCTTTAAAATAAAATTGAAAAGATGACTTTCATACTTATTTGTCTTTTTTTCAGACACATGACACTATCGTACCTCAATCAGGACCGCTCGGGATAAAGGTCGCGACTCTGTGGCGCGAGATATTGTATGTCATAATTCGTCATTTATACGTAGCGAGTATTTCGTTTAATTAATTGATTAAATAACATGTATTATAACTATTAAAAACCTAATAACAAAATATTATTAATGTATTCACTCTTATTGTAGTTCTGCGGAAACCACTCAATCCATCAATCACACTTATTCAAGATTGTAAAGTATTACACAGAAAAGTTATTTTAGTAACAATTATTTAAAAAAAATTATTGACTTAATATTCCTATAAAATTATTTCACTTATTTGTTTAAGAAGTCTAAAAGGAGATATTCAAAATGGTTTCGGTTTTGTTCTATCACAATCGCGGTCTCCTTATGATTGAATTAGTAGCATTATTCACCATTTGAAAATTTCTCCTAATCGCATGCACATAAAAACAGCATTATGTCACAATATTCCGAATTTAAATAGCGCTCAGTATCCATTAAATAGTTATCAAAACAATTATTAACAAAAACAAACGCTAATACTCCAGAAATCGAAATATGTCGACTGTAAATTTAAAAAACGACACATACATTCAAAGTGTGGCGTTTGTCTGATTGTTGTTCGCCAGCGCAGGTAATAAATTAAATCTGCGCCAAGCACCATTATTTCTCAACCTGGAGGTCGCGTTTATTATTAAAATCGGCGTAAAAAACAAGACCTGCATACAAAACATTCGTTTATTCAATTTCAATCCTTTTTTTTATGAATTGAAATAGCGCTCAGTAGCAATAAATTATTGGAACGAAGTTCCTTATCGCGCGTTGCCGAAGGGGCTAGACGGAAAAAATTAAGACCAAAAGTTGTAACGACACTTTTGCTATAGTAGCGGGCGCGCTGCAAGCCGTGCGGCGTGCGCGTGTTTCTCCCTCTGTCTCTATCTCTCATAGAAAGCAAGCCAGTTAGTTTCGTCTTTCTATTTCGCATTGAACAGTATGGTGTCACGACGAATATTTTTGTTGAGTGTATACAGGTTTTTTGTACATAATAAATAATAAAAAATAATAACAATAATTATTATTATAACTTAAAAGAAATAAAATTTTAATACAATTCCTTCACTAATTAATCGAAAGGAACTTCGTTCCATCCGGGTGTCCCTTGACACCTCTCGAGTTTTTGTTTTATCGATGTTATAGTTTACCATGTATAAGTATTGTTGTGTATATTATTGTATCTATCGATCGAGCTATGAAGAAACTATACAAATTAAAATTTACAACTTTACAAATCAAAATTTAAATACGATTAATAGAATAACTCAAATGATCGATAAAGTGATTAACTCGATACTTAATACTAGAGTGTGTCTGTGTGTACAATAAGACGGTTAATAGTACATATTCAAAGCTAATCAAATAATAAAATGAAGTAAGTTTTCAGTGCATGTTATGTCAATAAAATTTAATTGAAGTATTTTTTTCTGTGCAAATATTATACAAACTATTTAATCCATGTGATAAGTGATTTCCCCGTAACTGCAACATGAGGTGAATATGCTCAAAATTAGTAATTAATCTTTTATGTTGTTAATAGTCATGTTTCATGTCATTTATGAAATAAATTAAATTCAACATTTAGTTACGTAATGGCGCGGGTATAGTGAAATAATAATATCAGATGTTCGTTACATTGAATAAAATGGTATATGTAGTGGTTGCGTACGGCGTACACAACCACTAAATATATACGCGTATACGTCATTAGCGTTGTGTATTAAAAAGGGTTACAGGTAACATTTTTTTTGCACTCGATTCGAAAAAGGACGTGTTTTTTGTTTTATTCCAACGAACAGCGTTTTTCTTTGTCCGATATTTATTCTCGGACAACGTGTATATTATTAAAAATAAAAATAACTACGCCAAGACATGGTAAGTAAAGATATTCCAATTAATTTGCTATATATAATATTTACACCTTCCACCGTTTTTAATTAGAAAAATTGTATAACTAATTATTATTAACGAATAAATCAGATCGCCAGAGCGATTTAAATACCGAAATTAATACCAAATAGTATGTTATTTTGCAATGTGACACATTTAAATATTTGCGCAAATAATTTTTACTCAAGTTTTAGCAAAATATATTTTTAATTTATTTTAACAATTAGGTAAGAAAAGAAGTAAACTGTGTTTTTCTAATCAAGTGTTATAATTTCAGTAAAAGTCAACGTATATTTACAAAGGCAATAAATATTTATACTCATTGTATAATTTTATGTAGTATATTTCAATAGTAAGTACAATGTAGCCGACATACCGCAAATTGTAAATTGTGTATGCTGTGATTATTAATATACTGGCAAATATATTAAAACATTTGGGTCTTCTAAAATTTTCAAGGACTTTAAGTCATTCTAAGTTGCGTACTTGTGTCTTGAATAAGTTATGAACAAGAATTATTTGAATATATAACTCAGATAATTGAAAATCAACATTAATATGTGATGCCACGTCTATTCCAATGAAACCAAATTTTCGGGAAGCACTTTGTTTATCATACAGAAGATTCATTTTGAGAAGTTAAGTTCTTTATACTAATTTGCATTCTCAAAGTGAAATATCGCATCAGTATAAAAATACCATGGTAAAATAACATGAAAGGTTAGTTTTTTGCTAAGCAATACTTCAAGAATTTTGTAGTTAAAATTAATGTAACTGTAAAAAAATTTAACCTCATCAAAAATGTAACGGTAACCATAGTGGAATTATGAAATTTAATTCCAGTTTAGTGGATGTAATACATAAAATATTTATTTTGTAACGCTCGATGTCACCGATGTCTTACATTTTAACACATTCTGCACTGAGGTTTCAATTTTGGAAATGTTTTAAATTTGATAGATATTTAATTGAAGTACAGACTTATTTTTAAGGATACTGAATTTTCACTTCTTTTAAAATAAATTTCAAATGACATTGAGCATTTTCCTAAATATAAAGAAATGGTAATAGTCTATCTCATATATAAAAGTTAATGCACAATAATTTTTTAATATATGAATAAAAATCTGCAAAGGAAAACCAAGAGTCCATAAAAAATAAGACAGAATATGAAAATATAATTACAATCATATATATATTTCTGAAGGTTAAATATAAGTTGCATCTTGCCTTTTGGTTATAACAATCAACGCAACGTTGATTCACTAATTTTGGCCATTTTCTGAAAACGCTTCACTTGGTTTATTTGATTGAAAACGGTACTTCATTATATTGATTATATCATCTAATAATCCAGGAGACCAGGATTTTTGTGGCTTAAAATATTTTTGCTTTGAGTATCCTCTTAAAGAATTCAACCGTCACCTCTCTTATAAAAAAAAACGAAGATGAAACAAGTCATATGTGGAAATACGTTAAACAATATTAAGTTTTATCGTGTCACTTGAAAACCATACATCTGAACTATTGAGATAATTTATCAGACGATTATGGTCGGTTGTTTAAAGAGTTTTTCAATCATAAACTACTTCGATAATTTGAAATATTGTTTCTAATAATAAATGTATATATATATATATATATATATATATATATATATCTATGTTGGTTGGTTGATATATATATATGTGTTATATATATATATATACACACACACATATATATATATATATATATATATATATATATATATAATTATAAACATCTCTGAATTTTCCGTGTCAAATATGAAAAAAAACTTAGAACAATTCCAGCACTATTCCCTTATTCTTTTCAAAGCATATAACTATGCAAAAGTTTTCCAAGCCTCATTTTTTTTGCTAGTCTATAATTAGATGGTAAACGTTTGTTTACAAGTAATTCCCCCAACGATACATACATTAAGGTTAATATAATTTAATAGAATAAGGTGATATTGAAATTTAATGTATAAGTCTGTAGGTTTACCTAAAAACTAAACAATGGAAAATGTTTACGTACATGCACAAAAGAGAAAATAATTTAGAGTGACTTATTCGGCAATTAGAAGGAAAAACTACATCTATGCATATAATAAAATTGTAACAGAGTTAACTCTGTACATGGAAAATATTTTAAATATTTTATATTTTAAAAAGAGTAACTAATTTAGTATAGAATGATAAAAGAAGCCAGAAAATTTGTTTTTTGAATTTTGGTCTACCTGATTACATATTATTTTATTCGTCAATTATGCAAAATCGACTGCAGGGTGCTTCCACTGAAATGCGACATTGTAGGTTCAAAATAAAATTTATGCAATCGTTATAACTTACAGGCAAAATGGTAGCTTGTTAAATATATTTACTGGCAACACTAAATTTTAAAACAAAAAACGACCATTTTTTTTCTTTATGACAGTTTGATTGGAACGTTGTCGACAGTTACAAAACACGTAAAACTTTTGTAATTAATAAACATCGTTTATTTTTAATGGACTTGTGCTTAAAGTTTTGTACAAATAACAGTGTTGGTAGTGTGTGATAATAAATTTTATATTGGACGACAAATAATTGGTAGGTATTTAAATTTAATGGTTTGAATTTCATTTAAAAGTCAAACACTCCAAAATTATGTAACACAGGTGATCAAAAGGCATATTTTTTACTTTTATACAAAATATTATTCGTTTCAAAAGATTCAGTTTTTTATTTAGATCCTATTTATATAAGTAAGTGATAAGTCACAGAAATATGCAACTATTTTTATACAATTGTTATATTAAATTTATTAAAAAGATGTTATTAATATTGTAACATAAGTTACCGGTAACTCACGTTACATGAAGTAAGGTGAGTTACCATTGCTAAAGTTTTATTCAACGTGAGTGAATGTGTAATATTGTACTATGTGACGAATTTCTTGTATTGTTTTAGAGATAATGGCTTTGCCGGAGGCTGAAAAGATGAGGAGTAGAAGGGAAAACTGAAAAGACTTAACCAATACGATGAATTTAAGGCCAAACATAGGCAACAAGCAAAAAAAAGTAGAGACAATGCAAAATGAATGCTAAATGAATTACAAACAAGAAAATTAAAGAAAAAACTAGAGGAAATAAGAAGAAAAGCCAGAGAAAGAGTACAAAAACATAGAAATTAGAAGAAGGAAGCTTTGAACCATAACGAACTAGACGGTACTTCGTATTCTAGTTTAAAAACGCTTGGAAAAGCTAAATTGAGGGTTAAAAAAGCATTGCCTGCATGTCCTTTGCGGAAAAAAATTGTGCTTCAAAAGATTTTGGAGGAAATAGATTTAGAACCATTAACTACTACACAAAAATCGAAACACTGCATCTCTGATGAAGTTACATCAAAAGTGAAGCAATTTTACGAGAGAGACGATATTAGCAGGCAGCCGCATGGTTTGAAAGAAGTCAAAACCGTCCGTGAAGGGAATATAAAGTCAAAACTACAAATTCATCACCTATTTATGTCGGTGAAAGAAGCTTATGCATTGTTTGTTGAAGAAAATGGGTAGATTATCGGAAAAACCAAATTTTCAGAGCTAAGACCACAACATGTCCTATTAAGCTCCACTATACTATGTAATGTATATTTGTGTCGCTACCACAAAAACTATATTTTGGCTGTAAACACTTTCCACGAGATCTCTAAATCTTTCCCGGCCTACGATAGTTCTTTTCTTTACACTATTTTATGCAAAACTCCCACAAAAGATTGTTGGTATGACGAGTGCAATAAATGTCGAAATAAATTAAAAAGAGTGATGAACAGAGCCATCAGAGACGCTGAAAACATACCATATGAAGTAACATGGCACTTCTGGAAGAACGATAATAAAGGCAAACTATGTATGACCGTTCAAAGTGGAAATTTGGATGAACTTCAGAAACATTTAATGGATCTGACGCCCTCATTCAAATTACATTGCTTTGTTAAGAATAGTCAAGCAAAGTCTTACGTAAAAGACAAAGATGCCGTCATCAAAAACATAAATAAAGCGGCTAGTCTCTTGCAAGTAGATTTTTCGGAAAATTATACCTGTTTAGCTCGAGATGAAGTGCAGAGTTTTCATTGGGTGCAACCGCAGGTCACTCTATTCACAATGTCACTTTGGCACTCGGGAAAACATTTTCCAATTGTCATTGTTTCTGATAACAGGCACCATCCCAAAGACACCATTGTCCCTTTCATGGAGCGAGCACTAGAAGAACTTCCAGATAATATCGAAGAGGTTCACGTATGATCAGACGGTCCAGCATCGCAATTTAAAAATCGGTTCATTGCTGCGTCACTGCCTTTGCTTGAACAAATATCGGCTAAGAAAATTATATAGAACTATTTTGCTACCTCACACGGTAAAGGCCCGGTTCATGGCATTGGTGGTGCATTAAAACGTTTAATAAGAGGTAAAGTAATCAGCCGTGTAGAACATGTTTTTAATGCCCAACAATTTACGCAGGTTGGTAATCAATATTCCAGAGTGAACGTTATAAATATGGAAGAAGAAGAAATTAAAAGTAGGTTTGCCAAGTTGAAACTGAAGGCAGTGTTCGACAAAGCATTACACATCGGGGGTATTGCGAAGATTCACAATATTTACATAAGTAATAGTGCGGTGAAAACTGAATCCATAACAACAGATTCAACTCTCATAAAAGAGAAATCGTTTTACCATACTGTGTATGGATCGGATGAGTCTGACAGCTCAGATGATGACGTTCCGCTGTCTATTATAAAGGCAAAACGTTAGTTTTAAGTTTAACTACCATTTCCTTAATTAAATTTAATTTTTGGTCCACAAAATATCTAGAAGAAAACTTTGAATATGTATGTAACATGAGTTACCAAAATCTATGTAACATGAGTGACCATTATTTAATTATCTAAAAAAAATGTGTTTCTTAAACCTTTAATATTGCTAATGATCTCATATGTAAGACACTTAATAAAAACGGATTTGATTTTGAATATTTTTATTTTATTTAAACGGAACAGAATTTATAGGGTACATAATAACCTAATTAAGCTAATGTGGCCAAAGGTAACGTGAGTCACCACGGATTTTTATTGAAACTAAAAAAAACTAAATCTAGAAAATTAAGAGGGTAGTTGATATAATTATAAATATATGGTATGCTAGCTTTGTTAGTTTTACTCGGGAAGTAAAAATGTGACATGAGTTACCATGGAATTACCCTGCATGTATTGTGATGAAATTTGATATGGGAATAGTTTACACCTTAAAGACACATTTCACATATATATATATATATATATATATATATATATATATATATATATATATATATATAAGAATAATACAATTATAAATTATGTGTGTAATAATGTTATTTCTAGAAAAACTCTGCACTTCCATAAAAACAAACGTAAATTTGAAAAAGAACAAACAGAAATGAAAATCTTGAAAACCTCGGCATGTAGTTATGTATAATAAAAGAAAATAAAACTTCACATATATGACAAAAGTTAGATCTTAGAAAAATACACACATACAGGCATGATAGACCCTATTTATCTAGATGTCCCTCCCTACTTCGATAAGCATGGTTACACCATAACGAAGGAGATTGAATTAAGGACTGTCTGTGCGCTTGGTAAATTCTCGACATTTTTCCTTAGGGGGCTGCCAAGTCGCTTACCGCTGTATCGTCAACCTAATAATATGTATCACAACTACAAACCGAAGTTCAAAATAGTGATTAGTCTGTCGGTGAATACTTGTTTATATATTTAAAATATGATTGTAATTTTTAAATAGAATAAGAAGTGAACAAAGTGTGACATCATGTTTACAAAAACATGTCAAATTATGATAAAAGTATTTGTATAAACAAGTAATATGTTTATATGAAATAAAAAAGACGGAGTAAGTTATTTAACGTAAGTGTAAACAAACCAGGAAACATTTGAAACATACAGTGAATTTTAAGATCCAAAGATTGTATCTACAGAAAACAAACATTAACTTTCATAAATTGAAAAATGTCATGTAAATATGTTAGTGCCATGTAAATACGTCCATTCGTATGTGCCATTGTAGAAATAGAATGGCTATTTCCGCAACACATTCTGATGAATTTATCTTGATACTAATAATAAATATAAATGTCTGATATTAAAGATTATTTTTCAGAAGCAATGAACAAATCTAAGGACTTTTAAGTCTAATATCAAAATAAGTAACTTAACCTTACTAAAGTGCATTCATTCTTGCTTTTCAGTTCAATGAAAATAATATCAACTTTATGTTTGAACAACAGATTCATCGATCATTCTTATTAGTCGAACGCCAAAGGCGAAAAGGAGGGTAATAATTTTTGCGTTCTTGTTAACGAAGTAATTCTTTTCCTTACGGTATCCATTTAGGTGGGTAATTTGGTACATTACTCTGAACAATAAAAAGAAAAAAATTTTTGTTTAGTATTTAATTTTTATATTAAACAAAAATTTTTTTAATATCTCATTTCGTTTTAATTTTTTTGGATTGGAGTAAAGTGATATCATCTATAATGAAAATTATGGAAAAAATTCCATGATAGCAGTTTAAAATACGCGGGCGATCTCAACAAAGATATTTAAAAGAAGGGTTTAATTATAGGTAATAAAGTTTTAGTTTTTTGAAGGTAGAAAATATTGATGTAAAATATTTAATAAAAACATGTGAAAGTTTTTTTATAATCACCATATATATTTTATATTCATATTTAAAAAAGGAATCAGCCGTGTAAAGAAATACAACGAAAAGCACTATCGAACACGTCTGAGTTTTTAATTCTTCATGGGGATCTTAATCTATTTCGATAAGTGCGTAATTTCCCCTTGGTTTCATAAGTATCGCTAAATATGCAACATTACTTAAGAATGGAGCGTTTTGAAATTGTTTTTACATCAGAATTACATTCAGTTGATGTATTCACCCAATGAATTGCTATAGATATTTAAGGAAGTAACTTTTGAATTGCCATAGATATTTGAAGTTGAACTTTTTAAGAAAAAAAATTAAAAAAGGAAAGACATGAATAAACAATTAATTGAAAAGAAACAGGTTTTACTAATCTGCAGGCAGCGTACGATCACAATAATCAATCCAAGTTAGATTGTTTTATCTTCCCAGCAAAACATTGCAAACATTAAATAAATGTTTAAAGGGTTTGTAAGATTTCTTCCGGTGCAATTGGGCTTTTCGACATTTTATTTTTATTTTTTTTTAACATTCCCTACCTTAAAAAAAAGAAACGGCAATCTTATAGCATAACAGCCATTTTAATATCACAGTCATAAAGGTGAGAGCCAATTTTATTTGAAACCATTTGACGCAGAAACTTGAAATTTGGAATACCCGCATGTATCGTAACGGCTAAAGATCAGAAATACTCACATGGGAATTTTATAAGAAGCAAATAAAACGTCAGATTTTTTCTTATTTCTTATATTGTGTATGATCTGAAAAAGTCATGTATAACAAAGATTTCAAAACTACTTTACAATTTTCTGTAAATATGTAAATAAAAACGTAATAATAAAAATGTTCGTATTAATTTATTCGAATTGTTTGACGGTTTGTCTGTTGTCCTAATAATATTTCTCTCCATAGGGTCTCTTCTTTCCCCGCATAATGACAAACCAAATTGACATCTATTAAAATAATGCTGTAAAATTGCTTCTTCTGCATTTATTTCGTAACTTTGTACTTTTATATATTTTAAATAATGAATTTAAATTCGTGTTATATATAAACAATTCTTTGGGTAAAATGATGAATTAAATCTTAATTCTCAAGCAAAGCATTAAATCTTAATTCTCTTAAAGGTCAAGCAGTGAGAATTAAAAAGACACAAAAAGAAAATTTTTCTGTCTTTTTTCCTAGACTTGTTTTTATTTGTCAAGTAAAATAGGGAAATAAATAAATAGCAGTTGTTAGTACTTTTAATGGTTACGTCATGATTTCGTTCAACATAATTTAATATTTGTATAATGCATTGAATTGACCACAGCATGGTTAGGGAAGACAAAACATTGATTCTACGGAAGATGCGTACACGTGAGATATGAATTTTTGGCCTGATCAGTCGCTCAGTAAATATCCAGATTTAATTTTATCGAGTTTAACTGTTCTGAAGTTCACCCCTTTTTTAACTATATTATTTTAATTTATTCAATTACATCAATAGGTAGGCAGTATCAAATATAAGAATATAAAGTGTGAAAAAAAATTTTTTTTAATAATTTTGTTACTTAGTTTAAATTTGAATATATATTCTAATAAACAAAAAAAGGTAATCACGTTTTTGAAGCGAGACTTCTTTAGCGACCTCTGAGTAATTATATTATGTTGAAATTGTTTAATATTTAAAAAAAGGGAATATGTATGAATGCAGGTGTGTAAGCACTACATAAGTCAGCTTGTATGGGTGAAGATCACACCTTTTGGTGACTTTAGGTACAGAATAACTAAATGGAATCTCCAGAATTTGAACTCTATTTATTTATTTTGAAAAGCACGTTGATCTTAGATACTTTCTCGATACTGATGAAGGAACTCCACAATAACATGTTTCTTCATTGACTTATTTTTTATAAAAAGTTTGAGCTCGTGTGTTTGTCTCAATGTCCACTCTGGTATTTGTAGGTTTTTGAATTTTAATTTCTGTATTGACGTGTGGGTTGTTTTATCACGTTAAAAGGGATGTAAAACGTTTTGGAGAGGGAGATGTAGGTCCTATACCTACATGTGTGTGTGAGAATAGAAGGGACAAACCAGAAAAAGTGAAGTAGTACGTACACTTGAGCATATGTATGAAAATATTTATTTCATCCTTAAGCTCATGTGAAAGAGTTTCGAATTTTTAGCCTCAAAATTGGTGCAAGATTTTCGATTTATTATTTTTAAATATGTTCAATAAATCTTCACTTGTTCAATAAATCTTCACTCTTCTCTTCAATAAATCTTCAGTTTATATATGCCGAGAACTGATTTCACGAGATATATCAAAACGCAACTAAATTTAATTTCTATGTATTACTTGAATGAAATTGATAAATCTATATGTTCCTTACAAATACAAGATTTAAATAAAAGGAAAATTAATATTCTTCAAGACATGGTTAAGTTTTATATAACATAAATATGTCATTAATTGTTGACTATCTGTACCGTAAAACTGATATACTCGTTAATATTATAACAAGTTTAATTCCCTAAATCTTTTCGAAAGAAAGGGTAAGGAAGGCTTTTCCAAAAACGATAACATGTACTCGAAGTAAACTTAGTTTATCGAAATAATATTTTCTGAAATGATATTGGACGAAATTTTCAAAATAATATTGCTGAATATGCCATGAGTTTAACTCAAATCTAGTCACGTGTTTTATCGACTATAAAAAGACGTTAGACAGCGTAGTTTGGATTAAGCTGTTAATGGAAGTGCCGCAATATTTGGTACAACCCATAAAAAATTGCATTGTGATTAGAGGCAGTAAACGTAGGTCTAGCGTTATCGAAGGTATTAAATTTTGAAAAGAATATCTCTTATCGTCTTCAATATATGCAGTAAATTGTGTAGAAAGAAACTAGGTGGGATCAGAGTTTGAGGAAATCGTATACTTAAGGCACGCTCACGATATTACATTTCTAGCAAGGACACCAAACGGAATGATTATTGTGGCGGTTGAGAAAGTGACTAATTTGGTCTCCTAATAAACTAAACAAAGACGAAAGTCATATTTGTGGCAGAGCAAGATCATTTATAAAAGACAGTATCCTGATAGACCTCGAATTGGTCGAGGAGTTTAATTATTTGGAATTCTGAGAAACGAAAAGTGGAAATGCAAAAAAAATCTTCGTCGCATTGCCACTACAAAAAATATTATATAGCAAAGGTGCGAAAAAACTAAAATATGCACCAAAAACAAACAGAATGTGGAGAGTATCAAAGAATGCACCAGATTGGTGCATTCTTTGATACTCTATATTCTGTGTTTCTCAGACCTGGAAAATACAAACAGCAGGTAAACAAACACATTGACGCCTCTGAGATATAATGTTGGCGATGCATGCCGTTGACATCTTATACTAATGTTGGGACCATTGAGTCCAAAATCAAAGAAATTGACATCCGCGGCAGGCTGTCCTCGACAATCGCCCGTCGGCTACTCAAATTGTTTGGCCAATCATAAAAAAACAAATAAACAGTACGGATTGAAGTGACATACCTGGTGGCCAAAGGCTGGTCTATCAACTGACCAGATTACAACCACCCTACAAATGACCATCCATGAGTCCATAAGATTATTTCAAGATCGAAGAGACTGGCAATTAACAATGAAATAATAAACAATTACCTCTTCTACCTTATCGTTAAGTGAAACGATTAAGGTGGAAGAATGGCTCATAAATTGTTATGAGTTGCGACATCATGGAAAGAGCAAACAAGTCATAGTAAAACAGAAGCAATTTTTAAGAAAATGAATTTTCTATATTTGTGAATCAACACGGTTTCTTTAACGAATCATGTATTATTTTTCAGTAGCAGTTTCAAAAAGAGAAAAACTATTTTTCCCACGAGGGAACGGAGGAGGTATTTGCATTTAGGGTGAGAGGTTGTTTGTTTGTTTGTTTGTGCAATCCAATGTTTCAATTTATCTCCAAAACGGTTTGACCGTACACAATCATGTTTACGGTTTTCTGTAAAATGTTTGTGATTCCTTACCTATGGTTCCTAGATAGTCGTTATGGCGATTACTCACCAGGGGCGCCGCAATAAACAATTTGTTGCTAACAAATGTTCCTATTTATCTCTCAAACGGTTTGACCGATTTAGTAATTGTTTTCTGCAAAATATTTATAGTTCATTCACAATAATTGTTAGATAGTTGTTGTGGTGATGGCTCACCAGGGAGCGTCGCAATAAAAATTTTATAGCAAACGAATGTCCCCATTTATCTCCCAAACGGTTTGATTCATTTATATTCGGTTTTGTGCAAAATATTTGGTAATTAGTGATAGTTCTTAAATAGGTTTTATGGTGTTAGCGCACTAGGGGCTCTGTAACATTTTGTTGTAAATTAATGTTTTCATCTATGTCTACAATGGTTTGACCGATTTAAACACGGTTTTATGCAAAATATTTCGGGCTAATCTAATGGTTCTTAGATAAATGCTAGTTTTGTAAGATTAGAACCTGATTAATAAGACTAATAATAAAAAGCAAAATAAATTTTTCATTAAATCCACGACAGTTGTAAAGGTTTTAATCAAAAAAGTATCAAATGAAAAGCACAACGAAACATTTTGAAAAAACTTACGATGGATGTAGTCGTTGTAATTGAAAAACGATTAAATAATTTCTTGAACCCCCCCCCCCACTCCGACTAAAAGAAAGTAAGAACCAAATAATTTAATTACAAACCCAAGGAAATCCGACGGAACTACTATGCCCCGCATTTGCCTAAAATTGTGTATATATGTGTGTGGGTGTGTATGTTAGGTTGGCCAGTAAGTTTTTAGACACAAATTCGGGACTTTTCTAGAAAGATTCTCAAAACTTCTAGAACATTTTATTGTAACGTATAAATAGACCAAAGTTTAATCAATTGACAGCATTTAGCGCCGAAGCTTTAAATGAATTGCATAAAAGGAATAAATACAGATTCTATTATTTTACCAATTTCATTTGGGTCACGATGCAAAAATTGTCACAAATAATATGTCATGCGATGGGAGAGTCTACCGTGTCTTATGCGACGGTAATAATTTGATTCAGAAAGTACAGAAATGAGGACTGCTATCATGAGGACCAACCTCGTACCGGACATCCTGTTGAATTGGACGTTCAACCATTACGACGCATAATCCAGGAGGATCCTCGACTGACGACTCGTCTATTGGCAGATGAGAAACACATTTGTGTGAATTGGGGAAAGCTTCAACACGGTGTCCAACGCGGTACGTGGATACCCCACGATTTGTCAACATATCACCTATGGTGGATAATTGATATTTTTCAACAATTATTGATATTGAAACGTTACTTCGACTGGCTGCATCAGTTAGTAACTGACGAACAGGAGTATATTACGTAGGTTAACCATACACGTAAACGTCAATGACCGGGTGTCGGAGAAACAGGAGTTTCTGTATCCAAACCTGAAATAAGTGCCAAAAAGGTGAAGCTCAGCTGTGGTGACACATCAAGGACATTATTCATTGGGAATTGCTTCAAGAAGGGTTTACAATTAATACAGACATTTACTGTGAACAATTGGATCGATTAGCTAACAAATAGCATAGTCACCAAGGCCAAGATTATTTTCTATATGATAATGCTGCAAATATTGCAAAACGTACTCGTGATCAATTATAGGAGCTCGGCATCTCTCTCATCGGCTCTCTCATCCACCATATTTGCCGAACATTGCGCCCTCTGATTACCATTTACTCGGGGCTCTAAGTAACAATTTACATGAAAAAAAATTCAAGTTAAAGAAAATCTCCAAAGTGACCTGGCACAGTTTTTTAAATAACAGTCACCGGAATGTTACAAGCAAGGAATTACTAGATGGCGACGAGTAGTAGATAATTATGGTGCATTCTTAAATTACATCAAGTGTAACATATAATTATTTTAATAAAATTTCTTGACGACAACTTGGGCTGAAAAACTAATTAGCCAACCCATATATGTATTTATGTTTATGAATAGGTTGTGTATTTATGTTTATGAATTTGTGTGTGCGTACGTGCGTGCGTGCGTGAAATAGTTTAATGTAAATACACTATACCCTTTAGTTTTAATTTATAATTTATATGTATTTAAGTATCTAGGAAACCTTGCCATTCTATGCGTAATTAACGCGATTTTAAAATCTTTATACTACAAATAAAGGTTTACCTGCCTAGAATTCCGCCTATTTTAAATTTTTAGAATTCCATATCACAAAATGAAGAAAAAAACAAATCCTAATAGCATCGCTTATGTACTCGTTTCTCTGTATGTCACATCCGTTTTTCTCAACCATCGCTTGATGCAATAACTTGAAAATCGTAGTGAAATAGTAGTGAAGCATATAAATACCCGTGTATTACAATAGTTGACATTCGAAAACATTTATATATAAATTATAGATAATTAATGGATTTATATAAATTAATTAATGGATTTTTTTTGTGTCCAGTACTTTGTAGGTTATAAATTAAAATAATATGGAATTATACACATTCGAAATCTGTGATTTCCCAAAATTGTATTGAAGATAATTCCGGAGATAATGTTGAAAATGTTCATGAAATGTATTACTCTTACCTTCTCCCACAAAACTGCCAAAGGTAAAATTAAGGAAAAGCTGTATTACTTGAAATATTTTTAAAATTTGTTCTAAAAAGAGCGATTTTCCAAATATTATAGTTTACGGGATAACCAAAATGTTTGTGAAGGACATGATAGAAAATATGTTTCTATGGTAACAGATAATATTAATATTTACAAGTTAGAATACTATGTACTTTTATATGTTTACAAGTACCTGAATGGGAAAGAAACCCTCTTAGTGTGAGTGCTACTAATACTTAACAGGTTTATTCTACATTTTCATGTTCTTTAACACCAGCATAGAATTAATAATATGCCTGTGAAGGCTATCTTAAAATTAATTAAATGATATATAAAGTCATTTACACACTAGAGTATAAACACATAAACACCAGTTACTTTCCATTTTAATTTAAAAAAGCAAAAAATAAGTGTTTCATAGAATTTTCATAACATTATTTACGTCCCATTAATAGAAGAACTGTTAACGTATTAATAACACAGACAGTGTTTAGAGGGTAGAATTTAACTTTTCACTTTTTTTTATCATAACTATTCATAAAATTGTATACATTATTTATCCTTTCAATTAAATACTCAAAATTGTAACATTTTTATTCAAAATCAAATAAATAGGGGAAAAATTTTAACCTCGTGATACACACAAAATAATTATTTACCGTGACGCTATATCAAATTGAAATACGATAGCCAAATATGTTAGGACACCATTCCATTTAGTCTCAATCATAAACGTTCATTTATATTTATGTTCCCATATTTATATTGTCTCTGTATTTGTATTGTCGATACAATCAATAAATTGTGTACTTTCGCTATTTACGTGCCTCACTTTATCATTAATTTTTATTATGTATACTTTCATTGTCTCATTTAATTTCTTGACTTCTTTCTTCTCCTTTTACCGTTTTTACACTCTTTAGTAATAAACGTTAGTACTTTTCTTGAAATTAGATAACCGACCTGCATGTAGTAATTGTGTGATATTTATATATTTTTTAATACAAATTACTTTAGACCAAATATACATAGATTTTCTTTCTTTTATTTATTTGCCCCTTAAACACAAGACAAACTTCTGTTTCAATACTTTATGCGGATTCTCAAATTTTTAATTCTTCTAATTCCGTCTAATTCGACCTGTTCCTTTCTCAATCCCTTGGCCACGTTTTCGTAGCATCTACAGTTTTAAACCTACGTACATGAAAATTTGCAAGCATTGCAAGAAAATTTGTATTTGAGATTTTTATGTGACATATCACATGAAAATCTCAAATAATGTGTACCAAAAATCTTTCAAGGGTGAAATTAGAAAGCCCTTTTGAAATGAACTTTAAATTACACTTACTACTTTTTTCTTTAATGTTCGCTTTTGAAATATATAATTTTAGAGTGAGGTGAAACATGTCCTATCCCTATACTTTCTCAACCACGTTTTTGGGCTTTATAAAAATATTCCAAAGAATGATTAGAATTTTGAAATACAATTATTTCAATTAAGCTTCAACAATGATGGATAACTATAAAACCTTACTTTGTGCATGCCCTGATGCGTATTTGGTCCGTTTTATTACTAATTACTGTATATCTCACAACAACTGAGCCATTCTTACAAAATGAGAATAAAGTATTATCTTTTCTTAGCCGTGTAGGTTCAATTTAAATACGAATAGAAATCTAAAACACTCTTTGCCTGACATCTTTATTTAATTACTCAAATTCTCCCAAAATCTATTTTTCAGATTATACTACTACTACTATAGCGGAAAATATTATAACCTCTAATTTTTTCGAGCAGAAAATTTTTTTTCATAAATTAATAATTAAGAAGAATTATTTGCTTTTTATTATGTAAAATATTATTTTAACATATTTGGAAATATAATAATTGTAATTATTTATCCGTGATAACAATAACTTTCAAATATAAACAGTCCGACGTAACATATTTGAAACAAATTTTACTTGAACCGCTTTGGCACACATTCAAAATATTACTAAAAATTTATTACAATAAGAATATCATAAGACATTTTATCTAAAACTAACAAATTTTACGCACTAACTAATCTACGCACTAACAAATGTTTATACAGGGTAAAAAGTAACTGACTTTTTTACTTTGTTGGCAAACAGTCTTCACCTGGGATTATTTAAATATCTTAGAATAAAAATTAAATTTTCTTTATTATTATATTCTGTAAAATAACCTTATTTACAAAGAAAACAAATTTTGTAAACATGAAAAATCAGGTTCTAGGGTATATTGTTTGGCGGTTGACAAGGAAAACGCATAAAAGGACAAATACACGTGAGCCATGGACCTTTAACTACGTTACCTTCACCAGACCGTAACTTTAAGAATATAATTTGTAAGTCACCATACCTACACAATTTATCGAACGGAAATATCTAATCATATATCCATGACTATAATATAATTTAGGTGGAATAATACCTGTTTTATTAAAATCGTCGCTAGGATATTCGCTCTATCCATTTTAAATATTGAAAAAGACCACATACGAAAAAAAGTTAAAAAACTTTTGAAGCTTGTTTATATTTATGGATAAATAGTACTTCCTAATTATATGTATATATATATATGAGGACATCTCTTGAAATATATTAGATAATTATGTACAAACCGGCCAAGGTCGTGTATAGCTAGCACTAGGAAAGCTTTTTACCTCCTTCAAAGTGAAATTATTTTACCAAGCATCAGTTATCACAAATTTGGACTTCATAGCGCAGTAAATGTTTGATAATACCTAATACAATTAAGTAAAGGGGTGACATCTAAAAACCAAGATATCTAGAGTTATTATCATTACAGTTTTCCTACAACCGTTTCTTAAAACTCTACATTTCCAAAGCCTACGCAAAGGTTTTAAGAGAAGGGGGGGAGGGGGAATAAATACTTTTTTTTCTTATTATTCAGTATAGCTCTGAAGACCCACTACCAAAAATTAGGAAAAATAAATTTTTAGGCCCTTATAGTAGACCATTTCAAAAGTTACCGTATAGTACTCAAGCGTGCATGGCATGAGGCAGTACATGCGATCGGTACCAGCCATCGTGGCCGTCGCTAAGAAAAGATATGAAAAAAATCCATCCTTTTTTCTAATGCCTTTCTTTCTACCGAAAGTCTTTTATAATTCAATATCCCGTTTCGACTGATGACACATTATTCTTAAATTTAATTGAAAAATAACGCATTTTCAATTGACATTTTAATTTTATCTCAGGATTGTAAGTTTTATACATGTGGTAGAAACTTTGAGAAAAAATCATGCAATTAAGGGAGATGGACTCTATTTAAGAAAAATATACTTCTTATGAACAAGTGCTTAATAAACCTAAAATTGGTTTCTAGATTTAAACAAAACTAGTGTACGGGGATCCAAGGCGGAATAATTGTAATTAAAATGACTATACACACGTGTATAACTATATAATAAATATATCTTTGTTAAGTTTATTCATTCGGTTTACAATATTGTTTTTCAATGCTTTGCAATATTTATTACATGCACCGAAATTATCATGACATAGTCAGGGAAGATAAAATATTTCTACTATCGCATATAAGCATGTAGGAGGAGATTTTCAGCGAGAACGGTCGAACAGTGTGTAGATAGACTAAGGTTTCATAAAATGTATGTGTCTCAGTACGTATCCCTGTTTTATCTTTAATATTTTTAACTACATATATAATTTTATGAACATATATGCCAACAAAATGCCATACGACGTGGATTTGACCGATCGACATTATATGAATCCTCATGTATCACCTGGTGTTCCCTAACCGTACACAAAAAATTAATCAACAAAATTCAATAGTTTGCTCAAAGGAATAACTTCAATTGTTTCTTAATTTCAAACACAATGTACGTAATTTCACACACGCCGAACTGTTTTGGTACCGGTGTCGCCAAGAAAAAGAATCGCGCTCCGTCGCCGTTGGCGTGTAACATAAATATTACAAATGGTATTTACGTTTTGTTTATATTAAAATGCTATTTAATTTGTTTGAGGAATGATTTTTTTCTTGGCGTAATTTTTTAATTTACCATTTTAAAATATTTATGACAACTAGTAGCAAATGGGTTTTCATTTAATGTCGAGCAGTCAAATACACATTTTGTAAGCACGAACTGTATGAAAAGGGAAATTCTCTAATTCCTTCCTAATTAAGCTACTCATATTTATATCTCTTTTCATATGTCTTTTTCACTCATCAATATATCTTAAACAAATTCATGTCTAGCAATAATTAAACGAAATATGTTAAAACTTAATCAATTCATACTTCTGGGTATAAAATATATCAAGCTCTATCTCGTCAGTCGCCTTCTACGACACGCATAGGTTACGTTGGGACTACTCTTACTCCCCGGTCACCACATGGGACTAAGGCAAAACATACATCGGTTAAAATTAAATGTATAACTAACTAGTTATCAACCGAATACTACTAAGCATTTAAATCAATCTACAGTCATATTTCTGAAATTTGAAAGATATTCGCAAAATCCTGCAAATCGATGTAAGTACAGAAAAAAAACTGGCGGATGTTTTGCATGCCTTCTAGGCAGGCGACATAAACTATGATCTCTTTCCATCACGCAAGAGTCAACAGCATAAAGTGTTACTAAACTCAAGGTATTATCAATATGATTACTAGCTAATTAAAAAAAAATGTGATGATGAAAATAAATTTGTGTTGGAGTTGAAAGTAATTACATCCAACTTTGTCCATTGTAATATTTTCAATAAAGAAATAAAATAAGTAACCGTAAGCCTTTAATACAAGTATAAATTAAATATCCTAATATTTTTAGCACGAATTACTTAATATCTAGATAGGTAAATGCCCTTGATAGGAAGATATTACTGATTAGAGAATTGAAGAAAGTCACACAATGTAGTTAATATCACAGAAATCGTAAAACTCTCTCGTAAAAAGTTCTAGTAAAATTTAGGCCAATAACTATTAAACAGGTTGAGCACAATTCCTTTGAACTCGTAACTATGCACCAGGGAAACATGTTGCAAAGAACAGGTCATCATCCCACATTTTTTTAAAAAAAATTAGGTCATTTCTCTGATTTCATTTTAATATTGAGTCGACATTGCTTTGGAACAGCTCTCAAATCAAATTGGTTTTCTGCTTAGGGAATAGTTACTATCGTTAACGAAAAGAAAACAATGAGCATTGCTGAAGAATCTGAGGAAAAGTTGCTTATAATAAGAAAAATAAAAGCGAACCTAAATTATTATATTGTATGGCTTTAAGTTGAACATTATAAGGCCGGAGTTGGAACTTTCCAAATTTTATACATTATTTTCGAATTTCAAAGCAATTGATGAAATATTTTATTACAGCGGAAAACATAACAACCATCAATATTTAACAACAAGAATATAATTGTCAAACCATTTCAATGCTTCCACCCATAAGTGTTTCAAGTAGTCGCACTCACCTTAGTTCTTTGAAAAATGCGCTCGATGGACGCTTTAAATGACCAAAAGGTTAGTACATTTTCAACCAAATCACCGTGACTAAAGGTTACACGTTCTGGGAAATTTCGTGATTATTCTAAAGGCAATTATTATAATTCGTTATTTTTGATGGAGAGTAGTGGTTTTCTCGCCATGCTCCGTGAAAACCAAAACGTTTAGTAATTACTTTAAATTCGGTACGACAAACAGGAAGAACAAACTTGTTGTCCCACCGATAGAATTGGTAAAGGCCCATATGCACTTCGAATGAGCACAGAGAAACTCTAAAATGTATTTTCATGTATGAAAGGGGTTAATTAAGAACTCTAAATGTAATAGGCAGTGTCAATACTTTTACCGCATGCCAAAATAAAATTGGCCACACTTTTTAGGCCACTATATCGGCAGGCAGAAGATCTACTAAAACATACAAAAGATACGTTGAGTAGATTCTGTAAACTTTTTCTAGAGCCATAAGTAACCCCGCTGCGACCTCAGCACAACACTTCTAACCGATTGGATCCTTACGTACCACAAAGCCCGTAACGGTGACCCATAGATCAATACAATTAGTTACAATTTTTAAAGTACGGAATGCTCGTGTTTTCTCAGACCTTCCCTGGGGATTCCTAACGATCCGCCTTATGCCATACAAGTATGCCGGGATCTTTAAAAGTACCAAATAGTATACTTTATAAAACGTACAACACTTCCGCCTAACGGAGCTAAAGACTGTCCCTAATTAAATAGCCATTTAACAACTCCATTTGTTTTCAGAAAAAAGTTAAGGTATCAAATGGTTTGAAGACTTGTCTACTATCAACTAAGCTATGGTTGCGAAGATACTACCTTTCAAAAAATCTCATTATTATTCTACTAATATGTTGACGTATGCTCTATATCAAAACTTCACCCGCATCATCGTGCTTGTCACATTAGAACAAAACATAATTCATGCCGTGTCTCGAAATCGCAGAAATATGTTAGGATGTCCCTCAGGTCATATCTACACGAACTGGTGAGGAAACTCCTCTGAAGCAATACTTTGTTATTATACACTTTGTATTCTAAGTTATTTCCAATTGGTTTATGTTAATTAAGCGAAGATAAGAAAGAAATTTCCCTAGTCAAGTAGATCACGTAATTTAAGTTTTTAAGTTTATAGATCATGTAGATCAAGATCTAAATCAATATACAATCCGGCAATTTCTTGGACCGTCATGCGTTTCTTTTTTGTACACAAATATTTTTACTAGTATTTGGTTTTAAAACTTATTTCAAGCACTAAGAAGTGATGGTAATCTAATAAAATGTTTAAATTCAACAATATACGTAATACACAAATCAGAATATACAAGCTGCCACAACGGTCACAATGTGCCCTGTACAATGTGCCCTGTACACTGATAAAACTATTGACATCTCAAATCTTTAAAACTATTGAAATTCCCAGCACTTGTTTTTGCTGATACCATTCTTAAGTAACCAATGGTAAAAATAGCAATCGAGCCCACTTGGTTGGTAAAATTCCAATTCTAAAGTTTGTATGAACTCATATTGCGGTAACGCCCAATTTTTCAAAGCGCGAGACTACGCGATATTACCAGCGAACGTGTTAAAGACATCAATTAAGGCGACTGAGTGTTTACGTAATATAAAACAAATATTTTATAAATATTGTGGAGGCGGTAAAAATTCTCAATATTTATTCGACTATATTTACTTATGCCTAATACGATTTCGATAACTCAAATATGTACACAATAAGTGATTTCCTATACCTAACTAAAGGCAAATACAATCCACTGACCTGTTCACCTGCTGGTTGGCTCCTCTTGTCCCGGGTTCGGATGGCAGATGAACTGGCACAATGATGAGTTTGGTGAATTCTAGGTGATTGTCATAGACAACTGATTAGATAATAATCGATGAAAGTCGCTGCATTTGTCAATGAATACGACTCAAATCTTCGCACGTTGACGGCCGACTAACCTGCTGCAAGAAAAGCATCCACCCCCAACTGGCATAGCACATTTATATTAATATTTTTAATCGTAGTGATATTTTTTGGATAGACAAAACTCTGATTAAAATCAATTATAACTTTAATCTTCAAATATACAAATGTTCACAGCTTCAAATGTTGATTGATTAACGATTATTATTAACAGCGTATAGATCTCACTAATAATGTTTATTTATACCATAGAAATTGTGCTTAAACGAAAGTCAGAGAATCTGAAACTGATTACACAGATTTTTGTTTTCAAAATATTTCGTTTTGGAACATTTTAAGAAAATAAAGTTATTATAGAAGAAGATAGTTAAACAATAGTTACACGTAAAAGTGTCGATATCGGGATATTAATTAATAATACGATTAAAATGCGTAAATCTTTTAATTTGACGGCAGGTTATTTCAAAATTAACGTAATGAAAGCTGTAATGATTCTGAGTAATAATTTAGATAACTACCAATAATTTAGATTTATTTTCTACATACGCAACTCCTTAACAATTTCCACTTCCTTCTTCTTACTAGCAAACGAAATCGGCGGTTGCAAGGTTCGCTCAATTTCCTGTCCAGAAAATTAACTAGAAATTTAAATGATCCCGTGACTTGAATTTAAATGAAGCACTTTTGTTCATACCCAGCGGCAATCAGCTTTCGTTACTTTCAATCGTTTGAAGAAAATACAAAGTTTTGATAGCAACCGTCGATATTTGAATCAGTTTCCTTCAGAAATTATTAAGTAAAACCAGGAAAATCTCCATAAAATTTAAATGAGTTTTTTAACATTCAAAAAATAATTAAAACAATGATAATAGGAATCAGTTATTTGATAAAATTGTTTAGAATGTTAAATGCTACCGGAAAACTTGTTCTTTAACTATAAAAGAAGCTATAAGTTTCGTAATAAAAATATTTATTTTTACTAATTTTAACAAAAACATGACTGGCAATGGCATCCGTCGACTTAATGTACAGCCGTGTGCTTGTACTTCCGATGATTAATAAGAATACCCTCCGCAGTTTATTCCCATCACGTGCAGTTTATAATTGTCTTGTTGAAATGTTTATATCGACGGTAGAACGCCAGTCTTTCTTAGCAACTTGATATATTGTCTTAATTTATAGCTATAAATAAAACTTTAAATTTACCTAAAAGATGATCATTTATTATAAATTACTGTAATTCTATTATTCTCCAACTTTAAATAATTCCTTTTATTTTTGTGTAGTAAAAAGAAATTAATCAAAATGTCTGCTCGGTCGGTGGTGTGACGGTCGGTGTGAATACCAACGTCTCGTAAAAGAATAAAAAATATTACGCTTAAAAAAAAGTGTTAGATCAGAACTTTTCCGGGATATGTCAATATATACTATACTATATTAATCTTGGCAAAGGTAAAATTTGTTAGTTTGGAGATAGAAAAGAAGAAAATAGGGGTTAAAAGAATTAAAACTTCTAAATAACCTAGTTTCACCAAAATCAATGATAAAAATTAAAATTTAATTTAATAATTCTTTAGACTAGTGCTCAACACATATTTGATATTTCGAAATAAAACGAAATCATATTTCTTTATCCCCATTAACTTTATAAATCCACTTAAACTTTGACTGATATGTTTTTTTTTGTATTTTGAGTATAACATATAAATTAAATATGGTAGCTTACTTTAGTATTTATTTAATGTTAAATGAATACAATAAAGAAAAAACATATTTCTGTATTCTAAACATATTTTTTTATTAGGAACTTGCATTTATAACATATGATTCTATGTAATCAAGCAACTTCAGACCAAAAACTATTTATAAAATGATGAAAATCAATACTGATATAACAAAATTACTATTTCCGAAAAAGTCAATAAAATAATAAACCGAAAAACAAATAAAAGTTTCGCACGCTGTAAACACGTATGATTTTCTCATGAATTACAGTGATAATTCCATTCACGTTTCTACTTAGGAAGACAATTAGCATACGTCCTCCATGCCTTCGTCTTGCTTTCGGAATTTGTTGGCTTGGTTGGAAAGTCAGGGCCCGAAATATACGCCAAGTTTGTTTCTTATTCTCATAGTATTATGAACTCTGAGCTGTGTTTAAAACCATGTGTTAAAAATTCTGTTTTAAAATCATGTTTCCGGCCAATATTTTAATGAACTGTCCTTGATCAATGGTATTGGCACCATCAACTTGATACAAAACATGCGCATTCACGCTGTTTATTCCTAAAATTCGATAAAAAGCACCAAAGGCTAATTTCGTGTTAGGCGACTGCAAGTGTAGATGGAACATATTTTATCTAACTCTTTAACTCCTCCATTTGTCCAGTTGTAATAAGCAATAATTTCATATTTTCCTGTGTTCTCATCAATGACCTGAAGATACTAAACGTACAGCTTTATCTTCCTTGGGAATATGAGACATCAAAGTCATTTGATTGGTTAATCCGTGGGGTATAGATTCCACATCTCTTGGTTTAGATGGCAGGAAATCTTTGGGAAGTTCTCTTTTGTTTTTTTTAGAATACACACACATATTGAGGTCGTTTCTTCAGTGTAGCTTCTAACAAAATCGATGTGAACCAATTATCGAACGTTAAATTGCGGTTACTACCAAGTACAAGTTTCGTCAAGCAAATCACGGTTTGTGTAGAAACTAGAAACGTTTTTTCTTCATTGCTAAAGTTTAACCATCAGATCCTATTCTTAGTCTTAGCAACACACATATAAATCATTTTTAAACAATACTCGGATAGTTTCTTTGGTATATGCATAATAAAAAAGCTACCTCTGAAAGCTATCAACGTCTCATCAAACGTTGCGCGTTCTCTAATGTTACATAAGGTTTGGCAGTTAATCAGAAATATTTGGACTATGTTTGAACTCGCAACTAATTTATCATTTTGTCTCCTCTCTTCTTAGTCTGCAACATTATCAAATCGTAAGCATATCCCTAAACAGAGTCCACTTTTAATTTTCTACCATGTAGATATATCGATATATGGTTTAGTATATCTCTCGCAGACACAATAAATACACATTTATAATACAAATATATTTTTTGATTGAATACGTCACTCATGTGGAGTTTTCATGTACTTTTTTCAGAATTATCTACATGTCATGAGTTGAAAGACTATTTTTAACAGTCTAGTAGAGTCCATCTATTTGTAATATTAAAAAAAAAATTCTTTATACCTACACACTAAATGAAACTGTAAATACTTTTCAGATATTTCAAAATATCGGTTAAGCTTATAGGGAATGAGGACACGTAATTCGTAATTAAAATAGCTAGTTTAAAAGTTAATATTCCTTAAATTCCTTTATCGAATAAGCGTTCACGATATACCACCAATATTTTTCAAAAGCCTATTGAGCTATGTCCTAGACAATGGGATATTTAAAAAAAATTAACCATCACTTTACATGTATGGGTCAAACACCAAAAAAACGTTTTTTTTAAGATTTCCCTTCATAACTTTTCAAGGGTTATATGCCATGTTTTAAATCACTAATAGTCTGCGAATAAAACTGATGTAACATCAGACGCATAGACCGAGAGACGAATATGGGTTCCTAGTTTGACTACGGAACCCTAAAATATGGTAACTTCATTTTTCGACACAAAGAGTTATGCTAAAGTATCATTTTACAAACATGAAATATGTAAAAACTATTTCAGATTTTATTTAATCTTAGAGGGAATATCCCTCTTTATCACACAAGTTTTTTAATCTTGCAAACGACACAGTGAAAAATTCTATCTACTAAACATAGTACAACCTTCAGTAAAAACTCATTTCCTTTCACAAATGTGTAAGTAATTTTTATTCACCTTAACCCATGTTATGAAATTTCTTTATATTCCCACTCGAGTATTTCTCGCGTGAGTAAAGCACGCAGACGGCGTATTATTCAGCGGAAATCTCGCACCTCACGAAATGTGTAGCAGGAGGCTGACACTGGAGTTTTTATTTCCCAAACTAAAGTACGGAGAATGATTGACGTGACATTCGTGTGGAAGGAAGGTGGCGAGGACCTTATTTGAATTACGCTTGGTTATTGTATTATATCTTTACGTATAATAAAAACGTAAATTTTGCGAATCTAAATTGAAAATATGTGCGAAAAAATATTAGTGGTTAAATAATAAATAACAGAGTACGTTAATGATATTTTTGCAGAATACATTAAAAATTGTTTGCCTGTTTCTATTTGTGTGTTTGTTTACATACACATCACGTAACCACTTGGAGCATTTTGTAGAATGTAGCTGTATGCATTTTACATCTCATAATGATTTTTTCCACCGGATATATATCGTATACATGTATCGTTTTAACTTTAAAAATAGATTAATTCGGAGTGAAGACGTGCTTGATTGAGCAATCAGTAAACAATAAAAAGCGACCCTTGCCTTTATTTTTGATCTAGTGATATACATAATTTTTAGATTTGATCTAGTGATATACATAATTACACTACATGTATGTAACTAGTACGTGTCGAGTACTCGTTGCTGTTCTCGCATTAGGATAGACGTCGTTGTTGGCCGTCTTCGATGCATACAATTTTTAATGTTTAAATTTCATATAAACTTATTATGTTTCCTTAATTTAGTTAGAAGTTGACTCTTTTATAATTTTACATAATTTACTTACTTTCGTAGTTTTAGTATTAGTTGGAATCAATGTGTATTGTTACATATGTTATTGCCTATTTGTACTGTTACTGTTACTGTCACTTTAATTGACTTATTGTACTGTTACTTTTTCACTTATGTTGAATAACTTTCTCCTTCTTCTTATTATTTCTTATAAATACATTGCTTGCATATACATAAACTTTTATACAAATTTTACATGTGTGAATACATAATGAATCACTTTGTTAATTTCTTACTGTAATTAAAATATTCGACTGCCTTTTAAAAATGTAAATGTGTATTCACCGACAGTATAATTACTACTTGCAACTTCAGCGTCTAGTCGTGATACGTATCATTAGTTTCATCGCGGGGAGCGACTTGCCAGCCCCCTAAGGAAAAGATGTCGAGAATCTATTCTGCGCGCAGACAATTCTTAATTCAATCTCCTTCATTATTGCGTAACAATTCCTATCGAAACAGGGAGGGACCTCTACGTAAATAGTGATTTTCATTAAAAATGTATATTTGTATGTATTTTTCCATTTAAGTTTTGTCATATATTTAAAGGTTTATTTATTTTTACTACAATTAAGTTCCCGCAGAACGTTTCAGAATTTCATAAATTTCAGAAGAAATTTACTAAAATGTATAATAAATTTGTAAATAGGTGAACGCTTAATTATAACACAAAACTTTGTCCTTTTTAAAATTTAATTGAAGATAAGAAATTTCCTGCATAAATAAAAGATTTTGACAAATTTATATTAGCGGATGAAAAATTTACATATTAGGCTTTTCTATTTTCTCAATAAAATATTCTAAATTGTCTTTTGGGATCATTATTTAGTTTCGTTAGATTATTTAGTCTGCATTAAATCGGTGGATACGTAAGATGTATTTAATTCATTGCAAATGAAAAAAGCAATCAAGTTCCTAACTTTTTACCCAGCTTATATCTCTCCGTACTGTGAAATATATCTCATAAAAATTTCGACACGAATTCATAGAAATAATTTTATGTAAGATGTTCGTAGCTAGATGTTTTCCTAACACATGGTTGAATAAATCTATTAAGTACGAATAGAAATCTCAAAAAAAACACGACGGTTCCTTACATATGCAAAAGTTAAAACGATACGTGTATACGACATAGCATGACATTGTAAAAAATATTTGCCGTAAGTCTGAAAATACCATGAATATCTAATGATTCATAATAGGAAATACTCTAGTAATGAATTTTAAGTTGACATTTAGTCAACCTTAGTTTTTTATATAATAGTCAACCTTTGTTTTTTAAAGTTTCAATAGTATGGGAAATACTTAAAGGTAAGTGTTCGAATATGTTTCATCATATGTTTGAAAATATACTATTTCTAATTATGGAAGGTATTCTTTTGAGATCCTCATATCTGGAAAAGACACGCTATGCAATAAAAAAAATTAAATTCATAATTTGTCTTAAATTTTTAATGTTATTATCTTTCAGTATTATTTAGAAATTTGTAAGCCAATATGCCTTGCCACTAAATTTGTTTCTGGAAAAACTCATGATAACATATCCAAGGGTCGAAAACCAACCGAAAATTTTATGAAACCCTATACAGACAGACGGGATCTATTACGGTAAGGGAGGTAAGTTTATTAGAGTCAATATATTTTTCTAATAATAGCGCGTAGAATACATTGCATATCAATATAAAATTTAAATGCGGTTCAAAAAGAACGAAAATTTAAATTTCATCCCATTCGGATTTGCAGTGATATAAATGTGTACATGATAAATAGCCGGAACACATAGATAAAGAGCCAGACGATAATTGCAAGGGTTCCCTTTTACCATTTGTCTACGGGGCTTTGAAAAAGGTATACCTGCTATTGAAATACAGCGATAGAAAACCCTATGCAAAAACAATTTCTTCCGCGAAAAATTTACGTATGAAAAATAATGATATGGATAGGTACAATTTTGCGGTTTAATCTTGGTTCAATAATTTTCTTTTCAATGTAAATAGAAGTTACACACAAAAGAATTAAAGGACTCTAACCCGAAATAAAGTAGGAGAAGGTGAGGTTTTTGCATCATTTTTGATATTGTTATGTCTAGACAATTTATTCTAAAGTAAGGTCTGACGAAAGAAAGGCTAAACAAAACTTTCAGCAAAATGATACAATATGTAAATCACAAAATGGATAGTTATAATTTAATACTTAACCCACTAACCTTGTTCTTTGTTGCAAACACAGTCAAACTTCCGAGTTTTAATAGAAAATAATAACCTCAAATCTACAGTCAAACAAGGTAATCAAACCTTATTAACGTGGCAAACAACACGCACCATGCAATAATACGAATAGCATGCAACATCTCATCTGGTTTAATCTAATTAGTCGTCCTTTAGTTTTTATGTTTATAAGTTTCGGTAGCGTAACTCAAGAACGAAACAAATTTATGTGCTTGAAAATGTATTGTTTTTCTCGTTTTAAAAGTAATCTAATTGATGCTATGTTCATATTTAATAAGCTTTTTTTATTAATAGCCACAGATAAGATAGATTAAGGAGTTGAGTAAGGGACGAATTACCTTAGCAAAATAATAACACACTAACATTTTCCACAGCCCTAAGTAAAATTACAAACTTAAATTGTAAAAAAATGGATGCAGCATAAAGCAAAATAATTATTATAGAAGAATTATTCAAGAGAAAATTAGTCGTAAAAGTGTGTAAAGCCGGTAAGTTAATTTTTTTAAGCCCTTTGATTCCAGCTATTTGAGAAACCTAATTAAAATATCCGAAAAATTTAAATTTATTTCTGTCCTGATTATTTTAATTACAAAAAGTATTTTTTAAAAGATCTTAGACTATTTTTATATAAGTTCTTATTTCTATAAATATAAGGTTTTTTTGATATTCAAATAATCCAATGTAGTCACAGCAATGAAAAATACCTTCTTTTTCAATGTTATTATGTGTTTTAAATTACACGTCAACATTTGTTTTAAATCCGTAAGTAAGATGCCAATTATTTAAGGTGTACGAAAAAATATTGCAATAGAAGGCTAAAGACCATGACTCCGTCATGGTATTAAATACAAAATTATATTTAGAAATATCTTTGAAATACAAAATGATATTATAATAATAATAAGACGATGACAAAGTATTTTTAAATAAAAAATCGTAACACGAGGTTCAGTCTCAAACCTATTCTAGGTAACACCGCTAAAATGAATTCCTAAACCTTTACCTGTTGCAAGAAATATTGCTCCTACATTTAAAAAAACACAGCTTTGCTTGCGACTTTAAGCTTCCGATTAAGCTTTCATATCGAAATTTAAAAATATACACTTTTCTTGTATTATTATCCCTTTTTAATAAATTGTTTGCTTTCATTGAGACATTATAAATGTGAATCTACATTTAGTTTAATATTTGTTTAAACAGTTGAGAAACTCAGTTATAATTTAGTTACAAAAGGTATTTGTCCCAAAACAATCATTCATTTTTGCTCGCGCCGCCTTAAACACACGAGCATTTAGTGTTCATTATGATTACCGTTGCTTCTAATAACGACAGTTTACAATAACACTTTGAACTGTTACGTTCACCTCTTGACGATAAAATAATTTTTATAAAACTTTCTTAAACTAATTATATAAAACTTGAGCTACAATAAAAACTGAACTATTTTCCTAAATTTTCTTAATTAAAAAAAAAATCCTTTTCATTTCTGTATGTGACCGTCTATCCCTAGATCACAGTCTGACAAATTCGATTCTTTTCGACCCGTCTGGGTAAAATTTTGAAACTTGTGCCTTATAAGCAAATTTAATTGAATATATACGAAGATCAAAAAATAAAAATTATGTACTCCATATATTAATGGTGGGATATTGAGGTAATAATTTCTTTCCCACTCTCCATCACAAAGGATAAATTGAACAATTGTTATGAAAGAATTGAGTTTTTTACTTATTTTTACCATGCGAATGTAGAGTTAGACCATTTATCTCTTAATAAATTTATTTTGTGAAATAACCGTCGAATTCTACGCCTTTTCCATAGTATTGGATATATAATTAAGAGTACGAAAATAATACAAATTAAGAGTACGGAAATAATGCATGCTTTGGTCTAACTTCTACTTACTTTTTTATATTGTATGTAGCTTTCGAGTCAGCTAATACATTGTTCTTGTCCCCTTATTTTTATTATATAAATAAAAAATTCATTTCTCACTCCTCATAACATTAATTATTTAAAAATACCATATCCCTCACAATTTTACAGCAGATAATAAATTAAAAACATTTAAACTTTACTCAATTCGAAATTATCAAATTCCCCGTTACGTTAAGCAGGAGCTTTTTTGTGGAAACAATATTCATACATATGTAAATTTATAGCAATATTATTACTAAAATATATTATGTAAAATAAAATTCGATTAGAAACATTAATAAATTCGATTTGATAAATCTGGGAGTAATACGTTATAAAATTTATCTATATTGCGTTCAGTCCGCGAGGTTACTTACGTTTGTAGCTTAAATAACATTTTAGAAAAATCTTTGCAAAATACCATTCTTAGGTACTGCTTTCCTGTTGGAAAGTAAAATATGAATATATATGAATTTAATTTTTAATTACATTTTATTTCAAAAATTAAATTACGCAATGATGCAGTAAACAAAAATATTTCTCTATATTGGTAATATAGAGAAATATTTTTGTTTACTGTTTTATGACATATCTGCTATGCCTGTGACTACAATCGCGTGAAATTGTGAATAAGAAAATTCATGAGAATTTTTTTTATCTGACATGTTGTTTTTAGGTTTAAACTATTATCGTATCAAATTTCATGAAATTCCGTGCAGCGGATTTCGCGTGATTGACGAACAATTTAATATGCAGACAGATAAGCTGACAAAAATTCTAAAAACAAGTTTTCTGGCTTCTATTATCACATCAATGCTAAATCTATCGCTCTTTTAAAATATTTTAATTTTATTATATGCATAGATATAGTTTTCACTTCTAATTTTCAAATAAATCTCCCTTAATTATTTTCCCAATGTTATATTAGGTTGTCCCGTGAGCCTCTTTTGCGCATATGAGTAAACATTTTTTATTGTTTGATGTTTATGTAAACTTATAGACTTATGCAATAAGTTTTAATGTCACCTCGTGGTATTAAATTTTGACTTTTATAAGGTACGTATCGTCAAGGGAATTCTTTCTAAACAAAATGTTTTTACGATCCAGTTACAGAACACCAAAAGAAATAAGGCATGGAAACATTTTGTATATAACTATGCTTCATTTGAATAGAATAAGATACATCTTATTATGTAGAAAATTAGAGTAGTATAGTTTATGGGAATATGCAAGAAGTTCTAAGAGTCCATGTAAGGAAAGCTCAGACCTCTTAATTTTAATTTCGAAGAAAGAAGGCATTGTAGCCAACCAATGGTTATATATATGTAACTAGTTTAACTTAATGTTAAAGAGAAACATGAATATACTATTTGCAAAGTATTTCATGATTTAAAAACTCTTCAATCAACCGTCCATAATAGTCTGATAAATTATCTCAATAGTTGAGATGTATGGTTTTCACGTGACAAGATGAAATGGAATATTGCCAAGCGTATTTCCATGTATGACTTGCTTCATTTTCTGTATAAAACGAATATTTTTTTTAAAGATACTTGTTATTAAAAGTAAAGGTTGAATTCTTTATGATAAATGAAGTTTGAATTCTTCATGGTAAATGCTTTTAGACCAAGAGCAAATATATTTTAACTCTTGCAAATTCTGGTCTTCATTTAAAATATTGATGTTATTATTGCATAATATAATATATGACAGCCAACTTAAAGAAGCACTGTCTCTAATCAAATAAAGCAACGTTTTCAGAAAATCATTGACTTATCGAACTGGGTATAAGTTGATTTCAAGATTCCATTTCTCTTTAGCCTTCAGAAATAAATTATTGTAATTGCATTTTCATATTCTGTCTTATCCTTCAAATATTCCGAATATTTTTCCTGCAGATTTTTAATTATTTGTTAAACATTTTTCCGTGGTAAACTCAATCATCTCAGTTTACCAGAGTAAACTATTTTTATTTGGATTCGATAATTCACTTTGAAAACGCTACTTAGCATAAAGAACTTACTTCTGAAAATTAATTTGATTTAACAGACGTGGCACCGAACATTAATGTTGATTTTAGATTATCCAAGTTAAATATTTAAAAATTTCTTATTCATAAGTTTGAGCGAGACAAGAATGCAACTTCGAAGGATATAAAGTTCTTGAGGAAGGTTTCATAAAATCTAACTATTTTAATATATTTACAAGTATATTAATTTTACAGCGCAGACAGTTTTCAGTTTGCGGTATGTCAGCTGCATTTTAGTTATTAAAATTATTACCTGTGCATATATACATTCACCTTTTATTGAAATCATGTAACTTGATTAAAAAACACTGTTTACTATGTTTTTATAAAAGGAATTTGAATAAATATATGTTTTCTAAAAACTTAAGAAAACAATTATTAATGTATGAAATGAAATACGTGAATTGAAAAAGCATAATTTGTTTGGTATTAAGTGCAGTATTTAAATCGATTTAATGAACTGTTGGCTTCATTAACTTTAAATTAATTGAATAATTTTTAAATTAAAAGGAGAAGGTGTAAATAATACACGTAGCAAAATTAAATTGGAATGTACTTACCTGCCAAGTCTCGGCTCAGTCTTTTTTACTTTTAATATTTATATTATACATACAATTAATAAATATCTCAACTGTTCTTGATTTTTATTAAAGAGTAACAAAATTTTGTGTCGGCGCATTAAATGCGTCGTGCAACTACGTTCAATTGATATAATCATACAACTGTCTGATCTCAGATTATATATGAATAAAAGAAGTAGTAAGCATAAGGTATGTTAAGCTTATTCAAATTTAAATCTCATTTATTGCCAGGCGATCATCATAAAGTAAATCTTACGCCACACGTACATAGGTCTATCTTCGGTAGCATAATAATGTATCTCTTTTAACAGTGAAGTGTTTGGTGTATTTTTAAACGAATTCAAAAAAGAGGAAGTTTTCAATTTGACTACATTTCGTTTAAAGTATGTTAATGCATGTCTCTCACGTACTGCAACCGAATTGAATGATTATCAATTTTTTAAAAGGGCTGTTATATAAATATGGTTAAGATCTTATATCTCACTCCGAAGTCAAGAACTCTTCTACAATTTTTATTTATGTACGGACAATATAGTACGTAGAAACTAAATATATTCAACCTGAATTTAAACCAATAAAAGTAATTAAATTACATATATTGACAACAAATATATATTTTAAACAAACTTAGGAAAACAGTAAGCTTATGTCGGTTATGTACATCATCTAAAAATATTAGGTGCCTTAGACGACTAACAACGACGTCTGACCATATTCAGATTGCTTACATAAATACATACTCCTCCCACATCACTCCATATTTGAACTCTGGCCACGCCCATTTCACCAATGCCTGTCTGGGTGGAAAATTTCACGACGCGATTTAAATTACACTTAGCGCCATCTATTTATGTAGATATGTATAGGATATAGACAGAATACATATATTTTTTTAATTACTGCGCATCGACTAGATACTTCTTTGCTTTTGTGCAAATAAAATATGAATATATTTTAAATCGTACACCTTCTGCACCAATTCCGATGTAATAAAAACTAAATCTTATTTCAGGATAACCTCCATATTCTTGAAAAAAAAACTGCATATTAAATGAGTCAGTAGTTTCTACGTGACACCTGTTTATACCAAAACCTATTTTTTAAAATTTTTTTAGTCTATTCCTTGTCTAATCCTGAATTTCTTTTTGGAAATGACTTCAGTGTGCAAGCACGCCAATTCTACAGTTTTATTATATATACTTTGGGTGATATTGGTTTGGATTTCATTATGTGGAGGGGGTTTGGTTGGGATTTATTGGGTAGAGTTGGGTTTTATTGGGTTTGGTCGTGTTATGTTAGTTGGGTAATGTTGTGTTGGATTGGGGTATGTTGGATTGGGTTGGGTTATATTCGGTTATATTGTGTTAGTTTTGATTATGTTAGGTTCACATTAGGCATCTGCTTGCATTCAGTTTACTTAGCTACATTAGCAAAATGCACGTGGCAAAATGTGAAATGTGGAGTGGTGTATATATCCCATCCGCACCATTCCATACTTCAACTGGCTACATACATTTCGTCAATGTATGCTGAGATGGAAAACTTGATTACACGATAAAAAATACAAGTAATACCTTATATTGATGTACGCAGTTATTTCGCAAATGTATGACAAATCATACATCCATGTAATAACTATCCACGCATGTATGACCATACTGTTTTTCGTTATTTTTTTTTTGGACAATATGATATTAACCTCATCGCTGGCGATTGCCATCGGCTTTATTTACTGTCACAATATGATATAAAGGGGCTGAATTTCAGAACAGAAACTTATGAAAGTCAACAAATACCCGAAGAAACTACAATAAATCTTAATTAACCGTTCGTAATAAACAAAATTACGTGACTAATTTCCAACATTTTGAAGAAAGTTTCGAAGTATAACATTAATTTTACCGCGTCTTGTAATACACACAAGCAAAGCTACGAGCAAAATTAAGTTTGTTGTATATCTGTGATAAAATTCCTAATTATGGTAAAATTACATATTAAGTGTTTACGGGAAAGTCAGCTTTATATATTTACTAAATAGGTAAAGAAAATTTATAAAGTTTTCTCGATTTCAGCGCATAGAATTGTTTACGTATCCCTATAGTGGAATGCACAACGAAATAAAATATACTGAATACACGTATGCACAACGAAATAAAATATACTGAATACACATACCGAAGTCGAATAGACTACGAAACTGTATTTTTATTTCTACTGCTTTTATAAAACAACAACGAAAGAAATACGGCGTTAATAACTATGTCATATATGAAATTGAACTATTGTCGTTATTTATTTAAAATTTACTACCCAATAACATAAGTATGCGTATTTAATTTAACATAAGACCCATCGAAGAGTCGGTCGGAAAGCCCTTTGATTTGCAAAAAAAATTAAAATTAATTATATTTTAATGAAACCTAAATAAACTTTTATTATGTTAAAAATACAGAGCGATTTTTAAGTATAGGCTGATCCATACAGTAATCTAAATAGCATGCATTTTTATCGGCTTTAAATGGCGTGTGTTCATATGTAAAATTTAGAATCAAATATATCGACTGTGTCTCAAAGAAATATTTATAGAATTAAATGTGCTTGTATGAAGATGGCTTAAGAAAAACAAACGTAAAGGTTAGAATACAATCCAAAAATACTATTTAACCTTTTTTTAAATGAGTACCAAAAATATTCAAATAAAAATTTTAATATTTTACATTTTATTTTTAAGAATATTTTCTTTGTGTATTTTCGTTGCAAGATGAAATTTTAGCAACTTTTTTACTATAGGTCAAGTATCTTATTTTCTTAAATATCTTACAATATATATTGGTCAAATTCTTTTCTTTTAGAAAAAAATTTAAAAGTTTACTTATATATATATATATATATATATATATATACATATACCTATATATATATATATATATATATAGAGCTTTTGCCAACTATATCATACATACCCATGCAGAAGTTTAATTTTTTAGCTCCCGTTGATATATTCAGAAACCCGATGATATAATTTTATGTAATTTCAAATACCATTTCTAATTTTGGTTCAGGGAACAACAAATATTGTATTTGCAAGTATATTTCTTATTTAATTTCGATGTTAGAAGCTTATGACAAACGTTCCGTTCGAAGCTTTCGGGTACGGAATCTTGAAAAACAGGTATCTGCAATAACATGAATATTTCCTATTCTGCCTTAACACATTTCAAGCAAATTCGATCAACATTTCTTTTTATTTTTTTTTGCATACACGTGAAGTACCAACATAAGCGCTGTTCTACTTTAAGTATCTAGACAAAACTCAATGTAACTATGGATATTACGACCTCTAAAATGTAAATAAAAATTATTGCGCCAATATGCGTGTATTTCAAAAGTTATTACTGCATGAAACGGTAATATTTTTTAAGTATTAAACTTAGAAACTCAAAGTAAAAGCTTTGTGTACATTTTATGTATATAACAACTCACTTACTTAATTTGTAAACATAATAATAAAAAGAAGAGCGAAAGTTTATTTTTATTTTAATTACTTAAGAATTCTAGACAAAGAACAGTAGAAAATTGATATTTTTGCTTCAACAAGGGCTATATCCGTTTCTCTTTAAACATATTTTATCCCACCGATGTATAAAATATTTATAATAAATTAAAAATAAACATTAACCTCTAGAACGCCGAAATTTATTTCCACCACCAGGCTAATTGCCATTCGAAACTCGCAGCATATAATCGCGACACTTGTCAATGGATCGACGGTATCGCGCCGGGCGTCTCCCCGGCGCCCGGAGCAAAACGTAGCCAGTCTCCCCAACACGTAGACAGTTCTCAATTCAATCTACTTCGTTATTGCGTTTCAGCCCTTATCATAACAGCGAGAGACTACGACATAAACGGAAAATGCATGCACAAATTTATGTATGTATACAGTCAAAGTATATATTCACATTTTACTGAACCGTTCAGTAATGATTAGATACATTTACGTTGTTATGAAGAGAATTTTTATGTCATGTTTTTATCAATTAACTCAGTACACGGAGAAAATGATGTCGCTGGTCTTCCTAACACGTCGACGGCTCTCATTTTAATAAATTCGTTATTGCGTTTTAGTTCCCTTAATAGCAGGGAGAAGTTTCAGCAAAATGGATTCATAAATTTGGGAATATGTAGATTCAATGCACAAATTTATATAATAAGTGACTTTAAAGTTATTACACAAAGAAATTTTTCTTTTGAATATAAAAATGCCATTATATTTTAAACATTCTAATTAATGGAACTTTTAAGAACGTCTCTTTCTAACAATTTTAAGGATACGTTTTAAGCGCACAATGGCTGTATGTACAGTACACTGACGTTTCTTCGTTTAACATTCAATATATCGTTCCGATGCTAATGCTGGTCTTGTTAATTTATTATCTTAATGTTATTTAATCTAGCATTTACTTTGATAACTTTTTTTAATGACGTTATTTTTTTTACAGTATATTGGCTATTGTATATAACTGAAACTAAATCTAATTATATATATATATAATTGAAACTAAATTTTCATTAAAATTAGAATATGCGCTAAACATATTTAAAGAATACAGTTTTATAAAATGTTATTGGTTTACCGTATAAAATGTTATTAAAAATCGGAAAACGTATTTTTAACGATTTTTCTCTCTGTGTGTCTCTGCTAATTTGTTCTTCAATCACGTGAAATCCATTACAATGATGTTAATGAAATTTGGTATAGTAATAGTTTATATAGATATTACAGACACAACAAATATTTTGTCTTGGTAAATATTACAATATTCACAATACTAATGTCTTAGCGTTTTAGTAAATTTTATGGCTATATAGATCCGAGAACAAAAAATTAAAAAAACAAAATTATTCCTAATTTGTTTGTATTTTTTATTTCTTATACCGAATTCGACGCTGAAAAAGTTGCGTAAGAATTGCTAGTTTAATTATATGCAGCCTAACTAAGTTTTAAATAGATTACCACATCTCTTTATGTTCACTCATTATTTATTTTGATATACTTAACAAAATTTCTTGCCAGCTATGGTATATTTAAGAAAAATATTTTATGAAAGTGTTCGATATCGCTGTTAATCACACTTAGCTGTTAAAAATAAAATAGGATAAGATGTTGAAAATATATTGAAGTACTTATTTTAAGTTAAATATATTTTAAGTTAATAAAATTAATTATATAACTGCCAAAATTTAAGGGTTAAGTTTTATTTTTTCACAATTTTAAATTAAGGACGGCGCAAACAGCATGTAAACGTGATATCGAACGAAGAGTAACACAAACTATTCAACGATAAAAACCATCGCCTGACTGAAGATGTGGATGTGTTCACGTATGTTATATAATATTATCAACAATAGTCGCTGAAAGAAAAAGGTTTGTAATTACGTGCAAATATTTTTCTACTCCATGGCTATTTTAATTTAATTAAAATTTAACTTCCAAATTCTTCAACATTTTTTCGTCTACTTCCGACCGAAAGTTGAGCTTTTTTACGAAACCATCAAACAAATCGAAATGAGTAATGTGATCAAAATAATAGGATAAACAATTTTTTTAACACTACGAATGCAAAAATTTACTGACGCATGTATATTATTTTACTTTTTTTAAGGTTCTATATCTGAAAAGTGAAAAAAATGTGTCCGTCCGTTTGTATATCTGTTACGTTGTAGCTTATCAGCGTGTATATATCTCAGTAATTTACACTCAAAAATATTCAAATATAAATTCTGGATGAGATGAAAATATTGCTTCAATGTTTTTATGTTAATTCCATTTATCATGTAATATAATAACTAAAAACTCGATTTAAAAAAATTCCAAAAGTATTTTTCAATAATTTTATGAAAAAAAGTTATAGAGATATAGTTGGAAAAGTCCATAAAATACTGATTTATCCCATATAATATAATAAACTATAGAAATTCTATGTGAATTCATATGCTTATATGCATCTAAACTACGTGGAACCCTAATATTAAGCCAGTTTTATTTATTTTTGCCAATATTGAACTTAACAAAATGTTTCAGATACGGTTTGTTGGACGTTATTCATGGCGTTTTCAAGTGATATATAATAATAGTTATACTTTGTGCATAACACATGAAAGTATCAAATTTATATTGACTACACTAAGAGAGGACAGCACAGGTCTTCAATCCATTAAAATATTACAATTTTCATTCCTTATATGAGTCTATTCGGTTCAATTACTTCGAAATTACTAGCGGAATGATTACATGAAACGCACTTGAATAATTTTGTAAAGGCATCCATTGCTTATAAGTACATTTTAAATATTTTTTCGGCGAAACTTACGTTTGAACTACTACAGCATATTTTATTGTGGCAGTAATTTTCAGTCGATACGTTAATACTGTATTTAAGTATATTTTTTTAACATATATAATTTTCCATTCGTGAAAAGTACGCAATTCTTAGCCTGATTATATCGTGGCCATTAATTATTTGCATATTACTTTCTGAATGCTGCTAATTAATAAAAACGATATTTTGTTTGAAATGACAAGAAACATTAACAGAAAAATAATAAAAAAATAATCACATGATCTATGAACGTTTGTAATATGGCAATGGGTTTCTTACCATTAATACAATGCGTAAATCTTCAACCATAAAATATAATTTTAAATATTTTAAGAGTTAAATTTTGCAATTAGGATTAGAACACTTTCTTTTTCAACACTGAGGCGATTCAAATAAAAACGGTTATTGTCTGTAGCGAGACAGGTTTGTCTAATATAGAATACGTCATAGACAAGTTAACTAATCATTTAGGCAAGTATTTGAAATCCTATTATTAAATATTTGCATCGGAAAATTCATTTAAAAATATATTTTAGAATATATTATAATTAGTTGCAAAGTCTGGAATGGTATGGACTTATGGCAAGTAAGTAAAGGCCTGAGTTATGTGCGTTATCTACGAAGGGTAATAAATGGTGCAATTTTGCGATTATGCAAAAGAAAAAGATAAGCTCATGTATCAAAACACTATTACATGTTAGCTCATAAAATAAGTGACAATTATTGTTTATGTTTATAATAAAATGTACTATATTTACTTAACGTTCCTGTATTTGTAATAATAATTGAAAAACAAACACGGTATTCCTTTATTAATGCCATTGGGTCTGGATATCAGGTTATATTAATAAAACTAAGATTGATATATTTTTATTAAATGTCGCTATTATTTCATGGTTCCGGCAGGCAATTACTCAATGCTTTAAATGATTAATTTTATGGTAGGTAAGAGAATAACCTTAGAGCAAAAATCTGTATCACCTTAAACAACGTATAAAATTGTTTATCATGTAACAGTCAACATTATTGAAAATACTTACCTTGCTTTGACTTTTAATTTTTTCTGACAGCCCAAAATATCCTATATTTAATACAAATATATATATTTTGGCACACGAATGTAGACGTGTAATTACATCTTTAAAAATTTGTTTAATATTGTGTGTATTTCTATACTATTTCATGAAATCTTGCATTACAGTAACAAGTATCACATTTTTAATTCGAAAAATTATTTTATAACTAAATGCAGTTCTCCTTGGATGAGTTAAAAATGTTCAAAATTAACGCATTCTGCTATTCTGACATATTTCTCTTTGACACTATGCAAGCAACATGAGTACGAAACATACTGGAGAATTAAAGAATTCCCCACAAGTATACACAGCAAAAGCAGCATTACAGAATGGGTTCATGTGATGCCTTTTATTAGATATTATCTGTCATATGTGGAACATACGTAACCTTATACCTTTCCTTTGTTAGTTGGCTCAATAATGTATTGTTTTCTTTTTATGAAATTTATTTCGGTAAGCAAAATAAAATCACAAATATGTCACTTTACTTTCCTAACTTTAAGTTTGACATAGTGTAAGCAATAGAATTATGGCAACCTTCTGTCGAATTAAGGAATAGCCCACCAGGACAAACTGTAAAAAAGGTCAGTGGAGGGGAATCCTTTATTATATATTGACTGCTTTTTACCTCACATCTTAATTCCTTCCCCAGCTTCATTATAAAAATTCTCTAATGTTTGTAATGTAAGTTCCCACGGCAGCAAACACGAAAAACCGGGATATATTCGTAAATATGGCACTAAATGCGTACGAGAATTGAAATTAATATATAGGTCGATAAACTGTGCTGTGAAGTTTAACTGCTAATAGGGTATACTAAATATTACAGGTTATATTTTCGGGTCATTCGTTTTAAATTATATGGGTTTTAGCTTATATTTTTTATATATTTATTTACGAACTTGGTACTTACGCAATTGTGACTAATCGAATGCAGATTATGATCGCGAAAAAAAAATAATCGGACGGTACGTGGATTTTGGTTAGTGATTTAAATACATATAGGAAATAACATTTTTTGGTTTTATTTAAACCAATCAATTTTAAAAGGTGTAGTGTTTTTTTAAAGATTAATAAATTATACGTCTTTTTTAAATTTAAAATTGAATTTCATTCAAAAATATTAATAATTCCGGGGAATAATGCTGCCTAATTAACAATACAGTATAAGCTCAGTTTATTACTAATTAAAATTTGTACGCTTTCAATTAAGAAACGAGAAATTTAGTTAAAATTGCGTGCTATTAAACCGTTTATATTTTCTTAAAGTCTATGCTTGAGTGTAAAATTATATTTAATCAATTACTTTGTAAAACTTATCTTGAAATACAAAATTGTATTTTTTTTCTATTGTAATATGAATATTGGTAATTTCACCCATAGTGCCATTCATGGTGTGAAGAGAAATAGAAACAAAGCACATTAAGTCAAACTAATTTATAGATTAATTTAATTTATTTATTTTAAACTCCACTTAATTAATGCTTTGTAACCACTGCAAACGGACAATAAAACTGTCTGTGCGCATCACTTTTTGAATGTTATTATTATTACATAAATAATTACATGATGCTAGTTTCAAATCCTGAAGTGGATTATTGTCTTACTTACAGAGTAGTATTTAATGTTACGTGAATTAATTAACAGTGCCTATATTTTAATCAGCAGCTTGTCCCGCACTACAATTACTGAGTACTAGACTAGCCGGAGTGCACTTTGTTTGCCCAAAGGGAAACGCTCAAAATTAAAGCCAAACTCGAAACGCCACTGCGACGAAACAAAGTGGAAATATTAATATCTACACTTTAAACTTCAACCACGGCTGTATATCACGATCACATGAGGTATATTCTAACTTAGTACTATGAGGTATATTCTAACTTAGTACTATGAGGTATATTCTAACTTAGTACTATGAGGTATATTCTAACTTAGAACTATTAGGTATATTCTAACTTAGTACTATGAGGTATATTCGAACTTAGTACTATGAGGTATATTCTAACTTAGTACTATGAGGTATATTCTAACTTAGTATCTACTTGTATTAAATCGTTGATGATTTTAGTAGTTTTTACTGCAAACTGCAAACCGCAATATAGTTTCACATCCATAAAAGCAAGTGTTCTAATATATTACAGGAAATTATAAGCAACTAGTCGTATTTCTATTTAAGTAAGTGAATAATTAAATATTTTCGAAATAGTATCGAAAAATATTCGGTTTACTTGACAATTTTCAAAAGAGATCCCAACATATTCGAACTGCTCTGATGAACAGGGCAGATGAGGCAAGCACGTCGAGAGATGGGGAAAATTAGTGCGTGTGCACCGCCGGTCGGTGGCTTGCGAAATAACCAATTAATTTTTATTCATTTCGTGGCATAATTCGCAAATAAACTTAAAATAGGGTTCACTGGGGCTAAACTATATATACATCAAAAAACGTTAGTACGCTGTACCTTATCCGCTTTAACAAGCTATCCTGTATTAAATGTCATTACAGATATGATTAAAGATAATATATCTACGAAAATATGTAACCCATATTAGTAAACAATATATCATTAGAAAGGCCACTCATTACCTTAAAATTATGTTAGTAAACAAAACGTCTATTACTACGGTTATGAACCATCTAAGTTGAGAAATAACCTGAAACTGACGTATTTCGGGATGGTTAATATCGAAATATGACGCTAATTTAAAATAAAATAATATATTTATTATAAATAGAATATTGTTATCTTCCTATTTAGGAAGCAAAATTTGAAGACTTTGAGGTTTTTTCATAAGTATGAATAAAAGTAACCTAGAATTAAAAACTATGTTCTCGTTTAAGGATGTATGAAACCATTAAATGCAATTCATATAAAACCTGTGATGATATTTCTAAGCAATACAAAACGTTCATTCTAAACGCCCTTATCTATGCTATACTTCCTTGACTTTTCCTTTTACTATGATCGCACAATTTTGATCATTTATGTAATGTAACATTTTTTTAAAGGGTTTTTCTTATTTTTTTGTACCAAATGCATTTCGTAAGTGTAACTCATTTATAAAAAGCAAAATTAAGAAATGCGTAATAATATATTTAGTCCATAAAACATAAATGTACATGAAGTTTGGTCTATAACTTGCTGACATCTATAATTTGCTTTGTCAATTATTGTCGGTATCATGGAAATAATTCTATATTTTCTAGTGAATTTTAAAGCCAGTCAAGTAATAGTCACTTTTAGACTTCAAATTTTGTGTTCTATTTCGTGTAAATTTTTGAACATAAAATAAAATTAACCGCTCATCAATCAAAGTCAAGCGAGAAAAATTTTAAACCTAAATAGAGGAAATCGGAAGTAACAAATAAGTCAAATTCTATTTTTTTCTCCCTTTTTTTTATTTTAGCCTATTAGTTACTAACAAGTATTAAATATAGATGCGAAAATTAAATATGCATTTGATGATCGCACGAATCTTGGCCAATATTTTTAATCCACTATAATTTAAATAACATGGAATAGTAAAAATGTCATGTCCGATTTCGTAGCATTGTCCATAATGTATAAACTAGAAGAATTAAGCCCATGACTTTGTAAACATCCACAAAAGATTAAGTTACAACGTAACGAACTATATTGTAGAAAAATTTAATGCTTAGAAACAAAACGCAACAAACATATTTTGAATTAAATAAGACATGACTATTGAGAGTTTTTTGTTTATTCATGAGAAATATTGTTTTCTGGGAGCTACGAAGATATGATTAATGAAAAGTTTTTTGTTAAATGATGAGGAATATTGTTTTCTGGGAGCTACTCTTGGCGATAAATAGTAATAAATAAAATGTTCTTCTTTCCCTGCCAAAATGAATATAAGAAATTGCAAGTATCATCAATGAAAAATAAATTGTCAAGAAGGATCATTAGTAATTTTTAAGTAAGTTATTCAAAAAAATAATTTTAATTATAAAAAGTACTATACTTCTTGTGCAGCACTCATTACCATGAGAAATTCGTCACAGTGTGCCTAAACTTTTCAGTTTGAATATAGTATGTGGCATCAGCTTCATAAACTGTGGCAACTTCTGTATCCAGCAGTGAAAAACGGACTCAACCCTATTCTATCAATATCGGATTCAGCGTTTGTTAACTGGAATATGAATTTCCATATAATATTTTACTATACATTCCAAATCAAACAGCCGATCCCGGATTCTTCGATCTATTTAAATATCATACTATTTTATGTTTCTGGAATATTTATAATATAATTTGCAGCTTAACTTATTAAACTTATTTTCTTTATACTTATGTATATTCTCCGTGGTTCAATTATCTCCAAACGTATTGCATGCTAGTTTCCTTTTATCTACATATATTTTTCAATATAGATAATTAATATACTAGCGTACATAACGCTAAAGCGAAATTGTTAGGAATTTTGTTTGACTGTAGTTTTAAGAATTTACTTTTTATTTTTATTTATATAGCCTTCCGGAAGTAACTACTAAATATTGAAATAAAATGCAATTTGATTCGAATAAAATGCAATAGATTATTATTTGCTCAATTAAATCACATTAGCACTCTCTATTTCCTAAGGCTACTGAATATGCTACGTTAATTAAGGTTCTGAACTTGACAGGTCGTTGTAGCATAATTATACTCTAATATATTTTCATAGAAATCTCCATGTACATACTTTCTATGTTATATTATAATGAAATGGTGTTTTGATTTAATAATGATTTTGTGCTATGATCTTAAAATTTAAATGCTACTCGTACAATTTATTTTTAAAATAGTCCTTAAATCGTTTATTCACATTTACATAGAAATACCACACCGTTTCTACCAAAAATCGTTTTAAAAAACTTAAAAATCTCCCCAATTCCCTTCTTTTCACATACACATAGAAATATAGCAGCATTTTGGTCAATAATAATTTTAAAAACATTACGAATCGATTTAATGAAATGATAAAAAATAAACCTTAAGATAATTATGTAATTTTTTAGATACCTTTTGATTAAAAGTAAATTTTTGAATTACTTTACTGATTTTGCTGAATTATTAACTGTCATTCCATTATAATGAACTTCATATTTAATTAGGTATTATTTTATTTAAGTTAACGGTAAGTAGTTACAATTACTTACCATACTTGAAATATCTAGCAGGATATGAATTTTTTTAGCGTGTTCATAATATTAAATGAGTGCTAGAAAATTCGATTCCATTAAGACTCAAACAACAGTTTTCTTTTACATCTACCTTTCAAGCCCAGGATAAAGTGTAAACCGATTCCAGTGCCGGCACTAAACAAGTTTTGAATTACACATTTCTTATTTTAATCTTACATTTACCCTTTAAGTTTGTGATAATTTCGTTGTGCCAAGTTACTTGTGCTAAAATAATTGTATTATATATTTTTCATTCATTCATTCCTTTGGCTATGGATGATTATAACACACATTATAGAGAAGAGAATAAAATTTTGCAGCATATAAGTATATATATATATATATATATATATATATATATATATATATATATATATATATATATTTATACACACACACACACACACATATATATACGCAATTTTTTAGCTCCACTAACCTATTTTATATTTTATGACAAAATTAGAGGCTATTTGTGACTAAGAATTCGAAATCTTAGTCACTAAAATTAGATGGAATTGAATCTTTTCTAGATATCTTGTAATGAACCTAAAATACAAATAAGAAATACTTGTGGTTTTGAAAACTTCATATTGTGGAATTTGGTTATGTAGAATAAATAATTACAAATAACCTTAGAAAAGTGTTCGAATAAATTTGAAAACCAAAAAATAGGGGGTGGAAGACTATACTTCCAAGGACCACGTCTGAGAGATGAGTTATTCTAAATTATCCTATTAAAAAAGAAAAAAAATCTACTTGAATTACTAGGACAGTCGTAATAATCATAGCAGTGTCAAAAATTAAACTTTTTAAAATATTGTGGTTCAAAACATGCAATTGGTCGGACACTTTCAATTCAGTTTACTATTAACACTGTTATTTGTTTCGAGTTTAGGTACGGTCCTTTGTAACGATTTTCAAATAACCGTTGTATGATAATTACGTCAATAATTTAAATTTGGCAAGTGGATATTATTTAGCACATTTTTCTATATATCTCCTATTTGGTATAATAGTAAGTCAGCAAACGTTGCATATCTCATTACAAAAAACGAAATGCAACCAATTTTTTATACGTAATTTTTTATGCGTTATACGTAAGTACACTTCGAAATGTTCAAACATCAATTTGCCATATCTTAGTTTTGATTGAACAATCGTTATAAAACATATTTGTCAAACCTGAAACATAGACACATATGCGAAAAAAATATATGTGCCTGTAATCCCATATCCAATAGAGCCACTATAAAAACTTTACGGAAATCATTTTTGTTGTTCTTGCGTGATATGTCAAAAACTATATAGGTTTACAGTTAAACTGAGAAATATTTAAGAAACCATATTTATGTGCTCTATTAATTTTGTGATATTCCGCATATATTTTTTTTTGTAATTACCTTCAAACATTACACGCACAAATGCACCAACTTTAATTTATGTATGGACAATAAAGTACGGAACAATAAATTTACTGCAGATGAATACTAAATTATCAAAGTAATTAAATTATGATTATTGATGGCAGTTTATAATTTTAAGCAAACTGAGAAAACATAGTAAGCTTATAACGAATACATAAAATATCGATAAATTTTAAGTATGAAATTCAATTGACAATGATATCTGCCTTCATGCGTCTGCCCACATTCGGGTTCTTTACCTCTCCTGCATTATTCCACATATCATGCCTTCATTGCATCTACCTCTCCTGCATTATTCCACATATCATGCCTTACCGCGCTCATTTCTCGGATTGGGTTTTGTTATGTTAGGTTGGGTTGGATTGTATTACGTTGTTTTGGGTTAGGTCATGTTGGTATAGCTTGGTTTGGATTTACTTGTATTAAGCCAGGTAATGTTATCATTATGTTGGATTGTGTTATATTGGGTTACATTTAGTTATATGGATTTATGTTTTATTACGTTACTTATTTTGGTATATGTTGTGTTGCTTGTGTTATGCTAGATTAGATTGGGATATGCTGGAATGTGTTAGGTTGGGTTATGTAGGCTTATGTTGGGGGAAGTTGGATTGGTATCAATTGGGTTATGCCCGATTAAATTGGATTATTTTGAGTTGGGTCATATTAGGTTGGGTTGTGTTTTGTTGAGTTGAGTCAAGTTAAGTTGGCCGAAATCACCGTATATCGATTATTTTAGGCTGAATTTGATTACGTTTGGTTATGTTGAATTGGGTTATATTGGGTTAGGTTGAGTTGAGTTAGGTTGGGTTGAATTACTTTTGGTTGGGTTGGATTATTTTATATTAGATTCGTTTATGTCGGATTGGGTTATGTTAAGTGATATTGTGGGGGTTGCGTTATATCGGGTATGTTGGGTTGGATTGGCTTATGTTGGTTTATATTCGGTAGAATTGGAACATGTTGATTTATATTAGATTATGTTGGGTTAGGTTGAGTTATTTTGGGTTGGGTAAGGTTATGTAAGTTTATGTTGAGTTGTGTTGGTCTAGATTGTATTTCATTACATTGGGTTGAGTTGGGTTATGTTGAATCTGGTAAGGTTATGTTGAGTTATATTAGGTTGTGTTGGGTAAATTGGGTTACGTTTGATTGGATTATGTGGGGTAATTTTGGGTTGGATTTTATTGTATTGTGTTGGGTTGTGGTTTTTTTTACAAATAAAATACTAGCAATCTTTATCCAATTTAAACTCAAGAAATTTTCAACCCACCTAAAGAAATACATTTATATTTAAAACTAGCCGTACCCGTAACTTCGTCTGCACGCATTTTTAGAAAAGAATATTGTTAAGTGTGAGATTAATATGGGCAACGCCACCTATTGTAATAATTATAAAAGTAAACTAACTTAGTAAATGTGTATCGAAAGGTAAATTGCCATATGTTCTTTGTAGTGATGATCCAAATCCTATATGTCATCTCAGACCTACACAATGTTTTAGATGGAGATTTTAGAAAAACATACGTTACATAGTTTTAAGTACCATGGATGTAGCGGTATGCTTTTTATATCTCATAAGGAAAATGTCCACCGGATATATTTGCAAAAATAGATTCAGTCAAAAGTGAAGTGTACGAGAGAAGAAGTGCTTACGTGAGCAATCAGCCAACAACCAAAAACGACACTTGCCTTTATTATGGGTAGTTGCAGATGTACCTAATTATACAACACGTCTGTAATTACTATGCTTCGAGTACTCTCGGTTATTCTTGAATTACGATAATGTCATTGTCGGTCGTCTTCCACGCATAATATTTCTCAATATGGTTTACATTTCATATATACTTACCATGTTTCCTCAATTTATTTAGAACTTGACTCTATTATCAATGGATGTAATTTATTTGCTTTGGTAGGTTTAATATTTTTACTGAATAAATATAGATTGTTACATATTTTATTGTCTATATATGTAATAAAACTGTCAAATTGTTACATTTATTCATTGGACATATTTATGAATAATGATTGAGAGGAATGTAACAAAAGCAGTTACATACAAAAACATAACTTCCTAATTATGGTTTGTTTGGCAGTGAAACTTTTTCTTCTTTCCTGCATCACGCAAGAACGGAAAATAAATATATATATAAATTTAACATGAATAAAAATAAATGTGTACGCTCGTACTTTAGAAAAATATTTTATAAAATACATCATAATAATGAAATACTTCCTTAAACATAGATGAACGTACGTTCGTACGTACTGTAAAATAATATTTCATCAAATGCTACACACATATCATAAAATTTTAGAATAGACATATCTGTACATTGAAGTAATTTATGATAAAAGTATTCAGAGTAATATAATAAAAGTTTTAGAAGACAAAGATTTACTTTCTGGAATTTTTGTCTGTTTTGTTTTTTAAATAGAACACAATAAAATACTGACACAATTAAAATTTGGTTTTTTGAAAAACAGAGGGGTTTACTTGAAATACCACTATTTTTTATTCATTGAATTCGTTTATGTATTCAGATGATACGCGAATTTAATATTCTCAAAAATAAATTTCTATTGCCGTAGCACAACAACAACAAAGGAGTGTCCTAGCTACTCGATGCGTAGTTATTACGCAAATGTACAGTACAGCCATTTACGTACATAAATAGAAGGCACTAAGTTAACCCAACCCAACATAACCTGATATAATCCAGTCCAAACCAACACAACACGATAAAATTCAAGGTAATTAAATATAACCCAACTCAACTCAACTGAATCCAACCCAATCTAAAATAATCCAACATAACATAACCTATCCCAGCATAACCCAACCCAACCCGACAAAATAAAATCCAACCCAAAAACACCCCAAATAAATCAGCAAAACATAACCAAATATATTCCAACACAACTCGACATAACCTAACCAGAAACAGCATAACCTAGATCAGCCCTATATAACCAAATATAACACAGCCCATTATAACCCATCACTAAATATAACCCAGCCCAACATACACCGACATAATCTTACTTAATCCGACATAACTCAACCTAACCAAACATAAACTAATACAATCCAACAAAACCAAACATAACTTAACATTACCCAATTTAACACAACTCAACCCAATCCAACCGAATATAACTCAACATAAGCCAATCCAACCTAACATATCCGATATAACCCAACTCGCCACAATATAACCTAACATAAACCAAACTAATATAACATAATCCAACTCAACCCAAAGTAATTCAACGTAATATAAACCTACCCAAAATAATTTAACCCAACATAACCCAATGTAATGCAACTCGACATTAAATATCCCAAAATAACATGAGGAAAATCACCGGAACTCCATTCCGACATGATCCTTTATAATAAAACCTAGCATAATTCATCTTGATCCAGCTTAACCCAACCAAACGTAAACCCAAATAACTTATGCTAACTCGATATAATATAACCCAACATGATATAAGCCAATATTATCTAACATAACTTAATATAAGCCAATCCCAACCAACATAAGGCAACATGATCCAAACCAATACAACGTAACCCAACCCAACCCAACTCAAGAAATAAGCAGTGAAAAGAGCGGGGTCATGTGTGACATATGAAGTGATGCAGGAAGGGGAATCCTAATGCAGGCAGACATGCAAGGTCAGACATTATTGGCAATCGTCTTTCGTACATAATTTTCTTCGAAATTCTATGTATTCTTCATAAGTATACTGTGTTTCCATAATTTCTTAACATTTGAATCTTCCATCAATATTCAGATGCATTTGTTTGATTGTTACGTACTTAATAGTTTTATCCAACTAATATATTTTTATCCGAGTTGACTCAGCCTAATCTAACCAAACGTAATCCAACTTAACCGTGTATAACTCAACCCAAACCAATCCAATCTCATCCAACATACGTTTACATAACCCAACCCAACAAAACTGAACCTACCCTAACATAACCCAATATAACATAACACAGCTCAGTATATGCCAAATAAAAAACGCAACCCAACGTAAACCCACATAACTCATTCTAACCGGACATAACATAACCCAACATGATACAATCCAATATTACCTAACCTAAATTAATATAAGCCAACCCCAACCAACCTAACCCAACATGAACGAAACTAACACAACGTAACCCAACCCAATCCATCCGACCATAACGAAGCCCAACTTAAGAAATTAACAGTGAAAAGAGCGGGATCAGATTTGGCAAGTAAAGTGATGCAGGAGGGGTAGATGCTTGAGCAAGCAACTCTGATGCGGTCAGGCGTACGAGGGAAGACATCATTGTCAATAGTCTTTCGTATATAACATTTTTCGATATTCTGTGTATTCGTTATAAGCTTACTGTTTCTTCATTTTTTTTCAAATTTGAATGTGCGAACAATATTTGTAATTTGTTTACTTTAATAACTTTAGTATTCAGGTACGTTTGTTTGATTATTTCGTACTTTGTGGTCTATACGTATAATTACAAAAAAAATTATTTACGGCAACATAAAATTAATGGAACACAAAAATATTATTTTCTAAATATATCTCCGTTCATCCGTGATCTTGTTTATTTTTTCACATCTCACGCAAGAACAAAAAAATGATTTCGATAAAATTCTTTGCAATAAACAATATTTTCTATATGTTCACAGACAAAAGAATTCGCGGGCACAGCTAGTTTGAAAATATTGCAGACAAAAAGAAATAACTTAAGTATTTTTGAAACGTTTGAAAATATTGCAGAAAAACCAAAATTATTTGAAAATATATTGTAATTATTTTAGTTTCGTTACGGATTAAAAATACCGTTAAAATTTGTAAGCATCAATTCGCAACACACTTTTAGACAATTTATGTGTGGTATAAGGATGTGTACATATCTTTTTCAATATTTCGCAATAAATCGGGCTTAAGTTTGTACAAATATACCTGTTTTCAAGATTATTCAATAATGTAGACGGATACTCACATAACCGAATGCGTATTGACGCAACTGATGGATATCTTTCACACTCGATGAGCTGTATGCGCATACTCAATTGTGTTGTACTATAGAGGCTCCGAACAAATAAGGGGAGATAATGTCTTACGGCCAGAGTAAGTCGTTTAAGATTTGCAAATTGATTTCGGTATATGAACGCAATCATTCACAGCTGGTGGAATACGAAAATACTCTTACGTATGCTGTAATGTCATATCATCGCAGCCGATAGCACGCGTTTGAATTTTAATATCTGAATACCACTAACGTGCAAAAATGTAAGGAGGAATGGGTTGATACTGACGAAAATATAGATAGTGGAAAGTTTTCTCATTGGAGTAATTCTGCGTTTAACAATTGTAGTTATTAAACCGTGAGTATTAGATTTATTAATTGAATTGACCATAACCAAATTTACGATTTTTAGAAAAACAATTATTTCAATAATGGCAACGATATTATTTTCTCTGCTTACTAATAAATTTAATAATTAATTGAAAATATTTATAACTGTGCGATAAATTTAGCATGAAATATAAAATCTATTTCTTCATGCTGATAAAAAATATTGTAATATTTTTTATGTATGTTCATCGGTTAAAAGTACACAAAAAGCTAAAAATACAATTTGGATTTGCGAGTTCCCATCGAGTAACTTTTTATAGTAGCATACCTGAGATGAATAAAATGAAACATGTATTTTCCAGAAGTTTTTCAGTTTTTCTTTACAATAATTACATTTTTAAAGCTTAATATTTCTAAAACGGATCCCTGTGTGCAAAAAAATCACCCCTGCTTAACAGGTAGGGATGGTAATCCTAACAATTTTTTTGCATATTTTATTTCACAACTTTGTGGGTATGATAAATATGTATGACCGAGTTTCAACTATATAGCACCAATATGCAATTATAACAGCTATAAAACAAACCGATGAACATACAGACAGAAAAATGGAAACTGCGAAATCATAAGTGTTTTAGTTTGAGTATGGAACCATAAAATGGGGTAATTCTTAATTATGTAGTCTTCTTTATTTTTCTATATTTGCAACATACATGGGGAAAACAGATTTTGATTCGCGGACTTTTTTCTCACCATATTCTCGATTTATCTTCAGCTTGACTCATGTACATATTTTATGTGTGAGTGAAATACCTATACAGTAAAAATCTGCACCCAGCAATATGGCTACAAGTTGATCCGGGTTATATTGATCCTGTGGGGCGGCCGAAGGGATTAATGTGACAGCTGTGTGAAGAGAGGGTATTCCGAGCAGAGAATACGAAATTGTTTATGAAAAAAAATTATTTTGTTGCATACCATGTAAGAGATATTTTAAGAGGTTTGAAAAATATTCCAATCTTTGTAAATAAGCTAAAAACCACATATATGGAAAAAAATCGATTTAAATTAACGACTGGTTGACATTTTTAGTCGTTTAAAACTTGAAGTACTGACTAATTAATTGCTTAAGTCTGCTTTTCTATGCCATTTTTATAAATTCATAAAAGGGGGAGATTTTCAATTCGATGGCTTTATTTGTACGTTACATTTATTGGCGATGTTTAAACATAACTTCGGCAATCCTGCTTTAATTTTGATGACTCTTCTTTTACCAAACGAGTATATTTCTTGGATGGCCTCATATGAATTCGATGGTCAGGATTTGATGGTGCACTAAGGAGATATTCCGAGGAACTTGTTGATGAATGATAGTGCAAAGTTCCTTAGAGGAACTTGAGACCGAATTTGAACTGATTTAAGATGTATTTATAGGTATTTTAATAACGGTGCGGTGACAGAAATTCTCATTGGTGAACGGCGGATAATTTATTTTACCACCAAGGTCCCAACTTAGTGCTCCTATTTTCACAATTTCTTTACTTTTCACTACATTAATTATTTCATTGTTTTTTGAGGTGTGCTCAAACTATTCGTCAAACATTTTTTTTCTTAATTATCGCATCTAAAAATTAGTGTTGTTTCTTACTATTTGAATTTTTAATTCCACGTTTATTATTTTTAAATTTATATTTCCAAAATAATGTACCAAAAATATGACTAACAATTATAAATGCACAAAAACGTAAATTTCCGTAAAAAGTATTGTTTGATCCCTTATATCGGTTCACGTTTGAAGTACTACTCGACTTAATGAACTTTATTTTTAGCGGGCCGGACTTACAAACAAACGCAAACAAAATAATATTACGTTTACCACACGTCTTCTGTTTTACCATACTCTTGCAATATATATAAGTTAAAAATAGAATCCTTATAAAAATTTGTCGGTGTCTGTTTGACCACGTCTCAGCAACTACCATAGCTATTAAGTTGAAATTTGACAGAGTTTTAGAATTTAGTCCGTGTAAATTTCAAGTGAGCAAATTTGGATTTTTTTTATTTTTCTTAAAATAAGCTACGAAATGAGGGTTTTTGATTTAAAAGTCGTATCGAATGAATTGGTTTACGGATTTCAAAACTATATTCATTTAATTTTCCTCCCTCTTTGTTCCTAAAATGCAGATATATCAAAAGTAATTTACACTGACAGAATATTCGGTACATATCACAAGATACATAATAAGAGCGTTGTATCCGGAATAATTTAAAGTGATAGAAGATTTTAAATAAATTTATAAATAAATATAATAGAAGATTTTAAATAAATTTTAATTTATGTAATTCAATATAACTCGTCTGATGGTTTGATCGCTCAGTCAAAATGTATTCCCCTACCCCCTACTTTTTTGAGCTTTTAAACTTATTCTACCACCTTATTAATATTATTTGCAATTATCTACTTTACGCAGTTAATTCTAGCTAAGCGATAATGCCAAAATCGCTTAGTATTTCTTGATTGTATTTAAACTGTATATAAGTTCCATCCGTTATTAAATCACATATTTTTAGGTTTCATTTCACATGTAGCCCTAATATTCTTTCTGAAACATAAGCCAAGTTAGTTGGGCAAAAATAATGAATTGCTTATTTATATATACGGCTATGGATACATTGCTGCGCTTCAGTTATCTTCTAAACAAATCAGTTAAACGAATAGCCTTTATTGATTTTCTATGGAAATGCACGATGAAATAATTCATTGATATTCTAAGTAAAGATGATTGTCAAAAGTTATTTGAAGATATTGGATCTAATAAAAGGAAATAGTACAAGTGGCGATGAGAAACAGCTATCATAAAATCGAACAAGAGTTGACAAATTCGCTGATATATGTACATGTCATTATATGTCATTATATACATGTCATTATAAATGTGTATTGTAATCATTTATAGTCTAATGTAGTATAATGAATGAACCAATGAAAATGAAATAATGCAAGTATTTTAGCACAACTAACTGAACTTACATTTTATCACAAACTTTAAAAGTAAATGTAAAGCATTTAAAAAATATATTTAGTACTGGCACGGGAACGATTGAAACTTTATCTTGAACTTTAGGTATGAATGTAAAAAAATCTCTTATTTAAATATATTACTAGTAAGTAATTGTAACCATTTACCATAAACTCACATAAAATAATACCTGATTAAATAGGAATTACATTTTTATGGAGTTACACTTAGTAATTCTAGAAAACCAGTAAAGAATCGCAAAATTATAAAACCCATGATAACGCGGTTGAATATAGTAACTTCTAACAAAAATAACATCTGATAAATTACATAGCAATTTTAAAAATTTTATTTATCATTTTATGAAAAATAATCCTAATTATTATTAATAAATTTGGAAAGTTAAGTTGCAAATAAAATCATAAATTAGTTAGAACCATAAAATAGTATGACATTTCAATAGATATTGTATGGGGATACCAAGTAAAATATCGTATAGAAACTCCTGTTTCAGTAATCAAACGAATAGTACGGAACAGTTCTCACTGCTGGATACAGAAGACACCAATTTATTGTTTATAAAAATATTGAAAGGCTTTAAGAAATAATTAAAACTTTGAAATGTTAAAATGTCATTTATATTCCATATTAATCGATTTAAAAATTAAATAGTTTCAAAAATATTCTAAGTGAAATAAAGGAAATTATATCTTTTAATAGTATTGTTCAAGGTTATTAAACTAAATTTGACATATTTAAATTTATGGATACTAAATATTTTCTATCATAGATATATTTCCCAATAATGATACAACTACACCACAACAACTATATATATATATATATACTTGTTGTGGTGTAGTGTGTAGTTGTAACTATATATATATATGTGTTACAACTACATATATATATATATATATATATATATATATATATATATATTACTATGCTGCAATATTATTGTGGTGTTACAATTTTGTGTAAAACTGTATCCGATAACGCATTTGATAAAAACTATAACTATTGATAGCCTAATAATATCGTATCCGTGCTAAAAAGAGACATTTTTGTTTCTTTGTAAGTTTGTTTTTTTGGATATTCACGTCACTACTTCTAATCTAATAGACATACAACTTCCATTCCTTTCCATCATGGCTTGCTATATGATAGGTTATAGTATCAGATTTCCACTAGTTGTATAATATTTATAAATGTATTAAAATTATTGAGATATAATTAATAATGTCGTAGTGGTCTGAGAAAAAGTTACTGATTTAGGTACTTTAGTGACAAACGCTAGGAAAACTGCATAAGTAGACCTATTTACCCTAATAAGGAGAAATTATGGATATTAAAAAGTATGAAGGAAAATCCGGCAGCATATAAAAAAACAATTGTTGTCATAGAAAAGCCGAAATAACTATTTTGATTTAAAAAATTGGTTTGTGGATTTTAAGTCTATTTCTTGATCAATGCTGAAATAAATATCATAAGTAATTATATATGATTTGGTTTAATAGCTTAAGCGAAATTAAAACTTTTTTAAAATAAATATATAACGAATATAATCACTTAGATCGGGAATAACACAAATATACAGCTACTTTTCATAGAAAAAGTTACATCAATAAACTTCAGTCAAATAACTCATTTGTACTTGTATGATGTGAGTTCGGCCATTAGTGTTCATATGAAAAAAAATTTTTACTCGATGCGTTTTAGTGATAAATAAACTAGACTTATAAATTGAAGTCTTACTTTTGTTTTCAACATTCATCAAATAGCATATGATAAATATTGGTCCGTAATATTCACTAATCTCGGATACCGAGGATTAAGCAATTACCGAAATAAAAAATTTATATAAAATTTAGATTTAATTTTATTTCTCCAAAATAGGTCCTCTGATTCATTTATTTCTCTTAATGGCGACTTCTTGTTAGTCCAAACAGAAAAGCACAACGGTCTCATTTTGCTTTGCAGAGCTGACGCTGCACCTGGTAATACTAGACATGGTTCTTGCCTACGATCAGCTGCCCATTGTCGTTTCGTTTCTAAAATGTATTTTTCCTTATTTTAGATTGTTTTTCCTCCTATTCATATTGGCAGCAAAGGAAGGGCATTTTATTTTCTGATTATTATTTATCTTCAATAGTAACTCCCTAAAAAAATATTTCTAATTAGCAAACAAAGCGAACTTCTCAATAACCATATCTTCCTTAATGCAATATTGGTTTGATGCATTTTGTTCATTGTTTGAATAACCGAACATAATCTAATGGGGAACTACGCAAAATTATCTTGACAAAGGTCTTTTCTCGTTATTTTTCTACTCTACCAAACCATGACGCTGTTGGAAGTTTTTTAGATTTTCAAGTTACCATTTGGTAAGATGGTATTTCTTTCCAAATTATCTCGTTTAATTGCCATGAGAGCCAGTTTATTTATATAGTTATATCTAGATCTTTCGAGTAATGTGTCCCTCATATTACCTTATTGGCAATTATTTTCGTAAACAGGATCTTCCAATACGCAAATCAGTATTTTTTTCTTTTGTAGTTTTGCACGTGAAGCCTTTGATTTAGAGATGTGACGAATATACAGTGAATATTTGATACTAGGCATATTTTTCTATGCTCGTATTCGGCCGAGTATTCGGTTCAATTGCCAAATTGTTACATTAAAAAGACTTTCCTTCTGCATTTTTTGAACTATACATTATTTTGCAATAAAATGTTAACATAGCGAGTACTTAACGTGGTTAAGGAGAGAAGTATAGACATAAATAACAAACGTTAATACACAAGTCCAAAAAAATACAAAGGATTCTGAATTAAAGGCAGAATTCTTTCCATTTATTAAAAATAATGAACGAAGCAATTTAAATTTGTAACCAAATTATAGACCAAACTTAAGGTACGCGTATATTTATGTTCCATAGATTATATATATTGTTATGCCTTTCTTAATTTTTTTTTTATAAATGAGTCAAACATTTAAAATGTATTTGATCAAAAAAGAGGGGCCACTTAAGAAATGTTGCATAGTATAAATAATAAAATGGTCGTGGGTTCTTAGCAAAAAGAAATATGTATAATATTTAAGTTACAAAAGTACAATATAGATCGGGGCGTCGGGAATATAAGTTTCGTTCGACGGCTAGCGGTCGAATGATTTACTTTCAAATTTCAGCATACGTTTTACATGAATTACGTTTGATGGTTTTTTACATTCTTTTATGAGAATCTGAGTGTAATTTTAGGTTATTTAAATTTGTGTCTTTATAAAAACATAAAAAATATTGAAATGGCTTTCTAAATTGAAAAGTAACTGTATCTTTGTTATAATCGATGTAATATTTAATTTTTTATTAGCATTTTCTCAACTTAGATAATTTAAAACGAAAGTAATAAACGCTTTTTTATTTACATTTTTTAGAGAAAACCGCTGTGTTTTCTAATGAAATAATGCTTACAAATATAGGTTACTTACTAAAGTAGGTCTATCGTATTTAATTAAGTCTGTAATGACATTATTTGCATGATGGCTCTTTGAAGTTGGGTACAAAGCATCAAGAATTGAAGTTTTTTTTTAATATATGTTTATGTGTATTCCAATGGATGCTGTTTCAAGTTTATGTCCAAATTATGAAACAAATTGCATAAAATTGAATTGATTAGTTCGCGACCGGCGGCGCACGCGCACTGATTCACCCCTCTCTCGTCGCGCACGCTTTCTGCTCTGCTCTTCAGAGTGGTCCGAACATGTTTGGATTGCTTTCGCCTTAGGTTGGACAATCAAACTCATATATTCATAAAATTCTCAAGTAAACGGCAGGTTTTTCAATACTACTTCAAAAATAATAAATATTTAATTATTCACTCACTTAAATAAAAATGCGACTAGTTCCTTATAAATTACTACTAGCTGACCCGTACGAAGTCTTCGCACAATATCGCCATCTAGCGTGTTCCAAGTATACAATTTGGCTAAGATATTTGATGTGTCGCCCACAGATGGCGCTCATGCCAATTGTTATAAAAATTAATTTTTTTATTAACAAAAATATTTTTTTCCAATTTTTTTATATTTTTCGCCCAAAGTAGAAAACATAAGCTTTAAGTGAGTATTTTTTTTATTTTTCTTGGTGCAGTAGTTAAAGAGATCGAGCCGCTCGACCAAAAAACACCTTTTAGAAATAATATGTTTAGATAGTATATTAGAATACTTCCTTAATATATTACTTATTATTAAAATTATTTAATTTATTGCTTTTCAGAATACTACGTTGCGATTTGCAGTTCGCAGTTAAAACAGCTAAAGTGATCCACGATATAATGAAAGTACGGTAGTTCTAAGTTTGAACATACCTCATATGCTCGTAGCACACAGCTGCAATTAAAGTGGTATTAATTATTTCCAACTTGTTACGTAGCAGTGGCGGCTCGAGTCTGGCGTTAATGTTGAGCGTTTCCCTTTGTGATAAACAAAGTGCACTCCGGCCAGTCTAGTACTCCGTAATTGTAGTGCGGGACAAGCTGCTGATTAAAATATAGTCTCTATTAATTTATTCACGTAACACTAAACACTACTCTGTAAGTAAGATCGTATTATACTTCAGGATTTGTAACTAGCAATCGTATATTTATTTATATATATAATAATTAAAAACATTTAAAACATGATGCGCATATAAAAGCTTTATTGTCAGTTTTGAGGGGTTACAATGCGTGTATTAATTAGAACTTGGTTAATTAGTTTAACTTAATGTGTTCTGTTTCTAATTGTATTCTCTCCATTAATGCTTTACATATGAAATTACCAATATTGATGATGATATGGGCAAAAGAAAAATATAATTTTCTTTCTCAATATAAGTTTCATAAATAAACTGGATAAATATAATTTTTCACAGAATATCTTTACACGCAAGTACAAGTATTAAAAAATATTTAAGCTATCATAACGCAAAAAGACGTCACACAATTCTAATTACATCTCTTGTTTGCTAAAGGAAAGTGTAGAAATTTATGTTAATCACAAACCATGTTTATGCGTTACTGTAAAATAAGCAACACTATTTTCGAGAATTATGAATATTTTTTGAATGAAAAGCCATTTAAAATTTACAAATAATTCAATTTTTTATTTACCTTCCGAAAAAAAAATTTACTTTTATCAAATAGATTAATAAAAATTCGTTTAAAGAGGAAAAAGAATTGTTAATCCATGTACAGGTGTCCAGTGGCAGATTTCAATGTTTGAAAAATTGTAAAAAAAAACTACACCTCTAATACAAAGTAGGTTTATTTTAACTTTATAGCAACAAATGTGGATTTCATTTTTTAAAAACCACGTTTTTCAAACGGCGGCCATCGAGTCTGACACACTCTTCGAGTCTAGCACGCCTGTTTTCAAACACGCGTTTGCAGAGCGACTGGGGTATCCTACTGACTTCGGCTTGAATATTTTCTTTCATTTGTCTTGGGTTGTGGACATCCCAGTAACGAAAGTTCTGCTTATTCATATATCCTCCAATGTGAAAGTGAGCTTCGTCACTAAAGAATATGTTGCCCATCCGGGTAGCAGTACGAAATCTCAACATCAGCTCCGCGTAAGTTTTTGTTAATTCAAAGTCAGAATCGTGTAAATCTTGAACAATTTGAATTTTATATGGATGGAACTTGAGCTTTTTTTGCATTATTACTTGTAAAGTTGATTTCAGCATTCCCAATATCGATGAACGTGTACTCAGTGATAAAGGGGGATTTTAAACGACAGAAACCATAATACGCTCAACATTTTCATCCGTGGCTACCAATGGTGTAGGTCCTGGCCTGGGCCGAATACTGTAATGAATATTAAATCGACGGCGTGCTACAGACAGTACAAATCCACTCGAAATGTACGCCTCGACGGCAAAAGCGCGGTGCTCCTACTCCACTGTTCCATGGCTACTAAAACATCCGCACCGCTTGCGCTTCTAACGACGCCCCCCGCGCCCCTCTTGCGTATTGCGTTCAGAAACTATGTTTGTTCAAACTTTGAAATCTGCCTCTGGACACCTGTATATATATACATATATATATATATATATGTATATATATATATATATATATATATGTATATATATATATATATATATATGTAAATGTATATAGTAAAGAAAAGTAGAGTTAACTTTTCTTCACTGATATCTTATATTTCTTAATGATTTTGTTTTAAATAATCTAGTAAGAATTTGTGCTTAATATATTTTTACTTATAGTGCACTGTGTTTTATCAGCATTTTACTAGATGTTTTTTGGTATAGTTCGTACAATCATTTGTACTTACAAATGAATGATGAAATTTATCAATACATTACCTCTGAACAATTAAATTACACTTATTATACAGAGGTCCTTCACAATTGTAATAGGGACTGTAACGCGATTATGAAATAGTATGGATTGAGAAATATCCGCGAGTAGGAGAAATAGTCAACATCGTTTCTTTAGGGCGTTGGGATGTCCTTAGATGGGGTATCATTATCCTACTAAGGGGTATTAGTAATGCGACTATAGACTTACGAGTAACGAATAATAATAAAGCGAAGACATGTTTGTATATTTAAAAGTAGTTGATATTTTTAAAGAAATCAGTAGTTGATTTTTTAATGAACAATATTTGATAATATGGATGCCGATGTATCCATTAAAAGGAGAAAATATTTTTAAGTGTGAAAATTGAGTTTACGTAAAACAAAAATAGAGAAAATACAGACGTAGTGAAAAATGAAGTGATTTCATAAGAGTCACAAAAACACTGTAATAAAAGATTAGGGGAAAAATGAGAAATTTAAAGGTCACTTGAAACGTTGTAAATATATCTTGCGACTTATTCTAATAAATAAAAATTAAAAGTCTTATGTTTTTAAATATCTGACAAATAGTTAAAACATTGTCATAATTTTCAAGCTTTGTGCTTAATAATGAAGTCTAACGAAATATTCATTTAATTTGCTTTTGTATTCTTTTTTAATATTTATTTGGACTAGAAGTCGACAGCAAAGTATTAAAGTTACTGTAGTAATTAGATACAAAACATATTAAAGTTACTGTAGTAATTAGATACAAAACATATTAATTCTTATTTTTAACGTTTTAGTAATTCCTAAAACTTCGTTTTGAAGGTCGGTTTTTTCAAAGCGTCAATTTATTTTAAAATTGTTTGTGGTCTCTTGTAGACTCACCAATATCTATATAAAATAAAATTACAGAACTGTTGTGTCTACGGATTGAAACATTTTTCCAATAATTATTTAGAGGAACATTATAAACGCAATTTAATAATAAATTTGGGTTTTTGAATTTATGTCTGTTGGTTTTCCTTTTTTGTTTGCTATTTGGCTCTTAATTTGAACACGAATCATATAAAAACTTAATAACCAATGAAGATGAAATTTTTTCTATATTTTACGGGCTGACTTAAACTATCATGGTTTTATTTTATTTAACCGGTTACTCAGAGTAATCAAAATGAGGTTTCTCAATCGGTTACACGTTTCGATTTACTGAATAATAAGATGTGTCAAATGAATATTTCCAACAATACATTTCCATTGCCTTAGTCGAAAATAAAAGAGGAGCTACTCAAGGCGTATTTATAAAATACATATTTATTACCCGGATGTAAAATTCATCATACATTTGTGTAATAACTACTTGATGACTAAATCAACGTACATCAGTAGAAGGCACTTTGTGTAATTTTAATCGTGTAATAAATTTTCCAGCTGGACAAACATTGATGAAATGGACGTGGCCAGAGTTCAAATATAGAGTGGTGCGAGAGGGGTAGATGTTTAAGTGAGCAATCTGAATGTGGGCAGACGTCGTTTTTGGTCGTCTTACGAACATAACATTTTTTGATGATATATGTTTCCGATAGAATCTGTTATTGACATTTGTAATTTAATTCCTTTTATAGGATTAGCATAAGGTTGTATAAATTTGATTTTGACGTACTCTATAGTCCGTACATATAATAAAATTGTAGGAGTCTCGTTTTCGAAGTGTATTATAATGTTTTGACCAAATGTATGTGAAACCCCCCTTTTAAAAAATGAATAGTCATTAAAACCGGTTATAGCACGTGAGATTAAAAAGGCAACACAGTCAAATTGAAAACTTTCCCTTCTTTGAATTCGGTTAAAAATACGCCGAACCATTGCACTATTAAAGATATAAATAATTATACTACCGAAGATAGATCGATGTACGTGTGGTATCCATTTTACGAAGGCATGATCGCGTGGGGAGTTATTACATTTGTAATATAAGAATAAGCTTAGCATATCATAAGCTTATTTCTTTCTTTTATTTATATTATACTGAGGCCAAACAATTATATTAATTGATCGTAGAAGCACGACGCCCTTAACGCGCCGAAAGAAAATTAATTTATTGCTAGTTAATAACTATCGCAAACACTTGAGCTATTTATACACGGTATCCGGGAATGAATGGCGAACAAAGAAAGACGTTATTCGTTGACTGAAAAATAGTTTATTGTCGTTAAAATAAAATTTAAAAGATGACTTTTTTCAGAAAATTCAAAATAATATTCATGAAAAAAGCGAGTGTGGTTTTTAGACGACACGACTGAAATAAAAAAACAAATTCACAAAATATGAACTTTAAAATAAATTTACAATTTTATTCATTTTAAACGTAAAATATTTAATGTATTGAACAAAATAATAATTTATAAAATTGTTCAAGAACGAAATGAAATTACAAAATAATCAAAAAATCCCGTTCGCGTAACGCTAGCAAACTCGCATATATATATAAATATATATATATGTATATATATATATATATATATATATATATATATTTAAATATATATTTATATACATATTTTATGCACTGGCTATGAGAGGAAGAGAGAAAGAAAATGTACGCGCGCACTGCTCTCTCTTACTCCTACAGTGTGATACAGACAATAGGCTTGCACTGTGTCTTAGATATACGAAACATAACTAGCTATGAGAGAAAAAGAGAAAAAAAAATGTGTGCTCGCACCTCTCTCTCTCTTGTCCCTACAGTAATATACGAAACATAACTCTCTCTCTTTCTGTCTTCACTAAAGTTAGTTTCCCTCTCAACTTCCGTTCACCTCGCCAGATCACACTTTTCGTAACGCTCTCGTCACGCATTCACCAGCTTACTCCCCAAGTCAAGCGTGCGTAAAAAAGTTTTACTTCAATTATTTGTATCTTTTTTCATACACATGATATTTGCGCAACTCAATCAGCACCGCTCGGGGTAATGACCTAATAAAAATTTAAAAAATATTATTATTAATGTATTCAGTCCTAATATAGTTCTGCGGAAACCACTCAATTCATGCCTTTTTTCACGTTTATAAAGTATTACCCAGAAAAGTTATTTTAGTAACAATTATTAAAAAAAAATTATTAATTTAATGTTCCTATAAAATTATTTCACATATTTGTTTAAGAAATCTTAAAGGAGATATTCAAAATGATCTCCGTTTTGTCCTACATAAAATCGCGGTCTCCTTATATTTGAATTAGTATCATTATTCGCAATTTGAAAATTTATCTTAATCGCAGGCACCTAAAAACAGCATTATGTCACAATATTTCGAAGTGAAATCGCGCTCAGTAGCCATTAAATAGTTATCAAAACAATAATTAACAAAAAATGCTAATATCCAGAAAATCGAAATGTGTTGAATGTAAATTTAAAAACGACACATACATTCAAAGCGCGGCGTTTGTCTGATTGTTGTTCACAAGCGCAGGTAATAAATGTAATCTACGCCAAACACCATTCTTTCTCAACCTAGAGGTCGCGTTTAATATTAAAGGGGTCGTAATCTGCCAAAAAGCTAGACCTGCATACAAAACATTTCTTTATTAATTTTTTTATGAAGAAAATGTTACAAAATTGATTGTTAACAAGTAATAACTGCATTAGAAAATTATTTTAATCTAATTGATTGCTATAATCAGAATATAGACTCTTTAGTCAATCCAACTAGTCCATGTGATCTATTAGCTAATAGAAAGCGTGCCCGTATTATTATGCCTCACCCCTTTCTATCACGTCACTTTTTAAAGTAATCTTCTCTCAGTAAAGATTCATGGCGTTGCTGAAAACACATGCGATTTTGTCTTACTTGACATACGAAAACCTTTCAATTAGTAAAATAAACTACAGAACTAAAATATCGAAATTTAATACCTCGTATTAACATACGAGGTATTAAATGCCTATATTATAACACTATTTAAATGAATTTGAAATTATTGTTTTATCGATCTTATAGTTTACCATGTATAGACGGGAAGTTAATTGGAGATAAATATTTTTACTCGTTTTATAGTTCAGAATTTAATTTTATTTTATATATCGATCGACCTGTGAAGAAACTGTGATAAGTAATTTTCCCGTAACTACAACATGAGGCGAATATGCCAAAATTGGTAAGTAATTTATTGCGTTGTTAATAGTCATGTTTTATGTCATTTATCAAATAAATTAAATTCAAAATTTAGGTACATAATGGCGGGGGTATAGTGAAATATTAATATCAGATGTTCGATACATTGAATAAAAGGGTATATGTAGTGGTTGCGTAATGTTAGCTTAAGTTTGTGTGCATGCGTTAGCGGTATTAGGTGTACTAAAAAGAGTTATGGGTAATATTTTTTTGCACTCAATTCGAAAAAGGACGTGGTTTGTGTTTTGTTCCAACGACAATTTATTCCTTTATAGTCAACAAGCAGAGTCTTTTTTGGTCCGACATTTATTCTCAGACACTGTGTATATCATTAAAAACAAAAATAACTACGCCAAGATATAGTAAGTAAAGACTTTCTAATTAATTTTGCCATGTGTAATATTTAAATCTTCCACCTTTTTTAATTAAAAAATTTTGTAACTAAATATTAATTAATGAATCAATCAAATCGCCAGGTCTTAAATCGACCTAATACCGAAAATAATACCAAAAATTCGATTATTTTCCAATATGACACATTAAATTTTTACGCGAATAATTTTTATTCAAGTGTAGCAAGACATATTTAAAATTTATTTTAACAATTAGGTAAGGAATGAAATAAACTGTGTTTTTTATTAAGTGATATATTTTCAGTACACAGTTAACGTATATTTATAAAGGCAATAATATTTATAGGCATTGTATAATTTTATGTAGTATATTTCAAGAGTAAGTACAATGTGGTTGACATATCATAAATAGTAAATAGTCTGTGCTGTGAAATTAATATACTTGCAAATATATTAAAACAGTTGGGTTTTCTAAAACTTCTTCAAGGACCTAACGTCATGTCTATGTTGCGTAAATGTATCGCTACTAAGTTATGAATAAGAAATATTTGAATTTGTAACTCAGATGATGGCAATTCAACATTAATATGCGGTGTCACGTTCATTCTAATGAAATAAAATTTATGGGAAGTACTATGTTTACCATACAGCAGATTTATTTCGAGAAGTAAATTCTTTATATTAACTTTGGTTTTCAAAGTGAAATGTCGCATCAGTATAAAAATAACATGGTAAAATAACATGAAAGTTTAGTTTTCATCAGAAAAGCTAGTTCATTTGCTATGCAATATATCAAGAATTTTTGGAGTGAAAATTAATGTAACCATAAAAAAAAATTAACCTCAATTGTAACGGTAACCATATTGGAATTATGAAATATAATATCAGTTTAGTGGATGTAATATATAAAGATTTATTTTGCAATGCTCAATTACAAATATTAATAACAGATTCACAATCAGCGATGTCTTATATTTTAATTAAAAATTATATGAAATCAAAATAAAACACGTTTTCAGTTCAGCACTGAGGTTTCAATTTTGTAATTTTTTATTGAGCATTTTCCTGAATAAAAGAAATGGTAATATTCTATCCCAAATACTGGATATAAAAGTTAATGCACAATAATTTTTTAAAATATAATTAAAAATCCGGAAAGGAAAATTAATATTTGTATTTAGATTCATATTAATCTAATTACAATTATTAATTTCTAAAAGTTAAAGATAAATTGCATCTTGCGTTTTGATTATAAGTATCGTTGATTCACTAATTTTGGTCATTTTCTGAAAATGCTTTACTTGGTTTATCTGATTGAAAACGGTATGTAATTATATTGATTATATCATCTAATAATGCCGTTAAATTTATAGTGAATAATATTTTAAATAAAGACTAGGATTATTATGTCTTAAAATATTTTGGCGTTGAGTATCCTCAATGTATCGAACATCTGATATTATTATTTCACTATACCTGCGCCATTAAGTACCTTAATTTTGAATTTAATTTATTTGACAAATGAAATGAAACATGACAAATAACAACATAATAAATTAAGTACCAATTTTGAGCACATTCACCTCATGTTGTAGTTACGGAGAAATCACAAATTACATGGCTGGAATAGTTTGTATAATATTACACAGAAAAAATATTTCAATTAAATTTTATTGACATAACGTACATTGAAAAATTACTTCACATTAATATTTGATTAGCTTTAAATATTTAACATTAACCGTCTTATTGTAAACACAATCGCACTCTCCTAAGTATTCAGTCAATCATTTTATCGATCATTTTAGTTACTCTATTAATCGTATTAAAATTGTGTTAATCCTTCTGCGTAAAGTTTCTTCATAGATCGATCGATAGATACAATAAAATTAAATTCTGAACTATAAAATGAGTCAAAACATTTATATCCAATTAACTTATTACCTATACATGGCAAACTGTCACATCGATATGTTTTATCGAATTAATCATTTGAAATTAATTTAAATAGTGTAATATACGAAGGTATTAAATTTCTATATTTTAGTTCTGTAGTTTCTTTTACTAACTAAAACGTTTTCGTATGTCAAGTTCACCTCGTATGTGCTTCCAGCAATGCCATGTAAGGTGCATTACTTAGAAAATATTACTCTAAAAAGTGGCGTGGTAGAAAGAGGCATGCTTTCTATTAGCTAATAGTTCACATGTACTAGTTGGATTGACTTAAATTGGATGGGATTAAATTCATATTCCCATGTTGTTATTACTTGTTAATATTAAATTTTGTAACACATGTGTATTTTGTATGGAGGCCTTGGGGCGTTGCCCTTTTTGGGCAGATTGCGACCCTCTTTAATAATAAACGCGACCTCCAAGTTGAGAGAGAATGGTATTTGCGCAGATTATTTTATTATCTGCGCTTGTGAACAATCAGACGAACGCCGCGCTTTGAATGTTTTTATCGTTTTTAAATTGACATTTGACATATTTCGATTTTCTGGAGTATTATCGTTTGTTTTTGTTAATTATTGTTTTGATAACTATTTAATGGCTACTGAGCACTTTTTCAATTCGGTATGTTGTGACATAATGTTGTTTTTATGTGCATGCGATTAAGAGAAATTTTCAAATAATAAATAAATAACTAATTTAATCATAAGGAGACCGCGATTGTGTATAAAACTAAACGAAAACAATTTTGAATATCTCCTTTGAGATTTCTTAAAGAAATAAGTGAAATAATTTTATAGGAACATTAAGTTAATAATTTGTTTTAAATAATTTTTACTAAAATTACTTTTTTTTACAAACGTGAAAAAAGTCATGGGTTGAGTGGTTTCCGCAGAACTACAGTAGGAGTGAATACATTAATTGTATTATTTATTAAATTTTAAATAGTTATTTTAATATTTAAGCAATAAATTAAACGAAATACTCGCCACGTGTAAATTACAAATTATGATAGTACGGGCACCAGTAGACAGCCTTTTAGTGGAAAGCGTAAGTTTAAATATGTACAGAAAATTATTAAAAATAGTAATCAAAAACCTTTTGTACTCATTCACTTAATCATTTATTAAACTTTGTTATAAAATTAAGAGATATCATTTTTTTTAATAAGTATTGAAAATAAAGTATTTATCGAAATAAGGCACATTTCCCCAGTACTCAGCCGTCACAACCCAGTACTCGGCCATATTGCTACCAGTAGTCAGCCTCTCCTGAGATCAATAGTTTTAAGCTTAATTATCTAGGAACATAATCAATTTAATTAAATAATAAGACCCTAGTTAGGTACTCTAATATCACAAGAAACTAAATTAACTTATTTATCGTTAAAATTACTATTTAAAAAATTCTCAAGTTCTTCTTCATTTCTAAAGGTTCCTCTACGATTAACCATTTTTTTCAGAAGTTTATTTTCTTTATTAGTATATCACTGAGGATTTTAATCTTATTTGGTTTAGCTTCCACTGAATCACAGTTAGTTTGTCCTGCTTCTTCTGCTATATCATTCATATCATTTAATTTTCTTTTCTTAGTGATTTTTACAATGAATTCTGGATCAGAATCATCATCTTTCTTCTTTGTAGTAAGTCCTTTCACTTTACGCTTGATAGAATTCACAGCTTTATTCTTCTTGTTTTAATTTTTTTGTTTCTGCTTTTCTTTTTTTTTCTGTCTCTGTAACTTTCTTTCTTCAACGGCATCTTTCTTTTTTTGTTTCTCTTCCTCTTTCAAAATTTCAAATTGCCTCCATTCTTTAGAAGATATTGCTCCAAATCTGTTCATTACTCTAGGAGTTGTAGTTTTCTTTATTGGTAACGGTATAATGAGATGCTTTTGAACAAAAGGTGATACTTTCGGCGACCGAATTTGTACCACAAAATCAGTCGTAGGTTTTTGATAACACGTCGGCTCACTTCTTGAGATCGGAGAGTTGTCTCCAATGGGTACTAATATTGAATTGTTATTGACTTCTTATGTACTTACATGAATATCATCGTCCAATATATTGTTATTAAGAAAAGTAAGATCGCCAAGTGCCAGATTATTTAAAGAACTAGTATCAGTATCTAGTATTTCGGATTGTGATGTATTTATTCTACTTTTATCATCTTCTTTATTGTCTATCCTAATTCTATCACTTTCTATTTCAGTCTCTTTTTGATATTTATTTTCTTCTTCAGTTCTAATTACGTATAATTCTTCTCTGGCTCCATTTTTTTCAGTTTCTTTGATAATAGGACTAGTATTCATTACTGTTAATCCAGGTTCTGTTCTTTCCTCAACTATTACGCTTTTTTCATTATCCTCAACTCCTCTCTCTGTAGTATTACTGCTTACTGAATTATTTAATCCTTCAATGAGTTTCGCATTTTCAACAATTTCGAGTACAACATTCACATCAACACCTCTTGCGGTCAAATCATTGCCCAAATGCTTTATAACTTTTCATATGCAATGTCAAAATCTATTTTTTTAGGTTAATTGGTGAAGTTATCTTGCTTTTATGGCTTCTTTCAGAGATTCTTTACTTAGTAATTTTTTCAACAATGGACAGAAGGAAGATTTTGTCAATACAGTGTTAGCTTTTTGTGGTTGTGAACACCAATCATGAACAGTTTTTGTCCATTCAAATTTTAGTGGTTTAAAAACGCTAACATCTGCTGGTTGGATCAGATGTGTTGTATTGGGTGGCAGTGCGTAAAAAATGATGTTATTGTCGTGACAGTATTTACTGAGCTTCATTGTCATGTGAGTTTTGTGGCCGTCGACAAAAACAAGTACTGGTTTTTTCGCTTTGTTTTCATCTATCCAATTTGTTTTCATCTATATAATCATAGAAAATGTCTGTCTTCATCCAACCAGTGTCAGATTTACCGAGGAACCAACCATCAGACATGCTATTTATAACATCTTTGGGGGGTCTGATGTACGGGAAAACTACGCAGGGAGGTAAAATATCGCCCATAACGGAAAAAAGCTAAAACGGTGACTGCTTCCTTGTCTTTTCCCTTTACTATTTGGTATACATTTTTATATCCTCGGGGTGATATCACTTTTTCGGTTTTTGGGCAAAGCATGAAGCTTGTTTCGTCACCGTTTAGTATTATTTTAGGGTCTTCTAAAGCGTCTAGTGCTTGATTTTTAGTTAGGTAATCTGTGAGTTTCTCAAACCACTGTCTAATACTCTTTTCAGTGATTACTGCTTTTTCCTTTGAAATAGCTTCAGGTGTTCTCATTGAAAACATATTGTTACGTCTGAAAAAAGAATTCATCCACTTCTTGCCTGGTCTTCCATTTACAAGCAGATTGGGCCTGCCGTCTTCAATCATCATGTCCTGGACAATATTAAGTAAATTGTCAGGTTTCTTTCCGAAACCACAAGTTGCAATGTCTTTCAGCCACGTTGCAATTTCCGCTTATTCTAGTTTGTTGAGGACGGAGTCGGGACCCATTTTTCTAGGACCTTCAGGAACTCGAAGATGAAGTCTATCTTGAATTGTGCCTCGAGGAACCCCATAGTTTCTACTAGCATCTCTAATTGATAGCGTCTCTGATAGCGTCTAAAGCTTGGGTTAGTTTGTCTTCTGGGTATTGTAATATGGGCCTCGAAAGAGACATACGGAACTGAAACAAATAAACAATGTCAAATAAAAAAAGTAGTACAAAAACTAAAACACTGGGGAACACTTGGTCCACCCTCACCAGTACTCAGCCGTGGTTCGAACGTATCTAGTTAGGGGGCCGACTACTGGTTTTTTGATGAAATTACGTATGACATGGCTATACTTAATTAAAGGGTGAATTTCCAACTTTAAAATAATACCAATAAGACTCCGATTTAACAAAGCATAAAATCCAGTACTCAGCTGGGGGTGGCCGAACACTGGATAATGTACAAGAAACGCATACCCAGTAGTCAGTCACCTCGTTATTTAAATAACTATAAAGAAACTATTACTTATTTGATTTTGATGTGAAAAATGTAATTACAGTATATTTTAATAAAATATCACATAAAAGTTATTAAGAAATCGCAATAACTCACCTTTTTCTCAGACACTTCCCACTAAAAAAATTTTGCCGCGTTTCACAAAAATTTGACACTTCCCACTAAAAAAATTACTGTTTCTTGCAGCCACATAGCGTCATTGTGATATTCCGAACCGACCAGTAAGAAGGCTAACCTTTTTTTTAAAGTGATTTGATTGATTAATTTATAATGGAACGCTATTCCTATAGGTTATTAGTTGGAAAAGGCTGACTACTGGTGCCTGTACCATATATATCCACAATGTCTCGCGCCACAGAGTTGCGGTCGTTACCCAGAGCGGTGCTGATTGAGATGCGCATGTGTATGAAAAAAAGACAAATAAGTATGAATATTATTTTGAACTTTCTGATAAAAGTTATCTTTTCAATTTTATTTTAACGACAATCAACTATATTTTAGTTAATGAATAACGTCTTTCTTTATTCGCCACGTTCCCGGTTACTGGGTATAAATAGCTCAAGTGCTCTCGTTAGTTATTAAAGAGCAATAACTTAATTTTTTCTCCGCGCGTTAAAGGCGTCGTGCGTGCATCTACGATCAATTAATGTAATTATGCAATTGTTTGGCCTCAGATTGATACAAATAAACGAAAAAATAAGTATAAGATATATTAAGCTTATTCTTATATTATAAATATATGTATTCCCCAGGCGATCATGCCTTCGTAAATCGTATATCACAGGTACATAGATCTATCGTCGGTAGTATAATTATTTTTATCTTTAATAGTGCAATGGTTCGGCATATTTTTAACAGAAATCAAAGAAGGAAAAGTTTTAAATATGACTATGTTTCCTTTAACCTATGTTGATGCATTTCTCTCAAGTGCTGTAACTGATTTAAATGACTATTAATTTTTTTAGAAGAGTGGTTTCACATACATTTGGTCAAAATCTTATAACACACTGCGAAGACTCATTCTACAATTTTATTATATGTACGGACAAAATCAAATTTATGCAGCCTGATACTAAGCATACAAAAGTAATTAAATTACAAATATTAATGACAGATTCAAATTTTAAACAAACTGAGGAAAATAGTAAGCTTATGTCGGAAACATACATCATCGAAAAATATAATGTTCGTGAGACGCCCAGCAACAACGTATGCCCACATTCAGATGGCTCACTTAAACATTTACCCCTCCCGCACCACTCCATATTTGAACTTTGGCCACGCCCATTTCGCGAATGCCTTTTAAATTTACAGCACGGTTTAAATTATACATGAGAACATCTATTTATGCAGACATATATAGTGTATAGATACATTATAATTTTTTTTAGTCACTACGCGTCTTATTACTATGTTCCGATTCCGATAAAATACAAAAAATTAATAATATATTATATAAATTAAATATTTTCCGATAACGATAAAGTAAAACTAAATGGTACTTAAAGTTAACCTTTATATTCTTGAAAAAACTCATATTAATTGGGTCAATAGTACTTGATATCTTTGCATACCCATAACTAATTTTTTTTATTGTGTTGATCTTGTTATCTCTTATTATTTTTTTGTAAATATCTTCAGTTTACAGAGAGACCCATTCATTAGTTTTATTATATGCGTTTTAGGTGATTTTGGAGTTGGATTATATTGCATCGAGTTTTGTTAAGTTGGATTGGGTACGGTTATGTTTGGTTGTATTGGTTTAGTTTGGATTATAGATTAGAAAAAATCAAGACACATATGTAAATTTTCAAACACATATTTTTTTTTAAATTACATTTATTATGTTCCTCTAAATAATTACTCGAAAAATAGTTTCAATGTGCAAACATAAAAATTCTGTAATTTTGTTATATATAGATATTGGTGAGTATGTAAGAGATTACAAACAATTTTAAAATGAATTGATGTTTTGAAGAAACCAACCTCGAAAACGAAGTCCTAAAACGTTAAAAATAAAAATTAATATATTTTGTATATAATTATTACAGTAACAAACGATACACGAGTTTCTTTGAGCACATATTAATAATAATATTTTGTTTTGCTCTAGACGTGAAGTTCAACTAAATATTGAATATATTTGGCGTTAATTTTGTAGAAATTCCAACTAATTTAATTCCAACTAAACATTAAAAGTGAATAAAAAAGCAAATTAAGTGATTATTTCCTTACACTGCGTTATTAGGCTTAAAGATAATGACAATGTTATTACTATTTGTCAGATATTTGAATACATAACACCTTTAATTTTTATTTATTAGAATAAGTTGCAAGATGTATTTACAACATTTCAAGTGACCTTTATATTTCTTGGTTTTACCCTAATCTTTTATTACAGTGTTTTTGTTACTCTTATGAAATCACTTTATTTTCCTCTACGTCAATATTTCCTCTATTTTTGTTTTACGTTAACTCAATTTTCAACCACTTTTAAATATACAAATCCCAGCGGTCATCCCAGCGCCCTAAGGAAACGATGTTGACTATTTCTCCTACTCGCGGATATTTCTCAATCCATACTCTTTCATAATCGCGTTACAGTCCCTATTACAAGTGTGAAGGACCTCTGTATAATAAGTGTTATTCAATTGTTTATAGCGAATGTGTTAATCAATTTCATCATTCATTTGTAAGTACGGATGTACGTACAAACTTTACCAAAAAACACGTAGTAAAATATGTGACAAAACACACACACAGTGCTTATAGTTAGAAACTTATAGTTAAAAAAACATGGAAAACAAATTCTTAAGAGATTATTTGAAACAAAATCATTAAGAAATATAAGATAACAGTGAATAAAAGTAAACTCGGTGAACATTTCAAACTTGGTGTTTTACAAAAAATTATTGAAAATATTCAATTCACTGCATATAAAATACATATTAAGACAGTTTTCCCCACACATTAAAAGTTATCATACGGTTTCTTGTTGGTACCCAATATAGTTTCAGGAAATTTTGTCCTAAAATATTATTGCAAAATATCTTGATAAAAACTGTTCAATTTTGCTTTAGATTTTTTACTATTTAATTTTTAATTAAAAAAAAAGACACGCCTGCTTTTGCAATGTAAAAGAAGTAAATAGTTTTACTTAGTACTGATTCACGACGGAATACGTAGACAGGTACTAAGTCGAGATTAAAAACTAAAATAGATAATAGGTATTACTGAATACCTTTCCAGTTTCAATTAATTGTTTGCAAGAGATTAGGAGTTGTAACCTAGGAGAAGATAGACGAAAAAAGAAGATGTCCTTGTTATATCAATACATGGAGAAATTAGACAACAATATCAAATAAGCAATATTTTAGTGTTAATTAGTGTTATTATACATTAACAAAAATTAGCCAAGTGCGTGTTGAAATAGATATAAAATAGGGGAAATTTTAAGTGAACTAAAATATTTCATTTGAAATTTATTATTGAACCCCCATTACCTCGTCCTCGAGAAACACAGCTTAATTTTAGAAGACCTGTTCATCAATATCTTGTTCCATGGAATAAGAAAATGCGATTCTACTTTACATGTATTGTAAGTTCATATTTGAGTGATCGTTCATATTTTTTCTTTAATTTCGCTACTATTTAATTTATATTTTTCTATGAAGACGTCTACTTTTAAAATTCTGATCTAAAATTTTAGCAGCTACGGTGTGTTATCGAAGGTACATGGACGAATAGACATGACGAAGTTAATAAAGTGTTTCATTACGGAAACGTCACGTTATCTATAAGATAATATGTTTATGGAAGAATTTTAGGGGACAACCAATCTGATTGTTCGACGCATTCCAGGGGACGAAAAATAGAAAGGTTGCATTTATTCATCACGATGCAAATGAATAATTAGCCAAAGATCAAAAAGCTCTTGGATACCTGAAAATCAATTAGTCTGAGGACTGTAACAAGTAAATTGGTTATTGCTGGATATGGAATTAAAAAATCAGATTTTTCTTAACCTCAAGCACTTTCGATAAGAACATAAATGGAAAAAAATTATTAGTCACACGAAGCTGTAATGACACAATTTATACATGGAATATTTGTAATCTGCAAGCACTCGCATACAAAGGCATTTACGTACGCACATACTCGATTACCCACAAACGCATGAAATGTATAATGTGGAAACAATTGCACAAATATTAAACTCAGTCTTTGTTAAATTATTTTCCAGTTCCCAAACATTAAATCAAGGCCATATTGAAAGTTTGCACGCACCAACATACTTATATTATACATGCACGAGTGCAGGCACGCACGCATATATATACCGCAATCTATACGTCAATCATACCTACAGTATTGCTTAAAACTTCGATGCATTTTTATAATTATTTATTTGAAAACTTTTAAGTAAAATTACGCTAATCAATTTACTGATATTAATTTAAATGGCGCTGTATACTTTCATTTTAGTGTGTTTATCACTCTTTCTTTGCAAATCAATATGCTACTTGAAAAAATTATTTTTTAGTGTATTAATCAATTTACTGATATTAATTGTGTATTAATCAATTTACATTTTAGTGTAAATTACATTTAGTGTATTGTGTATTAATCAATTTACATTTTAGTGTAAATTACATTTAGTGTATTGTGTATTAATCAATTTACATTTAATGTATTGTGTATTAATCAATTACATTTCAATTGTATATTAATCAATTTACATTTTAGTGTATTGTGTATTAATCAATTTACATTTTAGTGTATTGTGTATTAATCAATTACATTTTAGTGTATTGTGTATTAATCAATTACATTACATTTAGTGTATTGTGTATTAATCAATTTACATTTTAGTGTATTGTGTATAATTCAATTTACATTTTAGTGTATTGTGTATTAATCAATTTACTGATATTAATTTAAATGGCGCTGTATGCTTTCATTTTAGTGTATTTTATCACTCTTACTTCGCAAATGGATATGCTACTTGAAAAATTTATTTTTTGGTAATACAAATGTAAATTTTTTTCTCTTGTACACTATTTTTCATTATTACTTTTTTACAATATAAACAACACAAGTAATCAATCTTTATGACATTAACCTCTCCAGCAGGCGGTTGCTATCGGCTTTATTTACTGCCACGATGTGATATAAAGGGCTGAATTACACAAAAGTAACTTACGGAAGTCAAGAAAATACCGGAAGCAGCTACAATAACGCTTAATTAAATGTTCACAATAAACACAATTACGTGGTTAATTTCTAAAATTTCTAAAAGTCTCGAGGAATAAACTTAACTTTATCCGGTACTGTAATTTACACAAGCAACGCCGCGAGCAAAATTAATTTCATTGTAAATCTGTAATAAAATTCTTAATTATGCAAAAGTGTTCACAAGAAAGTTAGTTTTATACATATATAAATTAGGTATGCTAAATTTATTAAGTCTTCTCCAATCTCGCATACCAGTATATAATAGTACTGGCTACCCAGTGGTGGAATGTGCAACCTACGAGTAAAGAAGTCAAAAATACTAAAAAATTGTAGTTTTATTTCTATTACACTTAAAAAAGTAAAATTAATGAAAGACGTTGTTAATAGTTATGTCATATTTCAATTTAACTTATTATAAAAATTTAATTATAAGATACTACATTACAAAATAAATACGCGTATTTAATTTAATATAAAGATCATAGCAAGTGTCAGGAGTGAACTACCTTGGTTTACAAAAAAGTAATTAAAATTAATTATTTTTTTTAATGAAACATAAATTATATTTTATTATATTAATAAAATATAATTTATGTTGCAAATACTATATTTGTGTATTTTCGTTGCAAGGTGAAATTTTAACAAATGTCTTGCCCTCTGAACTGCTACCAATTTAAAATTATTTGACCACCAGTTTTCATCTACGACTTAAACTAGATTTTGAACCACGTCCACCACGCTCTTGGTATGTCAATTTTGATTGCGATGGGAAAAGAGACATAGCTACCAGATACTTCATAAATTATATTATACCTAAAATCGTTTGAAACTTTTCGTGTGCATTTGAATTTGGTGTCTTAGTAGTACGATTGATGAGGATATAGCAAAATCACCTAGAAATTCAAAAGTAGGGATCTCCGCACTAAGTGTTTTCTGCAAAATTCACTTTAAAATCGAAAAGGTATGAATCATAGACACATTTAGGGTTCTATAGCCACATGTTTGTAGATAAATACGCGGTTTTTGACTCGCAGTAAAGCATGTGACGACAGTGTACCCTATGTCACTTATATAATAGTATGTAAATTGACCATGTCATTTGCGGCCATTGTATATTCGTAGTAATGTAGCGTGAAGATTTTATACGGCCTGCTATGTGCAATAACATATTCATCTATATTTTTTTAATTTGTTAATGTAATGGAACTTGAGTTATATTGTATTAATCCAGTAACTGAATGAACTTCTTTTTATCACCGTTTTCAAGTAATTAATAAAGAGTTAGAAGGCGGAGAAAGGTATTGGAAAATGTTTTGGATACCCTCATTTCACGTAGAAGACGCCCCGTCAAAAAATATTACTAAAATTTGTATGGAACTTGGAAACACTTTTTTTATGAATGTATAATGAAAATATTTTTCATCCACAAGTTCTAGTAAGGGAAGTTACTTTAAAAATAATTAAATAATATTTTGTTCTGTATCGGTACGTTTGCTGTTTCTACCCAATCGATCTAAATTGAATTATTGTCTTTCAGTGAAACAAAAAACATGTTTGCGCTCTACTCAAAGAAGTATTTCCAAGTATATTCCACATGCCTATGCAAAAGTTTTGTTTTTTAGCTCCCATTTATGTTTGAAAATTCCGTTGAAACACAGTTTCAAATTATTTTTAATACCATTTTTTAGTGCTGAGTTAGGAAATAAAAAATATTTTATAATTTCTAAGTATTTATTCTATTTAATTAAATGTTAGAAGCTCCTGACAGAGAGATTGACGGAGAGATGTATGAACACTTTAAAACAATAATTACTTTCCGTTCGAAATTTTTGCGAACAGAAGCTTAAAGAAATATTTGTAGAATTATGAACTTATACTTTGTCGTAACGCGTTTCAAGCATATTTGACCAATTTGTCTTTTGATTTTGTTACATACACGTGAAGTATCATTTTAATAGCTATATAATGAATAATGAAAACTTATTTTGACTATCTTGCCAACAATGGGATGAAATTATGGATAATATGACCTCTGAAAGGTTCCATTGCATCCAAGTCGATTTGTTAAGTCAAAATTGTATGTAAATGTGCATGTTTTTCAAAGTTATTGCAAGACGAAGCAGAAATATTTTTTTTGATATCCATATACTTTGACATTAAGTTTTTGTTTTCTATTTATTAGTATTATGACTAACTTACCTACATTGTAAAGGCAATTAGAAAAAAAAGGAATTTTTTTTTTTACTTTAATAACGTAAGAATTCTGTATTAAAATGCGACTAAAATTGTTTTTATCAATTTCTTTTTAAACCTACTTCGTCCCACCAATGTATAATTGTTATAAATTAAAAGCGAACATCTCCCTCTAGAATGCTGAAATTTATCTCCGCCACCAGGCTAATTGCTATTCGAAACTCGCAGCGTCTAATCGCGACACTTGTCAGTGGACCAACGGCATCGCGCTGAGCGTCTCCCCGGCGCCCAGAGCGAAATGACGTCGCCTATCTCCCCAAGACGTAGGCAGTTCACAATTCAATTTTCTTCGTTATTGCTTTTCAGTTCTTATCATAGCAGCGAGGGACTACGGCGTAAACGGAAAATGCATGCACAAATTTATGTATATGTACAGTGAAAGTATGTATTGACATTGCACAGAATCATTGACTAAATATTAGATACATAATACGTGTATTTTATGTTGTTATAGAGAGAAAATTTTACAAGTTCTGTTTTCATCAATTAATCCAGCACACGGAGGAAATTATGTCGCCAGTCTCTCCAATACCTCGACCATTCTCATTTTAATAAATTCGTTATTGCACTTCAGTCCCCTTAATACTCGGGTGGAACTACGGCAAATGCATGCACAAATTTATGTATATGTAGAGTCAATGTACAAATTCATACAATAAGCATATTTAAAGTTATTAGATAAAGACATTTTTCTTTCGAACATATTCTTTTTGAACATGACAATGCGATTACATACAAAATAATCTTATTAATGGAAATATCATTTATAAGTACGTCTCTTTCTATCAATTTCAAAGATACATTTTATGCGAAGAATGACTGTATGTACTAATACATTGACTGTTCTTCGTTTAACATGTAAGGCCTCGCTACTATGCTAATACTGGTTTTGTTATTTTATTATATTAATCCCATTTAAACTAACACTTACTATGCTAACTTAATTTATTTATGTGAATTTACTAAAACATATTGGCTGTTGTATATAACAATAGTCACTAAATTTACATTAAAATAAGAATAATGTTAGCACATATTTAAGATTCTGAAATTATTTTTCCTAAAGAATGAAATAATCCATTCAAGTAATCAAATTGTAACAGGGTAAATTTTTCCATGGAATAATATATATATATATATATATATATATATATATATATAATAAAAAGAGTGATTGATTTAAGGTATAGAATGATATTATTAGCCAGAAATCTCTTCTTAGCATTTTTATCTTTCAAGGACAATATGTTTACTTTGAGAAAAATTTATCTTTATATGAATACCTGTAGAGAACACTTTGCATCCATTTTTGACCATATTGCGCGTACGAAGGCGTGTGAGATTGAATGATGAGAAAGATAAAATTTACATATAATATGTGTTGAAAATACCGCAAATTATATATTACAAATTATTTATATGAATACCTGTAGACAATATATATTATTTATATGAATACCTGTAGAGAACACTTTGCACCCATTTTTGACCATATTGAGCGTACGAAGGCGTGTGAGATGGAATGATGAGAAAGATAAAATTTACATATAATATGTGTTGAAAATACCGCAAATTATATATTACAAATACAAAAATAATATACGTTGCTGAAATTAATTGATTGCATGCCAAAATTCATTGTTTACTTTCAACAGTGAAATATACATTGTCTACGTTCATACTGTCATCAATGCTAAACGCATAATACTTCGTAGTCAAACAGTCGCACAAAGTAGAGATTGTCGCCAAAGAATATTAAAATATCAGATTGACCGAATGAGTTTCACGTAAACGCTGGGCGATTATATGTACCTCTAAATAGTTTAAAAGAAATAATATGTATCTAAAATGTTATATGAGTGCTTAAAGGTGCATCATTACCCTTGTAGCGAGTTCTATTCGTAGTTGATATATTTTTTTGTAGTATTACGTTTAATGTGGGAAACATTTCTATTGGTCGTTGTTTTATACATAAATACAATAATCATTCTTTTTCCAATCCGTATTCCTTGTGGTTGCGTAAAATCATGCTGTCAGTTATTTTCTTCAAAATAATTTTGTTTCGTTTGTATATTTTAGTCTATGAAATAATTAAATTGATAAACGAAATAAAACAAAACATATCAAGTTTGAAAGAACTCGCATCACGAGGCAACTCACATTACCCTCCTGGACTCACCCTACCACATATATGTGTATATATATATATATATATATATGTATATATATATATATATATATATATATATATATATTTAAAGATTTGGATTATTTTTCACGACGGAAATATATTGTCTAGTATATTTTACACTGGCGTAAATGTTATAAATTTCTCACAAATGTATGAGATTTACTCTCATTTTATAGTGTTTTTGATAAACTTTATGTAATTAACTGGTTTGTACCATTTTCATCAACAAAAAATGAAAATCGACGAGATGCGGATTTTTTATGAAAGTTTAATCGAAGTCCATAATATGATCGAATATAAAATTCTAAAAAAAAAACACTCGGAGTTCATATATTTTTAACACCGTATAAAGCCATATACGTAATGCAAAAAAATTTGGGTCATTTATTTTATGCTCATAAAATATCCATAATAATATTATTAGTGTAAACTTCAGAAATTTATGCTTATATGTTTAATTACTTTTTAAATATTAAGTTTCTCAGTCAAACGGTTTCTGGGAAAAACAGCTGTGACGGACGAACGCATCAAATATATGTTACATTTTATTCCCCTTAGGTACACTACTATAAAAATTTGAGTCATTCTGGGAACTCGCAAATTCAAATGAAGAAGTAGATTTTATATTTCTTGCTAAATTTAGCGCACAGTAATAAATATTTCTAATTAATTATTAAATTTATTTTTAAGCAAGGATAATAACGTCGTTGCCATTATTGAAATAATTTTTTTTACAAATCCTAAACGATGTACTCTGACCGTAAGACAGGATCTCCCCTTATTTGTTCGGAGCCTGTATAGTGCAATACAATTGAGCATGCTCATACAGCTCATCAAGTGCGAGAGATATCCATCAGTTGCGTCAATACCCATTCGGTTATGTGAGTTTGCGTCTATATTATTGAAAATTCTTGAAATTTTAATCCGTAATGAGACTAAAATAATTTCAAAACACTTTCAAATGATTTTGGTTTATCTGCAATAATGTCAAACATTTAAAAAATGCTCAAATTATTTTTGTTTTGTCTGCAATATTTTCAAACTAGCTGTACCCACGATTTCTTTTGTCTGTGAACGTATAGAAAATATTGTTACTATAGTTATACATATAACAACTTTACTGAAATCATTTTTGTTGTTCTTGCGTGATATCTGAAAAAATAAACAGGATCACGGATAAACGGAGAAATATTTGGAAAACAGTACTTTTGTGTTCCATTAATTTTATGTTGCCGTAAATATTTTTTTTTTGTAATTATACGTATAGACCACAAAATACGTAACAACCAAACAAATGCAGCTGAGTTAATAAAATAATAAAATTATGGATATTGTTTGCACATTAAAATTAAAAAAAATTGTGGAAACACAGTAAGCTTATAATGAAAATACAGAATATCGAAAAATCTTATAAACGAAAGACGATTGACAATAATGTCTTCCCTCGAACGTCTGCCTGCATTAAGGTTGCTTACTCAAGCATCTAACCCTCCTGCATTACTTCACTTACCAAATCTGTCCACGCTCTTTTCACTGCTCATTTCTGGAGTTGGGTTTTGCTTTTTGTTGGATGAGGTTGGGTCAGTTTGGGTTGGGTTATGCAGAGTTGAGTTAGATTACGTTGGGTTGAGTTAGGCTGGATCAAGTTGGATTATCCTAGGTCGGGTTGTATTATATAGGGTCATGTCGGAATGGATTGGGTTACGGTCATTTTTGTCATGTTATTTTGGAATATTTAAGGTTGAGTTGGATTACATTGGGTTATGTTGGGCTGTGTTGGGTTGAATTAGGTTGGGTAGGTTTATATTACGTTGAATTACTTTGGGTTGAGTTGGATAATGTTATATTAGTTTGGGTTATGTTAAGTTATATTGAGTCGGGTTGGGTTATATCGGGTATATTGGGTTGGATTGGCTTATGTTGGGTTATATTCGGTTGGATTGGGTAATGTTGGTTTATTTTTGGTTAGGTTGAGTTATGTTGGATTAAGTAAGGTTATGTCGGTTTATGTTGGACTGGGTTATATTTAATGATGGGTTATATTGGGCTGTGTTATATTTGGTTGCATAAAACTGATCTAGGTTATGTAGGTTCTGGTTAGGTTATGTCAGGTTGTGTTGGATTATGTTTTTGGGTTGTGTTTTCTTATATCGGGTGGGGTTGGGTTATGTTGGATTATTTTAGATTGGGTTGGATTTAATCGGGTTATGTTGGTTTGGATTAGATTATGTCAGGTTATGTTGGGTTGAATTAACTTAGTGCCTTCTATTGATGTACGTAAGTAGCTATACTGTACATTTGCGCAATAACTATGTACCGAGTAGCTAGGACATTTCTTGGTTGTTATGCTACCGGAATAGAAATGTATTTTTGAAAATATTAAATTCGCGTATCTTCTAACTGAATAAATGAGTCCAATGAATTAAAAAAACAGTGATGCTTCAAGTAAACCCATCCGTTTTTCAAAAAATCAAATCTTAATTGTTTCGGTATTTTGATGTATTCTATTTAAGAAATGAAACAGACAAAAATATTTGTCTTCTAAAACTTTTATTATATTACTCTGAATCAATCTTATCATAACTAACTTCCATGTGCATATACGTCCATTCTAAAATTTCCTGATATGTGTAGGAGTACTTGATGAAATATTTTTTCAGAGTACGTACGTACATATCTATCAATGTTTAATGAAGTATTTCATTAGGATAAAGTATTTTATAAAATATTTTATTAAAGTACGTACATATTTATTTTGTATTTATTTTCATAGAAATATAATTGAATTGAACATTAGCGAAAGTCTGCAAATACCTACTTTAATGCCTGGTGCTATGCGTTTCTTTTCCAAATAAAGTACTAGCAACCATTAACCCATTTCATTTAAAGAAACTTTCAACCCACCCACAGAAATACATTTATATTTAAAACTAGCTGTACCCGCAACTTCGTTCGCATGGATCTTTCGAAAATAATATTGTTAAGTGTGAGATTAAACACTTTTTTTTTAATTTTAAACTGCCATCAATATTTATCATTTTATTAGTTTTATAACTTGAGTATTTAGCTGCATTAAATTGATTCTTGCGTACTTTATTGTGTATACATAAATTAAAATTGGTGCATCTGTGCGATGAAGGTAATTACAAAAATATATATTTACGGGAATATCACAAAATTAATGGAGCACATAAATATTGTTTCTTAAATATTTTTACGTTTATCTGTAAACCTGTATATTTTTTGACATATCACGCAAAAACAATAAAAATGATTTCCGTAAAGTTTTTATAGTGGCTCTATTGGATCTGGGATAACATACAGGCACATACAGTTAAACAAATACGTTTTATAACGATTGCTCAACGGTAACTAAAAGATGAAAATTTAACATTTGAACATTTCGAAGTGTACTTACATATAAATAAAAAGTCTAATTTTATAATTATTTAATTAGATGGCTTTATGTGCATTAATGTTGCAATTAACTTAAAAATATCTTCTATTCGTCTGCAGGCGAAATAAGCCGCGGGCACAATTGGTTTGAAAATATTGCAGATGAAGCCTAAATAATTTAAAGCGTTTTTGAAGTTTAATTACTTTAGTCTCATTATGGATTGAAAATGAAATTGTGTGCTTCTAAAATTGTTCACCATCAATTTGCCACATACGTTAAGAAAATTTTTTATATCTTTGTATAACGATGCATACGTACGTATTTCAACTCTTTGCAATAAATGGAGTTAAAGTGTTTACTCTTGTAGATTTTTTCGAGAATACTCAATAATGTATACGCATACTCGCATAAGCGAATGTGCATTGAGGCAACTGATGGATATCTCTTTCACTCCATGAGTTTTATACGCATGCTCAACCGCGTTGCGCTGTGTACGTTTCGAAGAAATACGGTGATATGTTTGTCCTCGTATGTCATACAGTAAGAACACATCCTTTAACATTGGTAAATAGATTACGGTATACGAACATTTTCTTTCACAACAGGTAGAATACATAAGTACTCTTAGGTATGCTATAAAATGTCATCGCAGCTGAAAGCACGCGTTTAAATGAATGAATCTGTCTTATTCTTAACGAATCTAAAATATTATATTCGTTTGAAAGAGTGATAATTTTTTATTTGTTCTAGAAAATAAAAATTAGTTGTTTGGCTATTTTATTCTTTAAACTAGCTTAATTGTTTTATTGTATTTTTTTTAAATGATTTCATTTCGCAAATCGGATTAAAGTCATTACCAATAAAAACATAAAATGAAGGAAGCTGCGTCATTTTCAGGGTTCCATGCTTAATAGTCAAAAACAGATTCTTATAAATATTCCTCGATGTATCTTTGTCCACGCCTCAGCGACTGCTTTTGCTATTGACTTTAAATTTGACTCGATTTTAAAATTTAGTACGTATGCAAAAACAGGCTAATGTATTAAGTTTTAAATTTAAAAGTCATATAGAAATGAAAATATATTTGATAAATGTACAAAATAAAATTATTTGTTCCTCTTTCCCTGTCCTCAAAAGTTACAAGCAGATAAATCTGTAATAATTTACACTGAAATTATGAACGTTCATAGCTTTTGAGAAAAAAAAACACTTAATTACCTTTTCCTTCTTAACTCCGTAATTATTATATCATTAATATTTCTAAATGTTTAAATACACTGATAAAATAAATATGAAATAATAATATGTAAGAATATGTACCTATAAATAAAGCAGCAAAAATAAATAATTAGACTACTACTGTCGCGCCGAACCAGTGTGTACTGTAGGGAACTACTGCCGCGCCTCTCGTTACAAGTCAGTTTTTGTATTTTCTTTTAGGTCCGACGTATCGGAGTGTATGAGTGAGGGAGAATACATAGGGTAGCAGAAGGACGAGGAAGGGCAGACATCATTGCTGGTTGGCATACCAAAAGCGATTGTTATTATATTGTATTAGATTCGATTTTTTCACTTGAGTTGTATTTTATGTAGTCTGTCAAGTTAATTGATCTTTTAATTATTTTAAATATTTGTTTTACTTATTATTGTTATTTCCGACTTATGATACCTCTTAATATTTTCATTGTATATAAAATTAGGTTGTTAAATTGCTTGAATTTCGTTTTCTATAATGAGATATGCAACGTTTAATGACTTACTATTATTCCAAATAGGAGATATGTAGAAAAATGTGCTAAATAATATGCACTTGCCAAATTTAAATTATTGACGTAATTATCACACAACAGTTATTTTAAAATCATTACAAATATAAAGGACCGTACCTAAACTCGAGACAAATAACAGTATTAATAGAAACTGAAATGAAAGTGTCCGACCAATTACATGTCTTGAACCATAAGATTTTAAAAAGTTTAATTTTTAAACACTACTATGATTATTACGACTGTTCTAGTAATTCAATATTGTTTTGTTCTTTTTTAGTAGGACACTTTAAAATAACTCATCTATCTGGCGTGGTCGCTCTTTGAAAGTATACTTTTCCATCCCCTATTTATTGACTTTCAAATTTACTTTCTTAATGTTATTTATAATTATTTATTCTATGTTACCAAATTCCGCAATATGAAAATTTCAAAACCCTAAGTATTTCTGATTTTTTATTTTAGGTTCATTACAACAAATCTAGAAAAGATTCAAGTCCATCTATTTTTAAATGACCGATTTCTAATTCTTATTCACATATAGCCTCTAAATTTGTTATAAAATATAACATAGGGTAGTTGGGCTGGATAAGTGAGTTATTTTCTATATACACTCACACACACACACACACATGTGTATATATATATATGACTGCGGATAGATTCGTGCGTTTAAGTTGTCTTCGAAACAAATAAATCTTGAACGACTAGAGTTTATTGCGTTGATATAAAAAGTAGATGATAGAGTATTCCATTGGTTAAAGATGATTTTCACACTTTTTTTGTGTATTGAAATTAACAAATGAAAATATTACAAGTGTCGATGAGAAACAATTATGAAAATATCTATTTAGAATTAATATATTCGCCGATATCTGTATATGTTATTATATATATGTATATATATATGCGGCAAAAATGTTTACTCTTTTCTGAAATGTGTATTATGATCATTCATAGCCAATTGAATGAATGAATGACAAATAAATATTACAATTCTTTTAGCACAAGTAACTTAGCAACACGAAATTATTACAAACTAAAGGGTAAATGTAAAATTAAAATAAAAAAAATGTAATTTCAAAACTTATTTAATACCTAGAATCGGTTTACACTTTACGCTGGGCTTAAAAGTTAGATGTAAAATAAATAGTTGTTTGAATCCTAATGGAATCAAATTTTCTAGTACTCACTTAATATTTACGGAATTTAGAATTTGTGATAATACGCGAAAAACATTTCATATCTTGCTAGATATTTCAAGTATGCTAAGTAATTGTAACAACTTACCGTCGACTTAAATAAAATGATACCTAATTAAATATGAACTTCATTATTATGGAATTATAGTTAACAATTCGGCAAAACCAGTACAGTACTGCAAAACGAAAAAATTAATAGATAGCGTAGTTAGTTCAAAAAGTTACTTTTAATCAAAAGGTATCTAAAAAATTACATAATTATCTTAAATTTAATTTTTTATCATTTCATTGAATATATTCGTAATGTTTTTAAAATTATTATTGACAAAAATGCTGCTGTATTTCCATGTGCATGTAAAAATAAGGGAATTGGGGAGATTTATAAGTTTATTAAAACGATTTTTGGTAGAAACCCTTTGGTATTTCTATGTATATGTGAAAATAAACGATTTAATGGCACGAGTAGCATTTAAATTTTAAGGTCGTAGCACATAAGCATTATTAAATCAAAACACCATTTCATTATAATATAACATAGAAAGTATGTACATGGAGATTCCCATGAAAATATACTAGAGTATAATTATGCTACAACGTGTCAGGTTCTGAGCCTTAATTAACGTAGCGTATTCAGTAGGCTTCGGAAATAGAAAGTGCTATTGTGATTTAATTGAGCAAATAATAATCTATGCATGTGGGAAGTTGTGCTGAATAAAATACAATTGCATTTTATTTAAATATTTGGCTAAGCTATATGTAAAAATTAAATTTTAATTCTTAAAACTACAGACAAACAAAAGTTCTAATAATTTCGCCTTAGCGTTATTTACACTAGTATATTAATTATACATACGTGAAAAATTTATATCGAGAAAAGGAACATAGCATGCAATAAGTTTGGATATAATTGAAGCAAGGAAAAATAAATAAGTTTGATAAGTTAAACTGCAGATTATGTTATAAATATTCCAGAAGCATAAAATAGTACATTTCAATAGATCGCAGAATCCGGAAAATCGGCTGTTTGTTTTGGGATGCATAGTTAAATATTGTATAGAAATTCTTATTTATCCCAGTTAACAAACACTGAAACCGATATTGATAGAAAACGGTGGAGTCCATTTGTCACTGCTGGATACAGAATTTGCCACATATTCTATATTCAAACTGAAAAATTTAATTTAATAAAATTTAGGCGCACTGTGACTAATTTCTCGTGATAATGAATTCTGTACAATAAGTACTTTTTATAATTAAAATTAATTTTTTAAATATCTTACTTAAAAATACTAATGATCAGAGGGAAAAATGTGTAACAAGAAAAAAAACACGAGTCCAAACTTCATGACTATCAAATGACACAACATGAACAGCTACAGATTATTTTAAACAAAAATTATAACATTGATAAGTTTTGCATTCGCTCGATTTATCATTCCTTTGGGCAGAAACTATTACAACTCCAAAGCGTTGAAATGTTAGTTATATTCAGTATAAATTGATTTAAAAATTAAATAGCTTCAAAAACATTCTAAATGAAATAAAGGAAATAATAACTTTTTTACATTCTACCATACAACCAATATTATTCAATTAAACACGAAATAGTATTGTTCCATATTATTAACCCTTAACTGCTATCGTAAATTTGACAAACGTAACTGGTATTATGGGGGCCGCGCGGTCCCTGTATGATTTTTGTTTCTAGCAAGCAAATTTTAAATATGTACTTGATTAAATGCTCATAAATGACAAATAATAGGCTCGATTTATGAAATCAATTATTTTTTATTTTTATAAATCTTCTTTCTTAATTATTACAAGAGATCACAAAATAGTAAAAACTTTTTGGTAATATTTTTTTTTATATCAAACTTATTGTTTGGAAAGTTATAACCAAAAATAATATTATTTTACTTAATCTAGAATATGTAAACTTAAATAAAAAATAACGCTTTATAGTCTTTTATTAACATTTCACAAAAATCTAATTAAATCTTCACTAAAGACATGAATACAATAACAAAACTTTGTTCAGTCTTGACAATTATCACATAGTGTTTTTGTGCTACTATGTACTTTGCAAATGAATTTTGAACAATTATTGCACTTTGCAGCAAATTTTCCATCTTTTTTTCTATCACATAAGTGACAGCGTCCTCTTTTCAAGACGTTTTGGCTTGAAGTAGCAACATTAGACGCGAAGGTAATGACGCCACGTTAGCTGCTAAGAAATTATCAATTACATCGTGCAAATATCTGGGGTACTTCAAATACTCAGTTTTTCTGTTTGTGATGTGTTCTTTGATGAGTTCTACACCAACAGATTTTATGTAGTTCTTTCACTTCATTCTTTTCTCAGTGTTTGAACCTTTCCACAAGACATAGCCGTTCACGCAAGCAATATTTAGAATACCAGCAAATACTGCACTTGGCTAACGTCTGTTCTGCGAGCTACTGAGTAATTGGCGCATTTTTGATCTAAGGCATCTACTTCACCTTTTGTGGAGTTCAAAAACTCAATAATTTTCGGTTTATTTGTACGTTCAATAACACCTTTGTCATGATGCATTGACGAAATCGTTATAACGCTTTTATTTTTTTTTGGCACAAAAGAAGGTAAAATAACTGTAAATCCAATAACACAAGATCCTGGTTCTCTATGCTTATGTGGTTCGAATGCAGTGGGGATTTTACGTTATTATTTTTTCGTAAAGTCTCAACGTATGTCAAATTTTTTTCGAGTAATGCATCGACCAACTCCACCGAAGGAAACCAGTTATCTGCTGTTATGTTCCTGTTTGATCAAAAAATCAGGGAAGCCAACTGTAGTACGGATTGTGTAGGAATAGATGGTTGCCCTCTTATATGTTCCTGCTGTTGACCTGTACATATGAAAGCGTTATATAAATAGTGAGTCTTAGCATCACACATACATAATATTTTGATGATGCATTTAGCAGGCTTTGATTTCATCTACACTCTGAAAAGGCATCGGCCTCGGAATGGACATAACATTTCGTCAATAGAAATATATTCTGAACAACAGTAATTTTTTTGGAAATTTTCTATAAACTTATCAAATATTTCAGAAAATAGTGCTGCACTATTCACAGCCTTTTGCTCGTCTCTCGATGCAATATCATCAAACCGAAGATTTGACAAAATAAACAAAAATCTTTTCAAAGACATAGTAGCTCTAAAAATATCACGACCTGTTCCGTCTGAAGCCCACAAAGATTCTACGTCTTCATGTCCTGATTTAAACACTCCTGTCAACAGCAAAATACCTATAAAAGCTTTCATCTCTGTAACAGATACGTTGTTCGTCCAATATGCAACCGCAGTAGTCTTTTCCGATTTCTCGGTAATCTTCTCGTTGGTGTAGTTGGTTATAATTTGTATAATGTTATTATCAACTAGCAATTGAAACGATTCCTTGGTAGTAATATTACTTTTAGATGCAGCGGGACCAATCAAACCAGGTCTTTCCCTTATTATATTATGCTGACGAGTACGTGAAGGTGCTGGTGGATATTTAGACCACTTGTAATTATTTTTTGCGTAGTAGCTGGATTCACTAGGTCCTCCAACATTTTCATCTTCACTCTCTGAAGAAGACGCTTGAGTATCAGAATCCACATCGCCATCCTCGTCAGAATCAAGAGTTACTGGATCTTTACAATAATTTAAAATTTCACTATCACTACATTCGTGTTGTGGTCTGGCTCCAATCACTGATTCGGAATCAGAATCTTCGTTTACGATCTTTCCTATTGTTTTATCACTTAAAGGCCGCGACATTTTAATTAAATAACTTTAAAAAAGAAGAAACAAATAAAAATTATAATGACAAAAAACTAACGTAACTGGTATCGTGGGGGTCGCGCAGACCACGTGCATACCTGCGTCCTGGTAAGAGATGCAGCGCCCAACGTTCGGCACCCGCCGCGAATAGCGTCGTAATGAGAATACTTAAAATGGCGGCTGCCCACGATGTTTAGCTTGTTAGGAAATATAGAAAATGTTGTGTGGGGGCCGCGCGACCCCCACGATACCAATTAAGGGTTAAACTGAATTTGACTTATTTATGTTTGAATATATGAACTAGTTCTCAAATATCTTCTATCACAAATATATTATCCAATAATAATGTTTGTTTTTTTCTGGTTCTTTATGTGAATACTATTAATCCAACTATTATAAAAGTTTTGCAATAGGATAGCTTATTGTCTTCAGATTTTCATTAGTTTTGTAGTGTTTGCATAAGTGGTAAATTTATTAAGATAAATCAATAATATCGTAGTGGTCTGCAAAAAAGTCATTGATCTAGATACTTTGCTCACAAATGCTAGAAAAACTACTGAATACTAGATATATTTACTCTAACAAGGAGGAATCTAATAAGGAGGAACGGGCAACATATATGTAATAGTTATAATAGGCGAGACGGAAGGTTGTGTGCTTTAAGTCTATTTATTGACCAATGTTAATAAATGCGATAAGTAATTATTTCTAATTTAGTTCAGTAGTTTAAGTGAAATTAAAAGCTTTTTATGAGAAATATCTAATGATTATAATCGCTCAGCCCGAAAATATCATAAATTCAGAACTATTTTCATTAAAAAAGACATATCGAGAACTTTCGTCAAATAATTCGTTTCTACTTTTACAATATGAGGGGAAGCTGAGTAGCCAACTAGTGTTCATATAAATGAAAAAATTTACTAGGTGCTTTTTAGTGGTTAATGAACTTGGTAACGGGTCGTCTTATCATCGAAATTTTACTTTTTTTCTTAACATTCATCAAGTTGCATCTAATAAATATTAATCGTAAGGTTCATTGATTTCAGATGCCGAGGAATAATCAATTCTGGCATCAAATAATCATTTTAAAAATAAGGTTTCACTTTCTTTCCCCAAAATTGACCATACCGTTCGTTCATTTTGATTTTCAATTGAGATCTCTCGTAGGTCCAAGCAGGAAACAAGCAAGGGTCTCCTTTTGTTATATAGAACTGACCCTGTACCTGGTAATACAAGATGTGATTTGTGTATACGATCTACTATTGAATTTTTTTTATCAATTCATTTTTTTTATTTTAAATTGGTATTTCTTCTATTCATATTGGCAGGGAAAGAAGGATATTTTATTTATTGCTATTTATCGCTAAGAGTAGCTCCCAGAAAACAATATTCCTCATCATTTAACAAAAAACTTTAATAATCATATCTTCGTAGCTCCCAGAAAATAATATTTTTCATTAATGAACAACAATTTCTCAATAATATTATCTTCTTTAATGCAAAATATGTTTGTTGCGTTTTGTTCATTGTGTTTATTATATTTGCTAGAAGGAATATAGTTTAAGGAGAAACTGTACAAAATTTTCTTCACAAGAGATCAGGAAAGACTTCTTTCTCATTATTTATCCATTCTGCCAATTCGTGACACTGTTAAAAGTTTGTTTGGATTTTGGGATACACCAAACTATCATTTCTCAATGTTTTATTTCTTTCCAAGTTATCACACTTAAGATTTTATAAGAAAAAATTGACTTAAATAATCAGATCTAGATCTTTCCAGTAAATTTTCCCTTATATTAACTTGTTGGCAATTATTACCATAATAAGCATATTTCAAATTCAGGATGTCCTTTCTCTCTTGCGGTTTTGCCCGTGCAACCTTTGAATATTGTTTTGATTTGATAAGCGTCATCAATTTATAAGAAAATGTGCAAAAACTTCACATGTATCCTAATAAAGCCACTGCTTACTTAAATATGTCGCCATGCCTGAATATTTTTCAGTCAAACTAACACTTTTCCGGAAAACAAACGCTGTTATCTAATCATCAAATTTTTCTACGATAATACGATATAGTTCGTTACGTCGCAAATTAACATTTTATGGATGTATAGAAAGTTTTGGGCTTATTTTTTTTAGTTTACACATTCTAGATTATGCTACAAAATCGGGAATGACGTTTTTACTATTCCATGTTATTTAAATTTTAGAGGAACAAAAATATTGACCACAATGCGTATGATCATCAAATGCATGATGAGGTCCTTTAAGATATCTACTGACAAATATTTAATTTTGGCTCTTGAAATTAATACTTGTTAGTTTCAGTGACGAGTAGCGAAATTAACCGGCGTTCTCAAAAAATTATTATATTCAACTTTAACACTCTTAAGTGAAGCAATAAGATAATAATTATCTTAATGTGCAAAATTTAGAAAAAAAAAATTTTTACTAAATAAAAACTTTTTTAAAAAGTTTAAATTTTAGTAAATACATTTTAATAAACTTATACATTCGTTAGAATTAAGACTCGCGCGTACGTTATCGTCATCTACGTTTCAAAACTCTACTTTCTTAGTTGCGTATTTTTAATAATATCATATATTCTAATATGTCTAATGTATTCATATTATTGCAAAATTTTAATTTGGAAAAATATTAATAATTAACTTGAAGAAACTAATAGGCTAAAACAAAAAAAACAAGAAATAAAATTGGATTTGACTTATTACCTTTGATTTTCTCTATTTAGGTTTAATAAATATTTCACTTGACTCAGATTGATGAGCGGTTAATTTTATTTTATGTTTCAAAATTTACACGAAATGTAACACAAAATTTGAAGTCTAAAAGTGACTATTACTTGACTGGCTTAAAAATTTACTATAAAATATAGAATTATTTCCATGATACTGACGATAATTGACAAAGCAAATTATAGATGTCAGCAAGTCATAGACCAAACTTCATGTACATTTATGTTTTATGGACTGAATATATTATTACGCCTTTCTTAATATTATGTTTATAAATGAGATTAAGAAAGGCGTAAAAATATATGCATAAATATACAAAATGTTACATTACACAAATGATCAAAATCGTGCTATCTTTGAAAAAGGGAACTTGTATAATATATAATTCAAGGAACTATAATATAGATCAGTGAGTTTAAAATGAACGTTTTGTATTCTATCGCTAGCGGTTGAATGATTGATTTCCTACATCCTTGAATGAGAACATAGTCTTTAATTCTAGGGTACTTACTTGTATTCATGCTTATGAAAAACCTCAAAGTTTTCAAATTTTCCTTCCTAAATAGGAAGATAACTATATTCTTTTTATAATAAATATATTATTTTATTTTAAATTAGCGTCATATTTCGATATTAACTATCCCGAAATACGTCAGTTTAACGTTATTTCTCAACTTAGATGATTCATAACCATAGTATTATTATTATTAATTATGAAACGAAAGGAGTAAAAATGAATTGGTCAATTCGGAAGCCACCGATCGGCGGCGCACGCGCACTAATTTTCCCCATCTCTCGACGTGGTTGTCTCATCTGCTCTGTTCCTAAAAGCAGCTCGAACATGTTTGGATCTCTTTCGAAAATTGTCAAGTAAACCGAATATTTTTCGAAACTATTTAGAAAATATAAATAATATTAAATTATTCCCTCACTTAAATAAAAATAAGACTAGTTGCTTATATTTTCCTGTAACATGTTAGAACACCTGCTTTTCTGGATGTGAAACTATATTACAGTTTGCAGTTTGCAGCAAAAACTAATAAAATGATCAACGGTATAATACAAGTGCGATAGTACTAATTTAGAATATACCTCATATGATCGTGATATACAGCCGCAGTTGAAGTTTAAAGTGTAGATATTAATATTTCCAACTTGTTACGTTGCGGTGGCGGCTCGAGTCTGGCATTAATTTTGAACGTTTCCCTTTGTGGCAAACAAAGTGCACTCGGGCCAGTCTAGTACTCAGTAATTGTAGTGTGGGACAAGCTGCCGATTAAAATATAGGAATTGTTAATTAATTCATGTAACATTAAATACTACTCTGTAAGTAATACTATACTGCACTTCAGAATTACTTTTTAATTAATTTAGAATTACGTACGTAATAATAATTGATAACATTTAAAAAATGATGCGCACAGACAGTTTTATTGTACGTTTTCAGTGGTTACAATGCGTGCATTAAGTGGAACTTAAAATAAATAAATTAAGTTAATCTGTACATTAGTTTGACTTAATGTGTTTTGTTTCTATTTCTCTTCACTCCGTGAATGGCAGTATGGATGAAATTACCAATATTCGTTATTAAAAAAGGAAAAATAAATACAATTTTATATTTCGAAATAAGTTTTATATAAATTTTATATAATAATTGATTCAATAAAATTGTTCACTCAAGCATAAATTTAAAAAAATATATAAACAGTTTAATAGCATGCAATTCTAACTAAACCTCTCGTTTCTTAATTGAAAGTCACACAAATTCATAACAGTCGCAAACAGAGTTTATACTTTATTGTTAATTAGGCAGCATTATTTCCCGGAATGATTAATATTTATGAATGAAATTCAACCTTAAATTTAAAAAATTTTTAAAAAATTATTAAACTTTAAAAAGGACTGTACCCTTTGAAAAGGGATTGGTGAAAACTCGTTTAAATTAAATAAAAAACTGTTATTTCCTATATGTACTTAAATCACTAACCAAAACGCCGAAATAAAATAAGAGGTGTAAATTCACGTACTATCAGACTATTTTTTTTCGCGATCATATTCGGCATTCGATTAGTCACAATTGCGTAAGTACTAAGTTCGTAAGTAAATGTATAAACAAATATAAGCTAAAATCTATATAATTTAAAAGGAATGACCAGAAAACATAACATGTAATATTAAGTATACAATCTTTGCAGGTAAACTTCCTAGCACAGTTCATCGACCTATATATTAATTTCGGTTCTGGTACGTATTTAGAGCCCTATTTACGATTTTATCTTGGTTTGTCGTGTAACAAATATTAGAGAATTTTTATAACGAACGAACCTGGGGTGGAATTAGAATATGCGGAAAAAGCAGTCAATAATCTAACAAAAGCTTCCACCAATCTTCTTTGCAATTTGTACGTGGTGGGCTATTCCTTAATTCGACAGAAGGTTGGTCTCATAAATCTGTCGTTTACCCTATATCAAACTTAAAGTTAGGAAAGTAAAGTGCCATATTTACGATTTTATTTTGCTTTGTGTTGTTGACTACCGAAATAAATTAAATATAAAAAATTAATACATAATTGACCTAACAGAAAAAAAAGACACTACCAGAAAAAATATTCCAGTCAGAAAAAATTAAAAGTTAAAGCAAGGTAAGTATTTTTAATAATGTTGACTGATATGACGTCTTTTCAAACAATTCAGTATATCTGCATGATAAAATATATTATATGTGAATGTTTAAGGTCATACCGACTTTTGCTCTAAGCTTATTCTCGTACATACCATAAAATAAATCATTTAATACATTGAGAAATTGCCTGTCGTATTCATAAAATAAAGATATATAATAAAAACATATCAAACTTAGAGTTTTATTAATATAACCTGAGATCCAGACCCAATGGTATTAATAAAGGAATACTGTATTTGTGTTAGAATTATTATTACGAATACAGGAATGTTAAGTAACTATAATAGATTTTATTATAAACTGAAACATTAATTGTCACTTATTTTATGAGCTATCATGTAAACGTGTTTTGATACAACAGCTTATCTTTTTCTTTTGTATAATCACAAAGTTGCACCATTTATTACCCTTCGTAGATAACGCACACAACTCAGGCCTTTACTTACTTGCCATAAGTCCATACCACTCCAGACTTTTCAACTAATTAGAATATAAACTAAAATAAATTTTCATATGAATTTCCCAATGCTAATATTTAATAATAGGATTTCAAATACTTGTCTAAATAGCTACTTAACTTGTCTATAACATAATTTTCCTTATCGATTTTAGACAAACTTGCTTCGGCACAAACAATAACCGTTTTTAATTGAATAGCTTCAATGTTGAAAAAGCAAGAGTTTAAATGCTAATTGCAAAATTTAACTCTTAAAATATTTATAATTGTAATATTTTGTGGTTGAAGATTTATGCATTTCAATAATAGTAAGAAGCTCATTGCCATATTATAAACGTTGATAGATCATGTGATTATTTACATTAAATTGCAAATCATCTTAAACAATTTAAAAGAGAAAGAAAAGAGACTATTCTTTAAAAAAGTAAGGAATTGTGAAAAAAATATTATCATGAAAGGCTTTAGGTATCAAACTAAAAGTAACAAAATCTGAATAAATATTATTAAATAATGAGTGAATATTCAGTAACAGAGGAGGGGAGAATATATATATATATATATATATATATGTATATATATATATATATATATATATATATATTTATATATATATGTAATAACAGAGAATTACTTTCATAGAAGTAAACTCGTTTTTGTTTTTCCAAATTTAGATTTTTTAGCCGAATATGATGAGAAAAAGAAGGAATTAATAATATTTTAGCCTATTATACAATAACTGATAGAAAATATTTTCTTTGATGACACGTTCCGAAGAAACGTTAACGTTATAAGAAGTTCCTCCCCATCGCTTTAATCAAATTTACAGATTAAACTTAAGACATCACTAATACTTCATACTGTAAGTTTTCCAAAGCATTTTAAATTTTTAAATCACTCAAAAATAGTCAACTGTGAATTAAATTTGACTCTGAAATCGAAGACTTATTTAAATACACCCAAAGCCTTCCCATTGGCAATATGTTTCAGCTCGATAGTAACACATGATCAACTGTAACTTACCCTTGTAAATTTAGTTATCTTACACCAATAATTGCTACTTAAGCTTCACCTAATCCTATCGTTTCATTTTTAAACATGTTTTGTGTAGTACCAAGTTAACTAAATTAAAATAATTCATTCAATAAAATCAAACTTGTTACGTATCTCTATAACTGTCTTTCATAAAATTATTAAAAAATACTTTTGGAATTTTTTTAAATCAATGTTTCCGTTGATATACCAAAATGAGGCAATATTTTCATATGATCCAGGATTAATATTTAAATATTTTTGAGTGAAAATTACTGAGATATGTACACGCTAATACGTCACACCATGACAGACATACAAACGGACGGACACATTTTTTTACTTTTCAGATAGAGAACCTTAAAAAATGTGAAATAATATATATGCCTAAGTCAATATTTGAATTCGTAGTTTTAAAAAATTATTTATCCTATTATTTTGATCATGTTTCTCGTTTTGGTTTGCTTGGTGGTTTCGTAAAAAACCTCAACCTTGGGACAGAAGGTAGACGAAAAAATGTTGATGAAAATCGATGTCAAATTTTACTTCATTCAAAGTAGCTATGGAGTAAAAAAATATTTATATGTAACTACAAACCTTTTTTCTTTCAAAGACTATTGTTGTTAATATTATATCTCATACGTGAATACGCCCACATCTTGAGTCAGGCGATGGTTTTTATCTTTGAATGATCTGTGTTACTCTTCGCTCGATATCACATTTATATACTTTTTGCGCCATCTTTAATTTAATATTTAAAAAAAAATAAAACTTAATCCTTGAATAGTTATAGTTTTCCAATTACACTAAAAAATGCCTGATAATATTTAAATATAATATTTACCTCAAAATATGTACTTTAATATTGTTATATTATATTCAACAGCCAAGTGTGGCTAACAGCGATATCGAACATTTTTTTAAAATATTCCTGTATAACGTACAATAACTGGTAACAAATTATATAACATATAATATATTGAAATGTATAACGAGCGAACATGAGGAGATATGGTTATCTGTTGGTAAATTTGTGAGGCTGAATATAATTAAACTAGCCTTGCTAACGCGAATTCCTTATCTTCGAATTCGATATAAGAATTTAAAAAATGCAACAAAATTAGAAATATTTTAGTGCTTTTCCATTTTTTTTTCTCCCCGCATTCTATGTCCATAAAGTTTACTGAAACGCTAAGACGTTAATATTACGGATATCGTAATATTTACCAAGACAAGGTATTTTTTGTATCCGTAATATCCAGACAGAAAGTATCCTGTATGTTGATAGGGGGTATAAATGATTACCATAGCAAATTTTATTAATATCATTGCAATATATTTCGCGTGATTGAAGAACAAATTAACACATACACACAAAAATATTAAAAATACATTTTATAGTTTTTAATATAATGATATTTTAATACAATGCGCTAAATAAATCATGCTTTTTAAAATATTTCTCATGTAAAACTTCACCCTTCCATAATTTTATTGAAATAGCTTTATTCTTTAGGAAAAGTAAATGAAAAATCTTAAATATGTGTAGCATATTTTCGAATTTTAATTTAAATTTAGTGTCAATTGTTATATACAATAGCCGATATATTGTAAACAAGTTACGTAAATAAATTAAAATGCAAAAGTGAATGCTAGATTAAATAAGATTAAGATAGTAAAGTAACAAAACCAGAATTAGCACAGTAGCGACGTATTGGATTTTAAACATAAAACAGTCAGTGTATTGTACATACAGCCACTGTGCGCTTAAAACGTATCTTTAAAATTGTTAGAAAGAGACATTCCTATAAGTTACCTTTCATTAAATATAATGTTTTCATAGCATTTTTAAATTAAAAAAACACTCTGTCCAAAAGAAAGAATTTGTTTGTTTAATAACTATAAATTTAATAATTATATAAATTTGAGCATGCATTTTACCGAAGTTCCTCACTACTATTAAGGGAACTAAAATATAATAGCGAATTGATTGAAATAAGAACAGTCGACGTATTGAGAAGACCAGCGACATCATTTCCACCGTGTGTTGGGTTAATTGATAAAAACATGACTTATAAAAATTTATCTTCATAACAACGTAAAAGTTACGTATTATATATCTAATTCTTATTGAACGGTTCAGTGGAATGTGAATATATACTTTGACTATACACATACATAAATTTGTGCATGCATTTTCCGTTTATGTCGTAGTTCCTCGCTGTTATGATAAGGGCTGAAACGTAATAACGAAGTAGATTGAATTGAGAAATGTCTACGTGTTGGGGAGACTGGCGACGTTTTGCTCCGGGCGCCGGGGAGACGCCCGGCGCGATACTGTAGATCCACTGAGAAGTGTCGCGATTAGACGCTGCTAGTTTCGAATGGCAATTAGCCTGGTGGCGGAGATAAATTACGGCGTTCTAGAGGTAGATGCTTACTTTTAATTTATTAATATTTTAAACATCGGTGGCACAAAGTAAGTTCAAAGAGAAACCGACATAGCCTCAGTTGACGCAATTCTTAAGTAATTAAAGTAAAAGAAAAACGTTTGCTCTTCTTTTTATTATGGTCTTTACAAATTAGGTAAGTGAGTCGTTATATACACAAAAAATAAACAAAGTTTTTACATTGAGTTTTTAAGCTTAAATACATAAGAATTATTATCGTTTCATCTAGTAATCACTTTTGAAATACACGCATATTGGCGCAACAATTGTTACTTACATTTTGGAGGTCGTAATATTCATAGTTCCATTAAGTTTTTGTCTAGATAGATGAAAATGGAACAGCGCTAATATTGGTACTACACGTGTATGTAAAAAAAAAAGAAATGTTGATCGAATTTGCTTGAAACGTGTTATAACAGAATAGGAAATATTCATGTATTTGTAGATACCGCTTTTTAAGATTCCGTATCCGAAAGCTTCGAACGGAATCTAATCGCTGTGGTAACGTTGATCATCCGTTTATGAAAAGCTTTTAACATCGAAATTAGATAAGAAATAGACTTGCAAATATAATATTTGTTGTTCCCTGACCCAAAACTAGAAATGGTATTTGAAATTACTTAAAATTATATTTCATCGGGGTTTCCGAACATGTAAACGGGAGCTAAAAAATGAGACTTCTGCATAGGTATGTATGATATCATTGGGAAAAGTTATTTTATTAGAGTGCAAACATATATACACAATTACAATTATTTTCGCTAAAAGAAAAGAATTTCACCCACATATAAAATGTAAGACATTTAAGAAAAGAAAATATTTGACCAATGAATATCTTAAAAATTACTATTTAAAAGAAATTATGTTTCAGACAGTATTTAAAAAGAAGAGATAATATTTAAAAATTAATTTTCATTAAAAATAGAAAATATTTATATGATATTTACTATATATTGAGGCTTGTAAAGGACCTGCTCGGTAATTCTCTTAGTAAAAAGTGACATTTCAATTTGGAAATAGTTTAATAAGTAAACATTCGGTATCCTTATATATTTCAAATTGTAATATAACCGAGCATGTACGCATTCCTCATAATACGAGATTCACCTATATTTAAAAGGTTAATTTTGGTTCCGTAACTAGTTAGTAAAAACAGTACGAAATAATTTAATATTTTCGTCGGTCTGTTTTCAATCAGAAAAGGATTGATTGAATGGAATTGTATAGAAAGTTGTAACTTAATTGTAATTAATTTAAATAACTCCCCATATTCGAACTCGTGAATGAAAAATATTTTCATCATTAAAAATGTGTTCAAAAATTTCATACAATTCTCTAGTAATATTTTTTGATAGGCCATTTCCTTCGCAAAATGTGGATCTCTAAAGCATTTTTCGATGTCTTTCTCCGCTCTCTAACTTTTCAGCAACTTATGTGGAAATGTGATCCAGATAAAATCATTTAGTTACGTGATTAACATAACCTATATCCCGACGAAAATATTATTATTGCGCCCAGCGGGCTGCGTAGAATTTTTACATTTCAATACTATGAGTATACAATTATCTCAAAATGACATGGTCAACATGCATATCATTAAACAAATATAGTAGGGCACACTGCCGTTGCTTACTTTACTGCGAGGAGAAAACCGCGTAAATAGCTACGAACATGTGGCTGTAGACCCCAAACGTATATGTGTGACACATACTTGGTCGATTTTTAAGTGAATTTCGCAGAAAACAGTTATTGCAGAGATCCCAGCTTTTCAATTTCTAAATGATTTCGCTATACCTTCATCAATCGTACTACTGCGACACCAAATTCAAGATCACTCTAAGAAATGTACATAAAGATAGGATATAATGAAATTTGTGGACGCTCTGGTAGCTACGTTTCTCGTCTAATCGTGATAACATTGACACAAGGAGACTGGATTAAAGTCTGGGTTAAATTCATAGATGACCGAAAGGTGGTCAAACATTTTGAATTCTGATAGTAAAAAATTGCTAAAATTTCAGCTTGCAACGAAAATACACAAAGAAAACATTTCTGAAATAAAATGTGAAATAATACAATTTTGAATCAATTATTTTTGGGACTCATAGGAAAAAGGTAAAATAGTTTTTCTTAATTGTATACTAACCTTTATGCCTGTTATTCTTAAGCCATCTTCATAAAACCACATTCAATTTCATAAATATTTATTTGAGACACAGTGGATATATTTGATTCTAAATTTTACTGCATTCATTAACTAAAATATAAAATAATTGATTTTTATTTTTTAATCACGTTACATATGAACGTACGCCATCTAAAGCCGACAGAAATGCATGCTATTTAAATTATCTAATTTAAATGGATCAGTCTATACTTAAAACTAGCTCTGTGTTTTTATATAATAAAATTTCATTTAGGTTTTGTGTTGATTTATTTTTAATAAATAATTAATTTTTTTTGCAAATCAGAGGACTTTCTCGCCAACTCTCCGATGGCCTTTAGGTTAAATTAAATACGCATACTTATGTTATTGGGTAGTAAATTTTAAATAAATATCAACAATAAGTTCAATTTCATATATGACATAGTTATTAACGCCGTCTTTCTTTCGTTGTTGTTTTATAAAAGCAGTAGAAATAAAAATGCAGTTTTATAGTCTATTTGACTCCATTAACAAATATACGTGTATTCGGTATTTTCGATTTCGTCACGCATTCCACTACAGGGATACGTAATTAATTCTGCTATACCCATGCGCTAAAATCGAGAAAACAATATAAGTTTTATTTACCTATTTATTAAATATATAAAGCTGACTTTTCTGTCAAAAGTTAATATGGAATTTTATCATAATTAGCAATTTTATCACAGATATACTTAATTTTGCTCGTAGCTTTGCCTGTGTGTATTACAAGACGCGGTAAAATTAATATTATACTTCGAGGTTTTCTTCAAATTGCTGAATATTAGCCAGGTAATTTTGTTAATTACGAATGGTTAATTAAGATTTATTGTAATTTCTTCCAGTATTTGTTGACTTCCATAAGTTTCTGTTCTGAAATTCAGCCCCTTTATATCATATTGTGACAGTAAATAAAGCCGATGGCAATCGCCAGCGATGAGGTTAATGTCACATTGTCCAAACAAAATAACGAGAAACAGAATGTTCATGCATGCATCGATAGTTATTACATGGAATAATGGTTTATCACACGTTTGCGAAATAACTGCGTACATCAGTAGAAGGTAATACTTGTATTTTTAATTGCATAATCAAGTTTTCCATCTAAGCATACATTGACGAAATATGTGTAGCTAGAGTTGAAGTATGGAATGGTGCGGGTGGAATATGTACACCATTCCACATTTCACATTTTGCCACGTGCATTTTGCTAATGTAGCTAAGTAAACTGAATGCAAGCAAACTCCTAATGTAAACCTAACATAATCAAAACTAACACAATATAACCGAATATAACCCAACCCAACCCAACATAACCCAATCCAACACGACAGTACCCAACCTAACATAACACGACCAAACGCAACAAAACCCAACTCTACCCAATAAATCCCAAACAAACCCCTTCCACATAATGAAATGCAAACCAATATCACCCAAAATATACATAATAAAACTATAAAATTGACGTGTTTGCACACTGAAGTCATTTACAAAAAAAATCAGGATTAGACAAAAAATAGAATAAAAAAAATTAAAAAAAAATTGGTTTTGATATAAACAGGTATCACGTAGAAACTACTGACTCATTTAATATGGAGTTTTTTTTCAAGAATATGGAGGTTATCATGAAGTAAGATTTAGTTTTTATTACATCGGAATTGGTGTAGAAGATGTTCGATTTAAATATTTTCCAAAATACATTCATATTTTATATGCACAAAAGCAAAGAAGTAACTAGTCGATGCGGAATAATTAAAAAAATATATGTATTATATCTATACATTATACATATCTACCTAAATAGATAGCCCTAAGTGTAATTTAAATTGCGTGGTGAAATTTTCCACCCAGACAGGCATTGGTGAAATGGATGTGGCCAGAGTTCAAAATTTGGAGTGGTACAAGAGGGGTATGTGTTTATGTAAGCAATTTGAATATGGGCCGACGTCGTTGTTAGTCATCTAACGCACATAATATTTTTAGATGATGTACATAACCGACATAAGCTTACTGTTTTCCTCAGTTTGTTTAAAATATGAATTAGTTGTCAATATTTGTAATTTAATCACTTTGATTGATTTAAATTCAAGTTGAATATATTTAGTTTCTACGTACTATATTGTCCGTACATATATAAATATTGTAGAAGGGTTCTTGACTTCGGAGTGTACATATTTGTGGACATTTTTATGTGACAGCCCTTTTAAAGAATTAATAATCATTCAATTCGGTTGCAGTACGTGAGAGACATGCATTAACATACTTTAAACGAGATGTAGTCAAATTCAAATTGAAAACTTCCTCTTTTTTGAATTCGTTTAGAAATACACCGAAACACTTCACTGTTAAAACAGATAAATTATTATGCTACCGAAGATAGATCTATGTACGTGTGGCGTAAGATTTACTTTATGATGATCGCCTGGCAATAAATGAGATTTAAATTTGAATAAGCTTAACGTACCTTGTGTGCTTACTACTTCTTTTATTAATATATAATCTGAGATCAGACAGTTGTATGATTATATCAATTGAACGTAGTTGCACGACGCATTTAATGCGCCGACACAAAATTTTGTTACTCTTTAATAAAAATCAAGAACAGTTGAGATATTTATTAATTGTATGTATAATATTAATATTAAAAGTAAAAGAGACTGAGCCGAGACTTGGCAGGTAAGTACATTCCAATTTAATTTTGCTACGTGTATTATTTACACCTTCTCCTTTCAATTTAAAAATTATTCAATTAATTTACAGCCCATAAAGCCAACAGTTCATTAAATCGGTTTAAATACGGCACTAAATATTTAAAAAAATTTATTTTTTCAATTCACGTATTTCACTTGATACTTTAATAAATGTTTCCTTAAGTTTTTAGAAAAAATTTATTTATTTAAATTTCTTTTATAAAAACATAGTAAACAGTGTTTTTTTAAGAAAATTACATGATTTAAAAAAAAGGTGAATGTATATATGTACTGGCAATAATTTTAATAACTACAATGCAGCTGACATACCGCAAACTGAAAACTGTCCCGGCTGTAAAATTAATATACTTAGAAATATATTAAAACATTTAGGTTTTCTGAAACATTCCTCAAGGACTTTATATCCTTCCAAGTTGCATTCTTGTCTCGCTCAAACTTATGAATAAGAAATTTTTAAACATTTAACTTGGGTAATCTAAAATCAAGGTTAATGTTCGGTGCCACGTCTGTTAAATCAAATTAATTTTGGGAAGTAAGTTCTTTATGATAATTAGCGTTTTCAAAATGAATTATCGAATTTAAATAAAAATAGTGTACTTTGGTAAACTGAGATGATTGAGTTTACCACGGAAAAATGTTTAACAAATAATTAAAAATCCGCAGGAAAATATCCGGAATATTTAAAGGATAAGACAGAATATGCAAATGCAAATAAACTTATACCCAGTTCGATAAGTTAACGATTTTGGAAGATTGTTTAAAGAGTTTTTAAATCATGAACTACTTCGCAAATAGTATATTCCTGTTTCTCTTTAGCATTAAGTTAAACGAGTTATAACCATTGGTTGGCTACAATGCCTTCTTTCTTCGAAATTAAAATTAAGAGGTCTGAGCTTTCCGTGCATGGACTCTTAGAACTACTTGCACTATTCCCATAAACTATACTAATCTAATTTTCTACATAATAAGATGTATCTTATTCTATTGAAATGAAGCATAGACAAAAGCAAAGCAAGACAAATACCTTTTGTAACTAAATTATAATTGAGTTTATCAAGTTTTTGAACATATATTAAACTAAATATAGATTCACATCTATAATGTCTGAATGAAAGCAACCAATTTATTGAAAAATGTGATAATATCATAAGAAAAGTATATCTTTTTCAATTTCGATATGAAAGGTTAATCGAAAGCTTAAAGTGGCAAGCAATGCTGCAATTTTTTTAAATTTAAGAGCAACATTTCTTTCAGCAGGTACAGGTTTAGGAATTAATTTTAGCGGTATTATCCAGAATACCAGTCTCAAACTTCGTGTTACGATTTTTTATTTGAAAATACTTTATTCTCGTCTTATATTTATTAATATCATTTTGTATTTCAAAAGTATTTTTAAATATAATTTTGTATTTAATACCTTGTCTCCGTCTTTAGCCTTCTATTGCAATATCTTTTCGTACACCTTAAATAATTGGCATCTTACTTTGTTTAGCTTACGGATTTAAAACACATAATAACATTGAAAAAGAAGGTATTTTTATTGCTGTAACTCCATTGGATTATTTGGATATAAAAAAAACCTTATACTTATAGAAATAAGAACATATATAAAAATAATCTAAGATCTTTTAAAAAATACGTTTTGTAATTAATATAATCAAGATAGAAATAAATATAAATTTTCCTGATATTTTAATTAGGTTTCTCAAATATCTGGAATCAAAGGCCTTAAAAAATTAACATACCGGCTTTACACACTTTTACGACTAATTTTCTCTTGAATAATTCTCGTATAATAATTATTTTGCTTTATGCTGCGTCAATTTTTTTACAATTTAAGTTTGTAATTTTACTTAGGGCTGTGGAAAATGTTAGTGTGTTATTATTTTGCTAACGTAATTCATCCCTAACTCGACTCCTTAAGAGTGTAATATGACGATTCCCAACGCGTTTGTCAGCCAAGACAAACAACTATTTAAAATTCGGTTAAAACCGGTGTATTTTTAATTAATAGCCACAGATAACGATGTCTGATCCTCTTCATATTGGCTTTCAAATCTTTTTGAGGAATGCAGTACTTTTACGTTTGCCATAATATCCTCCTTCAAAAGTTCTACAATTTCCGCACCTTCCGCTATTGCGTTTCAGTTTACTGCAATCTCTTCGACGGAATGCCGTCAAGAGACGTCGTCATCGTCGTCTTTCTAGCAGCTCAGGCGTTTCTTCATGAACGTTTCTAACTTTTATGCAGGTGGTAAGTATATAATTGCTAGTCATTTCGCATGCTCGCATTACATTCAGCTTTGCGGCAACTCGCTTATATATATATATATATATATATATATATATATATATATATATATATATATATATATATATATATGTACATACGAAGAGGTGGCGTTTATGCTTTCAAGGAAAGATAGAACATTGGGGTCAAATTTATAAGGGGGTCAATTAAAGTAAGAGAAGAAGAATGTTTTCATCAGTAATGTTAATGGCTAAGCATGAATCATTTCGGAATTTGTATGTGTACTTATGCATGTATGTAGTTTATGCGTGCATTCAAAGACTTATTAAACCGACCGTACGACCTATGTATGTACGTAGTGTATGTGTGCATTCAAAGGTTTATTAAATTTGAACAGAGCATCAGTCAGACTACTTTTAAAACGAGAAAAACAAAACATTTTCAAGCGCATAAATTTGTTTTGTTCTTGAGTTACGCTAACGAAACTTTTAAACCTAAAAACTAAAGAACGACTAATTAGATTAAACCAGATGAGATGCTGTAGACTATTCGTATTATTGCATGGTGCATGTTGTTTGCCGCGTTAATAAGGTTGGGGTGATTACCTTGTTTGACTGTGTAGATTTGAGGTTATTATTTTCTACTAAAACTCGGAAGTTTAACTGTGTTTGCAACAAAGAACAAGGTCAGTGGGTTAAGTATTAAATTGTCACTATCCATATTGTGATTTACAGATTGTATCATTTTGCTGAAAGTTTTGTTTAACTTTTCTTTCGTCAGACCTTAGTTTAGAATAAATTGTCTAGACATAACAATATCAAAAATTATGCAAAGACCTCACCTTATCCTACTTTATTTCGGGTTAGAGTCCTTAAATTCTGTTGCGAGTAACTTCTATTTACATTAAAAACAAAATTATTGAACCAAGATTAAACTGCAAAATTGTACCTAGCCTTATCATTACTTTTCATACGTAAATTTTCTGCGGAAGAAATTGTTTTTGCATAAGGTTTTCTATCGCTGTATTTCAATAGCAGGTACAACTTTTTCAAAGCCCCGTAGACAAATGGCAAAAGGGAACCCTTGCAATTATCGTCTGGCTCTTTATCTATGTGTTCCGGCTATTTATCATGTACACATTTATGTCACTTCAAATTCGAATGTAATGAAATTTTAATTTTCGTTCTTTTTGAACCGCATTTAAATTTTACATTGGTATAGAATCTATTCTGCGCGCAATTTTTAGATAAATATATGGACTCTTATAAACTTACCTCCCTTACCGTAATAGATACCGTCTGTCTGTATAGGATTCCATAAAATTTTCGGTTGGTTTTCGACCCTTGGATATATTATCATGAGTTTTCCCAGAAATAAATTTAGCGGCAAGGCATATTGGCTTACAAATTTCTAAATAATACTGAAAGATATTAACATTAAAAATTTAAGACAAATTATGAATTTTATTTTTTTTTATTGCTTAGGTTTATATTATAGTTTTTTTATTGCTTAGGCTAGGCACTTTTCTATGTTCTAGCTAAGAGGATCTCAAAGAATACCTTCCATAATTAGAAATAGTATATTTTCAAACATATGATGAAACATATTCGAACACTTCCCAAATTATTGAAACTTTAAATTATATAAAAAACATAGGTTGACGAAATGTCAACTTAAAATTCATTACAGATATTTCTGGTATTTTCAGACTTACGACAAATATTTTTTTAAATATCATGCTATGTCATATACATGTATCGTTTTAACTTTTGAATATTTAAGGAACCGTCGTGTGGAGATTTCTATCCGTACTTAATAGATTTATTCATCCACGGGTTAGAAAAATATCTAGCTACGAACATCTTACTTAAAATTATTTCTATGAATTCGTATCGAAATTTTTATGAAATATATTTTACAGTACGGAGAGATATACTCTGAGTAAAAACTTAGGAACTTGATTGCTTTTTTTTTGCAATGAATTTAATACATCTTACGTATCCACCGATTTAATGCAGACTAAATAATCTAACCAAACTAAACAATGATCACAAAAGACAATTTAGAATATTTGGTCGAGAAAAAGAAAAGCCTTATATGTCAATTTTTCATCCGCTAATAGAAATATGTAAAAATTTTCTATTTATTCAGGAAATTTCTTATCTTCAATTATTCGTTCACCTATTTACAAATTTATTATACATTTTAGTAAATTTCTTCTGAAATTTATGAAATTCTGAAACGTTCTGAGTACCTAAGTGAGTAACTTAAGTGTAGCAAAACTAAATGGAACTTTAAATATGTGACAAAACTTAAACGGTATCTTGGAAAAATACATACAAATATACATTTTTAATGAAATTCACTATTTACTTAGAGGTCCCTCCCTGTTTCGATAGGAATTGTCACGCTATAATCAAGGAGATTGAATTAAGAATTGTCTGCGCGCAGAATAGATTCTCGACATCTTTTCCTTAGGGGGCTGGGAAGTCGCTCCCCGCGATACCGTCAACCTAATGATACGTATCACGACTAGACGCTGAAGTTGCAAGTAGTAATTACACTGTCGGTGAATACACGTTTACATTTTTAAAAGGCAGTTGAATATTTTAATTACAGTAAGAATTAACAAAATGATTCATTATGTATTCACACGTGTAAAATTTGTATAACAGTTTATGTATATCCAAGCAGTGTATTTATAAGAAATAATAAGAAGAAGGAGAAAGTTATTCAACATAAGTGAAAAAGTAACAGTAAAATAAGTCAATTTGATGGTTTTATTTCATGTATAGGCAATAAAGTACGTAACAATACACATTGATTCAAACTAAAACTACGAAAGTAAATAAATTATGTATAATGATAAAAGAGTCAATTTCTAAATAAATTATGGGAATATAATAAGTTTATATGAAATTTAAACATTAAAAATTGTATGCATCGAAGACGACCAACAACGACGTCTATCCTAATGCGAGAACAGCATAGAGTACTCGACACGTACTAGTTACATACATGTAGTGTAATTATGTATATCACTAGATCAAATCCCACATAAAGGCAAGCGTCGCTTTTTATGGTTTACTGATTGCTCAATCAAGTACGCCTTCACTCGTACACTTCACCTCCGAATTAATCTATTTTTGGTAAAATATAACGGTGGAAAAAATCACTATGAGATGTAAAATGCATACAGCTATATTCTACAAAATCCTACAAGTGGTTACGTGATGTGTATGTAAACAAACACCCAAATAGACACAGGCAAACAATAATTAACGTGTTCTGCAAAAAAATTATTAACGAATTCTGTTATTTATTATAACAGAATACGTTATATCTAATATTTTTTCGCACATATTTTCAAAGTAGATTCGCAAAATACGTTTTTATTATACGTAAAGATATAATACAATAACCAAGCGTAATTCAAATAAGGCCCTCGCCACCTTCCTTCCACACGAATGTCACGTCAATCATTCTCCTTACTTTAGTTTGGGAAATAAAAACTCCTGTGTCAGCCTCCTGCTACACATTTCGTGAGGTGCGAGATTTCCGCTGAATAATACGCCGTCTGCGTGCTTTACTCACGCGAGAAATACTCGAGTGAGAATATAAAGAAATTTCATAACATGGGTTAAGGTGAATAAAAATTACCTACACATTTGTAAAAGGAAATGAGTTTTTGCTGAAGGTTGTACTATTTTCAGTAGATAAAGTTTTTCACTGTGTCGTTTGCAAGATTAAAAAACTTATATGATAAACAGGGATATTCTCTTTGAGATTAAATAAAATCTGAAATAATTTTTACATATTTCATGTTCGTAAAATGATACTTTAGCATAACTCTCTGTGTTGGTAATTTTTTTATATTATATGAACATCTTTGTCCTTTTATTTTTAGGGATGCATTGCACAATAAGAAAAATAAACATAACCTTTATAAGATCTCTCACGTTTCCTCTCTTCTATCTATTGCAGCTTTTTTTTGTAAGAAACATTTCGACATAAATACTAAGAAATTTCGTTGAGCATATTAAACTCCGGGTAGATTAACAATTAATAATCAAAAACATTTGTGTAAAAATTTTCGTTTGAGGAAAATGAAGGTACTATATTTTAGGGTTCCGTAGTCAAACTAGGAACCCAAATTCTTCTCTTGGTCTGTGTATCTGATATTACAGCAGTTTTATTCGCATACTATTAGTGATATAAAACGTGGCATATAATCCTTGAAAAGTTATGAAGGGAAATTTTAAAAAAAAGTTTTTTTGGGGTTTGTCCGATACATGTAAATTGATGGTTAATTTTTTTCACATACCCCATTGCCTTAAATCGTGAACGCTTATTCGATAAAGGGATCAATTTAAGGAATATTTAGCTTTAAACTAGCTATTTTAGTTACGAATTACGTGTCCTCATTCCCTATAAGCTTAACCGTTTTTTTGAAATATCTGAAAAGTATTTACTATTTCATTTATTGTGTAGGTATATAGAAATTTTTAAAAAAATATTACAATTAGATGGACTCTACTAGACTGTTAGAAATAGTCTTTCAACTCATGATATGTAGATAATTCTGAAAAAAGTACATGGAAACTCCACACGAGTGACGTATTCACTCAAAAAATTTATTTGTAATATAAATGTGTATTTATTGTGTCTGCGAGATATATACTAAGCCATATATCAATATATTTACATGGTAAAAAATTAAACGTGGACTCTGTTTAGGGCTATACTTACGATTTTATAATGTTGCGGACTGAGAAGAGAGGAGACAAAATAATAAATTAGCTGCAAATTCAAACATAGTCCAAATATTTCTGATTAACTGCCAAACCTTTTGTAACATTAGAGAACGCGCAACGTTTGACGTGACGTTGATAACTTTCATAGGTAGCTTTTTTGTTATGCATATACCAAAGAAACAATCCAAGTATTGTTTAAAAATGATTTATATGTCCGTTGCTAAGACAAATTGTTTCCATATTGGCTATATTTTTTGGGGAAAGGGATCTGATGGTGAAACTTTAGTAACGAAAAAAAAAAATTTCTAGTTTCTACACAAACCGTGATTTGCTTGATGAAACTTGTACTTGGTAGTAACCGCAATTTAACGTTCGGCAATTGGTTCACATCGATTTAGTTGGTAAATGCACTGAAGAAACGATCTTAATATGTGTGTGTAATCTAAAAAAAAAGCAAAAGAGAACTTCCCAAAGAGTTCCTGCCATCTAAACCACGAGATGTGGAATCTACACTCCACGGATTAACCAATCAAATGACTTTGATGTCTCATATTCCAAAGAAAGATAAAGCTGTACGTTTAGTATCTTCAGGTCATTGATGAGAACACAGGAAAATATGAAATTATTGCCTATTACAACTGGACAAATGGAGGAGTTAAAGAGTTAGATAAAAAATGTTCCATCTACACTTGCAGTCGCCGAACGCGAAGGTAGCCTTTGGTGCTTTTTATCAAATTATAGGAATAAACAGCGTGATTGCGCATGTTTTGTATCAAGTTGATGGTGCCAATACCATTGATCAAGGACAGTTCATTAAAATATTGGCCGGAAACAAGGTTTTAAAGTACAGAATGTTTAACACATGGTTTTAAACTCAGCTCAGAGTTTATAATACTATGGAAATAAGAAACAAACTTGGCGTATATTTTGGGGTCTGACTTTCAAACCAAGCCAACAAATTCCGAAAGCAAGACGAAGACGTGGAGAACTTATGCTAATTGTCTTCCTAAATAGAAACGTAAAAGGAATTACCACTGTAATTCATAAGAAAATCGTATGTGTTCAGAGCGTGCGAAAATTTAATTTGTTTTTCAATTTATTATTTTATTGAGTTTTTCGGAAATAGTAATTTTGTTATTTTAGTATTGATTTTTATCATTTTATAAATAGTTTATGGTCTCAAATTGCTTGATTACATAGAATCATGTGTTATAAATGCAAGTTTCTAATAAAAAAATATGTTTAGAATACAGAAATATGTTTTTTCTTTATTGTATTCATTTAACATTAAATAAATAATAAAGTAAGAAACCATATTTAATTTATATGTTATAGTCAAAATACAAAAAAAACATGTCAGTCAAAGGTTAAGTGAATTTATAAAATTAATGGGGATATATAAATATGACTTCGTTTTATTTCGAAATATCAAATATGTGTTGAGCACTAGTCTAAAGAATTATCAATTAAATTTTAATTTTTATCATTGATTTAGGTGAAACTAGGTTATTTAAAAGTTTCAATTCTTTTAATCTCTATTTTCTTCTTTTCTATCTCCAAACTAACAAATTTTACCTTTGCTAAGATTAATATAGTAAATTAAAACACTTTTCTATCTTAAATTGTTTTGACATATCCGGGAAAATTCTGATCTAAAACTTTTTTTTAAGCGAAATATTTTTGATTCTTTTACGAGACGTTGGTATTCACAAGACCGAGCTGACATTTCGATTCATCTGTTTTTAGTACACAAAAAAAACGAATTATTTAAAGTTGGAGAATAATAGAATTACAGTAATTAATAATAAATGATCATCTTTTAGGTAAATTTAAAGTTTTATTTATAACTTTAAATCAAGTTGCTAAGAAAGACTGGCGTTCTACCGTCGATATAAACATTTCAACAAGACAATTCTAAACTGCACGTGATGGGAATAAATTGCGGAGGGTATTCTTATTATTCATCGGAAGTACAAGCACACGGCGGTACATTAAGTAGACGGATGCCATTGCCAGTCATGTTTTTTTTTAAATTAGTAAAAATAAATATTTTTATTACGAAAATTATAGCTTCTTTTACAGTTAAAGAACAAGTTTTCCTGTTTCCTATTAACATTGTTTTAATTATTTTTTGAATGTTAAAAAAACTCATATAAGTTATATGGAAATTTTCCTGACTTTACTTAATAATTTCTCAAGGAAACTGATACAAATATCGACGGTTGCTATCAAAACTTTGTATTTTCTTCAAACGATCGAAAGCAACGAAAGCTGATTGAAGCTGGGTATGAACAAAAGTGCTTCATTTAAATTTAGGTCACAGGATCATTTAAATTTCTAGTTAATTTTCCGGACAAGGAATTGAGCGAACCTTGCAAACGCCGATTTCGTTTGCTAGTAAGAAGGCGGAAGTGGAAATTGTTGAGGAGTTGCGTATGTAGAAAATAAATCTAAATTATTAGTAGTTATCTAAATGATTACGCAGAATCATTACAGCTTTCATTAAGTTAATTTTGAAATAAACTGCCGACAAATTAAAAAAATTACGCATTGTAATCGTATTATTAATTAATATTCCTGTATCCACACTTTTACGTGTAACTATTTTTTAACTATCTTCTTCTATAATAATTTTATTTTCTTAAAATGTTCCAAAATGAAACGTTTTGAAAACAAAAATCTATGTAATCAGTTTCAGATACTCTGACTTTCGTTTAAGCATAATTTCTATGGTATAATTAAACATTATTAGTGAGATCTATACGCTGTTAATAATAATCGTTAATCAATCAACATTTGAAGCTGTAAATATTTGTGTATGTGAAGATTAAATTTATTATCGATTTTAATCAGGCTTTTGTCAACACTAAAAATAGAACAATTTAAAGCATAAATATTTGTCCGATCTGCCATGCCAGTTGGGGGGTGGATGCTTTTCATGCAACAGGTCAGTCGGTCGTCAACCTGCAAAGATTCGAGTCGTATTAATTGACAAATGCAGCGACTTTCGCCCATTATTATCTAATCAGTTGTCCATGACAACCACCTAGAACTCACCAAACTCATCATTGTGCCAGTTCATCGGCCATCCGAACCCGGGACAAGAGGAGCCAACCAGCAGGCGAACAGGCCAGTGGATTGTATTTGCCTTTAGTTAGGTATAGGAAATCACTTATTGTGTGCATATTTGAGTTATCGAAATCGTATTAGGGATAGGTAAATATAGTCGAATAATTATTGAGATTATTTACCGCCTCCACAATATTTATAAAATATTACTTTTATATTACGTAACACTCAGTCGCCTTAATTAATGTCTTTAACACGTTCGTTGGCAATATCGCTTAGTCTGGCGCTTTAAAAAAGTGGGCGCTACCGCGATATGAGTTCATACAAACTTTAGAATTCGAATTTTACCAACCAAGTGAGCTCGATTGCATTTTTGCCATTGGTTACTTAAGAATGGTATCAGCAAAAATAAGTGTTGCTAAAGGGTTCGAGATGTCGATTGTTTTAATAGTGCATAGGGCACTTATTCTCGTTGTGGCAGCTTATTTATTTTGATTTATTTATTACATATTTTGTTGAATTTAAACATTTTATTATATTACTATCGCTTTTTAGTGCTTCAAATATGTTCTGAAATCAAATACTAGTACATATCTATATGTGTATAAAAAAGAAGCGCATGATGGCCCAAGCAGTGGCCGGATTATATAATGATTAAGATCTTGATCTATATGATCTACGCACTTAATCTACTTGACCTACTTTACTACGGAAACTGGTTTCTTATCTTCGTTCTTGGCTAATTAACGTAAACAAATTAGAAATATCATAGAATACAAACTGTGCTATAACAAATTATTACAAATAGGAAAAAATAAAATTAACATTTTCTGTAGAGTCAAAGGGCTTTCTGCACCAGTTCGTGTAGTTATGACCTGAGAGGCAGCATGACATATTTCTCCAATCTCGAGACACAGGACATGAATTGTACTTTATTCTACTGTATGCACGATGATGCGGGTAAAGTTTTGATTGGAGAGCATACGTCGACATTATAATAGAAAAATCACGACATTTCTTGAAAGGTAGTATCTTTAGTCACCGCTCTTTAGTTGGTAGTGGACCGGTATTTAAACCATTTAATACCTTAATTTTTTTTTTAAAAGAAGTTTAGTTGTTAAATGGCTAATAAATTAGGGACAGCCTTTAACTCCGTTAGGCGAAAGTGCTTTAGTATAGTATTGGGGACTTTCAAAAATCCCTGCATATTTGTATGGCGTGAGGCAGATCTCCAGGGAAGATCTGTGATAACACGAGTAGTGGCTTGGGAATAGTCTGTCCTTGTATTGGCATTCCATACCTTAAAAATTGTAAGTAAGTATATTGATCTATGAGTCACCGTTATGGACTTTGTGTTACGTAAGGATCTAATAAGTTAGAAGCTTCCGATAAGGTTTCCACGTAAACACGCGGCTCTAGCAAAAGTTTACAGAATCTACTCAACGTACCCTTTGTCTGTTTTAGTTGATCTTCTGCTTGCCGATATAGTGGCCAGAGAAAGTGTGGCTACTTCTATTTTGGCATCCAGTAGAAGTATTGACATTGGCCTATTACACTTAGAGTTCTCAATACATTACATCTTTTTAGACATGAAGATACATTTTAGAGTTTCCCTGTGCTCATTTGAAGTGCACGTGGACCTTTACCAATCCTAGCAATGGGACAACAAGTTTGTTCTTCCTGTTTGTCGTACCTAATTTAAAGTAATTACCAAACGTTTTGGTTTTTATGGAGCATGGCAAGAAAGCCATGATTCTCCGTCGAAAATAGCGAGGTATAGTAATTGCTTTTAGAATAATCACGCAATTTCTCAGAACGTGGTACCTTTAGACAGGGTGATTTGGTTAAACATGTACCAATCTTTGAGTTCTTAAAAGCGTTCGTCAAGCGCATTTTTGAAAGAACGAAGGTGGGTAGGGACAACTTCAAACCCTTATGGGTGAAAGCATTTAACTGGTTTGACAATTATGTTCTTCTTGTAAAATATTGGTGGTTTCTTCCGCTGTAATAAAATGTTTTATAAATTGTTTTGAAATTCGAAAATAATGTGTCAAATTTGGAAAGTTTCAACTCCGACCTCATAATGTTCAACCTAAAGCCAAACAATATAATAATTTAGGTCCACTTTTATTTTTCTCATTATAAGCGACTTTTCCTTAGTTTATTCAGCGATGCAATTATCTTCTGTTCACTAACGATAGTAACTATTCCCAAGGCAGAAAACCAATTTGATTTAGAGCTGTTCCAAAGCGACATTGACTTAATACTAAAATGGAATCAGAGAAATGACCTAACTTTTTTGAAAAAATGTGCGATGATGACCTGTTCTATGCTACATGTTTCCTTGGTGCATAGTTACGAGTTCAAAGGAACTGTGCTCAATCTGTGTAATAGTGATTGGCCAAAATTTTACTAGAACTTATTACGAGACAGTTTTACGATTTCTGTAATATTAACTACATCGTGACTTTCTTCAATTCTCTAATCAGTAATATCTTCCTATCAAGTGCATTTATTTACCTCGACATGAAGTAATTCGTGCTAAAAACTTTGGGATGTTTAATTTATACTTGTATTAAGGGTTTACAGTTACTTCTTTTGTTTCTTTATTTAAAATTTTACAATGGACAAAGTTGGATGTAATTACTTTCAACTCCAACACAAATTTATTTTCATTATCACTTTTTTTAGCTAGTAATCATATTGATAATACTTTGAGATAAGTAGCATTTTATGCTGTTGACTCTTGCGTGATGGAAAGAAATCATAGTTTATATCACCTGATTAGAAGACATGCAAAACATCCGCAAAGTCCACCAGTTTTTTTCTGCATTTACAGCGATTTGCAGGATTTTGCGAATATCTTTCAAATTTCAGAAATATGACTGTAGATTGATTGAGATGCTTAGTAGTATTCAGTTGATAACTAGTTAGTTACATATTTAATTTTAACCGATGTATGTTTTGCCTTAGTCCCACGTGGTGACCGGGGGGTAAGCGTAGTCCCAACGTAACCTATGCGTGTCGTAGAAGGTGACTAAAATAGACCCAATTCCTGTGAGTATAAGCGGGTTCAGCGTGACGTTAACAACCCCACTCTGTAAAAGTCTATTATTCAGAAAACTCAAAAGGCAAAATCTGGATAGAACTTACGGAGATGACTTGGAACGAATAAGGATTTGAAAATAGGAACTTGCAACCTGCGTACGTTATATAAGGGTTGATCGTTGAAGAACTTAATTAAAGTGTATACCACTTATGATATGAACCTGTTGGCTTTACAGGAAATTAGACAGCTAGGACACGGTATATAGGAGAAAAAAGTACAGTTTTTGTTACAGCTGTCATAATTCGCAACACCAGTTTGGCACGGGTTTTATTGCGTCCAAGAAGATCAGGGAGAGAGTAATAGACTTTTAACTCGTGAATGAACAAAACTAAGATTGAAGGGAAAACTACAGAATATTAGCATTATCTGTGGTCATACACCTACGGAGGAAAAGTTTGATGCTAAGAAGGATGCCCTTTATGATACGCTGGAAATATATTTTCTCATCTCATTGCCCATCAACTGACATTAGAATAGTGATTGGTGAATTTAATGCCAATTATAGGATCTAATGATAATATGAAAGACTTCAATGATAATTGAATCGAACGTGAAAATAAAGAACGGTTAAATAATGCAACGATTAAAGAGAATCAATTCTTTACCTAATGAGACGGGTGTAATTCCTTATTGAATAATGTACGCATTTGTCGAAATCTGTATGCATTCGTTGAACCATATTATTAGTATTTTTTATTGTTGTTTAAAATCAGTTTTTTTATCTTACAGCAATTATAATATATCTAAAGTTTAATGTGACTTCAAATGATACTTAAGAAAATGCGCACTATTAGTTCACCTTTACCAGATCTTAAACCATAACTATGAAAAGAAGAGCGATACCTTAATCCTTTACACATTTAAATGTTTCCTTAATTTTGAAGATTCTGAGGATAAAATAGTTAAGTTTTTTTTATGGCTCAGAGTTTAAACGTCAATTAATTATACATAAAACTCGCACGAGAGCTTCGCCAACACTTATATATATATATATATATATATATATATATATATATATATATATATATATATATATATATATGTATATATATATATATATAAGATTATAATAATAAGCGCTATAGTATATTTATTATATTGTTTCTAGAACTGAACATTATTTTTCACTTTGTGAGTATTTTGCTGCAAACTTCAAGTAAACTTCTAGAAAATCTATTATTTTCATATTTTCTTTAATGGTTTCAGATATGAAGTGTATACATTTTTGCACCTTTTTCGCACATGCTTTCAACACGTAACCTAATCCTACAACAAAATTATTTCTGAGATTCTTATAAACAGTCTTTTCAGACGATGAAACAAAACGATGTACAAAATTAAACAAGTTGTGTGGTTTTAGGAAACCACGATGAAAGTGAAACTTTTTTTCAGATTGTAGGCATTTAATTGAGAATTTTTTCGAAAGCTACTTGATTTAGGATTTTAAAAGTAATATTAACTTAAGACGTGAAAAGGGAAATGATAATAGTAGACAAGATATATAACTATGAATGTTTATTTTACTCTGCGTACTAAAGTACATAATACATAAATACATAAATAAATACAATGTTCGGTATGATATATATATACATATTAAATCCAGGACTCAACGCTGGACCTCTACTACTACTCGGTGTGACATCTGATATCGGTCTACCAATTTTATCCGGTGGCTCAGAGTTTAGTTCGGCTTGCGAAGATGACGGGAGGCCTAAATAAAATTAAATATATTGAATGAATCGAATATATATAAAAAAATCTTAAATAAATTTAAAATTTAAACACTCGAAATTAAAATGAATATTTAAACAAATATTCACCAGCAGACAGTTCTAATAATTCTTATAAATTCACTATAAAAATTATATTGACTTACCATGATCTTTTTTTCTTTTCCTAAAAGCACGAACTCTCTCGGCATTTAACCTTTTACGGCGTAAAACTAATTCATCGTTTGATATTTTCGCACTATTCTCGGTCTTTTCCTCGTTTATCGGGTTATTTGATTTATTAGCTATATTTGCGTCCATCGCGATCAAGTGACTATGAACATTTACATGAAAACACAGATCAAATCATACAAATAACACGATGCACTTGCACGAAAATAAGTGAGAATGTAAACGCTGCACAGCTGATGAGAGCTATAGGTACAGCCATATTGGTTTCAGCTGCTCTGCCAAGCGCCTTTCACTTTACCCCCACTCCGCGGCCGACTGTAATGCGACATGCGATAGGTAAACGAAATATTCTGAGGCGATACAATAAAAGTTTCACTTTAATAAGAAAACTACACAGTTCAAAAATACCTGATAAACACGCCTTTGTAACCAAGGATTCATTGAGAGAGATAAACGAGCGTAACTCTTGGGTTTTATTGTCCCTATAACCACCTCTTTCCTCCATTACCATATCGGTTCAATGGTACCTTAATATTATATTGTCATTAGAATTACACACGTGTGTAATGTTTCAAATCGATATCACAATTAAAAGTTATTGAAAATCGACTTGCTAAATTCGTTAACTGTATAATTACATAAAAGTAAAAACAATTCAAGCGGGTTAAAAGAATAGGTTCATGTAAATAATGTGCTCACCTAAATAAGTATTATATATAAATATTGTCGAGTTTCGATATTTCCATAATCGGTTTAATATTCTTTGTCATTGCGCTAAATTCCAAGTTTGTACCTCGGCAGATTTCCTAGAAAGGTAACTGTCACAGAGCGATAGGCATGGAGACTAATTTATACGGACAATAGTATTGAACTATTTCACGTAAGACGTGGCACTGCGGTAATACTATCTTAATTTCTTTTATTTAAATAAAACTAAGTTAAGTTATATTCTTCATTAACATACTAATATCCGATTGCGATCTCATTGTGACTGACTGCCTAATTTACTGCATTATCAAGTGAAGTCAAAAGCAGTGCCCGCTTGACTTCGGTTCGACTGGTGGCATTAAAGATAAAACGGTTGAGTAATCGAGCGGTTCACCGTCGAATCAAAACAGCTATCTATAATTCCTTCAAATTCATGGCCTTAACCTTTATTTTTTCCTACCTGTCTTAGATGAAAAATCTGTTTTTTTGTTTTCAATTAACTTGCCCAACGCATTAACATGTGACTTAACCAAAGCTTTTGCTAAGAAATTTTAAGAAAATTACTGATAAAAGCCGAATACAACTGATGAAAACGATTCTTGTTTTTTGGTGACACTTTTCTACAGTCGCTGATTATATTCAACAACTTATCCCCTTGAAGTACCCAACTGGTAAAAGAAATGTAATTAAATTATTTAAAAACCAAGAGTAATCAAAATATTATAAATATGTCTGGCTAAAATCATCTAACAACGGCTAGGATGAATAGCGGATGAACTCAGAATACGTACGCGAAGGAAATTAATTGTAAAGCCAACATTTTACAGTGCAAAATTATTTTTATGTTTATGTAACTCAAACAGGAAAGTAATATATGAAGCGTTTAAGATCAGCGTCTTAAATACTATCAATTCCAAATCCATTTTCCCAAACTTGCATCAGTTTCGCTATCACTGGTTCGCGCTTTATACTACACCGCACTGTATGGAAATTTAGGACTCTTGTTACTCGGAAAATAATGCGAAATACCAGTTAATAAAATATTATTTCTATATATTACGTTTATTTGAAGTAGAAAAAAATTGGTCACAAAATGAATTTAATAATCTAATAAACGGATCTTTGCTCTCATCTTGAAGATTTGACGGATTAAATGTATTTACCAATATATTAGTTTTACAGCGCAGATAATTCGATTATAAAATTATATTTATGCTTGATATATCTAATGCTAAGTGAAGTCTTATCTTTGAATATTATTTGCCTTTATTAATATTAATTTTCATTTCAATGAAATCTCTTATCCGAAGTGGAGAGATAGAGCTTGATATATTTTAGAACGAGAAGCATAAATTAATTAAGTTTTGACATGTCTCGTCAAATTAATGCTGGATCTAAATCTAAAATATATTGATGAGTGAAAAAGAGCTGCAAATTTGAGTAACTTAATTAGAAAGGAATTAAAGAATTTCTCCTTTCATACGGTTTGTACTTGGAAAATGTGGATTTGACTGTTCGACATTAAATGAGAACCCAGTTGGTACTAATTGTCCTGTATATTTTAAAATAGTAAAATAAACAATTACGCTAAGAAAAAAAATTTTCATCAGACAAATTAAATAGCATTTTAATATAAACAAAACGTAAACACCATTTGTAATATTTATGGTACATGCCAACGGCGATGGAGAGCGATTGTTGTTCTTGTCGACACCGGTAACAAAACTTGTGTGAAATTACATATATCGTGTTTGAAATTAAAAACCACTTAAAGTTATTCTTTTGAGTAAACCATTGAATTTTGTTAATTTTTTGTGTACGGTTGGGGAACACCATGTGATATATGAGGATTCATTTAATGTGGAACGGTCAAATCCACGGCGTATGGGATTTTGCTGGCATATATCTTCATATGACTATGGATGTAGTTTAAAATAATACAGATAAAACAGGGATACGTACTAGGACAGATACATTTTATGAAACCTTAATCTATCTACACACTGTTCGACCGTTCTCGCTGTAAATCTCCTACCTCTGTATGTATATACATATATTCGGTAGTAGAAATATTTTTTCTTCCCTAACTATGTCGCGATCATTTCGGTGCATGTAATAAATATTGCAAAGCATTGAGAAAAAATATTGTAAACCTAATGAATAAACTTAAAAAATATGTTTTTTTATATAGCTATACACGTGTGTATAGTCACTTTAAATAGTATTATTCCGCGTTGGATCCCAATTCACTAGTTTTATTTAAATCTAGAAGTCAATTTTAGGTTTATTAAGCACTTTTCATAAGAAGTATATTTTTTTTATCTAGAGTTCGTTTCCCTCAATTGCATGATTTTTCCTGGGAAGTTTCTACCTCATGTGTATATCAAACTTACAATCCTGAGAAAAAATTAGAATGTCGAAGATATTTAAATAATCAAAGACAACGACTATTTGTCAACAAAGTAAAAATGTAACTGTATAAAAATGTTTAGTGCGTAGATTAGTTAGTCCGTAAAATTTGTTAGTATTGGATAAAGTATCTTATTATATACTTAATTGCAATACATTTTTAATATTATTTTTAATGTGTGCCAAAGCGGTTTAGTAAAATTTATTTCAAATATATTACGTCGCATTGTTTATATTTGAAAGTTACTGTTATAATAGATAAATAATTACAATAATTACATTTCCAAATATGTTCAAAATTTTACATAACACAAAGCACATAGAAGAAGAACTATGGATTTTTGAAAACATCTTTTCTGCGCGATCGAGATAAATAAAAAATTAGAAGTTATAATTTTTTTACTATTAGTATAATCTGAAAAAAATAGATTTTGTGAGTATTTGAGAAATAGACTAAACATGTCAGGCAAGGGGTGTTTTAGATTTCTGTTCCTATTTAATTTGGACTTACACGGCTAGGTAAAGACAATACTTTATTCTCATTTTGTGAGAATGGCTCAGTTATTCTGACATATACAGTATTTAGTAAGAAAACGGACCAAGTACGGATTGGGGCATACACAAAGTGGGGTTTTATAGTCCATGTATTTTAAAATGATTGGTGAAGCTTAATCGACACAATTTTATTTGAAAATTGTGATCACTCTTTGGAATAGTTTTATAGCTCTCAAAACATGGTCGAGAAAGTAAAGGAATAGGACATGTGTCACCTCATTTTAAAATTGTATATTTCAAAAGTGAATATGAAAGTAAAAGTAGTAAGTGTAATTTAAAGTTCATTTCGAAAGGTTTTTCTAATTTCATCCTTGAAAAATTTTTGGTACACATTAATTGAGATTTTCATATGACATATCACATAAAAATCTCAATTGCAAATTTTCTTGCAACGCTTGCAAATTGTACGCAGGTTTAAAACTGTAGATGCTACAAGAGCGTGGCCAAGGGATCGAGAAAGGAACGGGTGGAATCAAGAGGAATTAGATGAATTCAAAATTTGAGAATCCGTATAAAGTATTGAAAGATATGTTTGTCTTGTGTTTAAAGAGCGAATAAATAAAAGAAAGAATATCTATGTACATTTGGTCTTAAGTAATTCGTATTAAAAAAAAATGAGTATCACACAATTACTGCACAATTACACGGTTATGTAATTTCAATAAAAGTACTAACGTTTATTACTAGAGTGTAAAAATGGTAAAAGAATATTATGCATCAAGAAATTAAATGAGGCAATGAAAGTATACATAATAAAAATTAATGTTAAAGTGAGGCACGTAAATAGCGAAAGTACATACATAAATTATTCACTGTATCGACAATGCAAATACAGAGACAATATAAATATGGAGATATAAATATAAATTAAGTTTACGATTGAGACTAAATGGAATGGTGTCCTAACATATTTGGCCATCGTGTTTCAATTTGATATAGCGTCATGGTAAATAATTGTTTTATGTGGATCACGAGGTTAAAATTGTTTCCCTGTTTATTTGTATATAATTTATGTACACAATTTTATGAATAGTTATAATAAAAAAGTGAAAAGGTTAAATTCTACCCTCTAAGCACGGTCTGTGTTATTAATACGTTAACAGTTCTTTTAATAATGGGGCGTAAAGTATGTTATGAAAATTCTGTGAAACACTTACTTTTTGCTTTCTTAAAGTAAAATGGAAAGAAATTGGTGTTTGCGTATTTACACTCATGTATGTATATGACTTTATATACCATTTAATTAATTTTAAGATAGGCTTCGCAGGTGTATTGTTAATTATTTACAAGTGTTATAGAACATAAAAATATAGAATAAACCTGTTAAGTATTAATAGGTTTCACACTATGAAGGCTTCTTTTACACTTAGGTACTTGTAAACATTTAAAAGCACATCGTATTCACACTTGTAATAATTAATATTATCAGTTCAGTATGTCCTAGCATATCCTGCCCAAATATTTTGGGTATCCCATAAAGTATGTCACACACGCACCACGTACGCACAAATATACGCACTACTTCTTTCTTTCTGGTGTGTTCCTTCTATTCTAACATATATACCTATACCTACATCTCCCTCTCCAAAACGTTTTTACACCACTTTAATGTATGTAATAAAACAATCCACACGTCCATACAGTAATTTTACTTTAAAAACTACCAAATAACAGAGTGTCCATCCGTGAGACTAACACACGAGCCCAAACTTTTTATAAAATATAAGTCAATGAAGAAACACGTCATTGTGTGGTTCCTATGGTCACCTTCCAGCTCCATCATCAGTCTCGAGAAAGTATCTACTATCAAAGTACTCTTCAAAATAAATGAAAAGAGTCCAAATTCTGGGCATTTTGTCACCAAAAGTTGTGATCTTCACCCATACAAGCTGACTTGTGCAGTGTTTACACACCTACACTCATACATATCTCCCTTTTTTAAATATTAAACAATTTTAACATAATATAATTACTCAGACGTCGCTAAAGAAGTTTCACTTCAAAAACTTGATTATTTTTTTGTTTATTAAAATATCGATGCAAATTTTAAATCTGAGTGACAAAAGTACTAAAAATGTTCTCTTTTCACACGGTGTATTCTTATGTTTGATTCTGTCTACGTTTTTATTGATGTAACTGAATAAATTAAAATAAAATAGTTAAAAAAGGGGGGAATTTAAAAACAGTAAAACTCGATAAAATGAAATCTGGTTATTCACTGTGCGACTGATCAAGCCAAAAGGCTCATATCTCACGTATACGCATCTTCCGTAGAATCAATGTTTTGTCTTCCTTGACCATGCCGTGATCAATTCAATGCATTTTGTAAATATTAAATTATATTGTAAGAATTCAAGACGTAACCATTAAAAGTGCTAGCAACTGCTATTTACTTATTTCTTTATATCACTTGAAACATAGAAACAATTTTCGAAAAAAAAAGACAGAAATGTTTTCTTTCTAGGAAAAAAATTTAAAATATTCGCGCATTCAGCGAAGGATTGCGCAGTGAGAATTTAGATTTAATTCATTATTTTACCCATAGAATTGGTCATATGCAATACTAATTATTAAAGTTAAAATATACCCAATTACAATGTTACCACATAAATACTGAAGAAATAATTTTACAGCATTATTTTATTAGATTTCTATTTGGTTTATCATCCTGGGGAGAAAGAAGAGCCCCTGGGGTAGAAATATTATCAACACAAAAGAAACCGTATAACAATTTGAATAAATTGAGTCGATATGGACATGATCATTAATATGGTTTTATTAACATATTTATAGATAATTGTAAAGTAATTTAGAAATCTTGTTATACATAACTCTTTCAAATGATACACAATATAAGAAATTAAAATCTAATGTTTTATTTGCATCTTATAAAATTCCCAAGTGAGTATTTATGATTTTTAACTATTACGATACTTGCGGGTGTCTCAAATTTAAAGTTTATGCGTCAGATAGTTTCAAATTAAAGTGGCTTTAATCCTTGTGACTCTAATGTAAAATGGCTGTTATGATACAAGGGAGCCGCTTTTTTCTTTTAAGGTAGGGAGTCTTAAAAAAATAAGAACAAAACGCCAAAAACTCCAAATGCACTGAAAGAAGTCTTACAAACCCTTTCAAAATTTATTTAATGTTTGCAATGATTTGCAGGAAAAATAAGACCATCAAACTTAGATTAATTTTCGTAAAACCTGTTTCTTTCTTTTGAATTATTTGTGTAAATAGCACTTTTATTTTTTAATTGTTTTTTTTTAAAGTTAAACTTCAAATATATATAGCAATTCAAAGGTTACTTCTTCAAATAATTTTTACTATTCATAAGATAAATACATTTACTGTATGTAATTACGATACATAAAAACAATTTCCAAGCGCTCCATTCCTAAGTAATGTTATATATTTAGCGATACTTATGAAACCAAGGGGAATGTAAATTACTCACATATCGAAATAGATCAAGATCCCCCTGTAATGGCGTAACCATGCTTATCGAAATAGGGAGGGACCTCTACATAAATAAGCTCTGTCATTAAAATGTCTGTATGTATTTTTCCAAGATCTAAGTTTTGTCATGTATGTAAAGTTTAATTTTTTTTATTACGCATAACTACATGCAGAGGTTTTCAAGATTTTCATTTCTGTTTGTTCCTTATGAAATTTACGTTTATCTTTATTGAAAGGCCGTCTTTCTAGAAATAATCTTATCGCACACATAATTTACAATTGTATATATATATATATATATATATATATATATATACATAGGGTGTCCAGTGGCAGATTTCAATGTTTGAAAAATTGTAAAAAAGAAACTACACCTCTAATACAAAATAGGCTTATTTTAACTTTATAACAACAAATGTGGATTTCATTTTTTAAAAACCACGTTTTCCAAATGGCGGCCATCGAGTCTGACACACTTTTCGAATCTAGCACGCATGTTTTCAAAAACGCGTTTGCAGAGCGACTGGGGTATCCTACTGACTTCGGCTCGAATATTTTCTTTAAATTGTGTCACAGTGCTCATATTTGTTTTGTAAACAACGGATTTTAAGTATCTCCATAAGAAAAAAGTCACATGGGCTTAAATCGGGTGACCTAGGTGGCCACGGTACGGTACCGTTTCGGGATATGTTTTTTTCTGGAAATAACTGCCGCACTGCATTCATGGACACATTAGCAGTGTGAGCTGTAGCCCCGTCCTGCTGGAACCATGTATTTTGGTTGAAGGATGGACTATTCTGTAGTTCTACTCAGAAAAAGTCATTTAACATCTGGGCATATCTCTCCGAATTCACAGTTACAATTTGGCCACATTGATTTTCAAAGAAATAAGGCCCTATGATTGCAGATGCAGACATGGCACACCAGACTTTTACTTTAGGCTTATGTAAAGGCTCTTGATGCATTTGTCTTGGATTGTAGACATCTCAGTAACGAAAGTTCTGCTTATTCACATATCCTCTAATGTGAAAGTGAGCTTCGTCACTAAAGAATATGTTGCCCATCCGGGTAGCAGTACGAAATCTCAACAACATCACCTCCGCGTAAGTTTTTCTTAATTCAAAGTCAGAATTGTGTAAATCTTGAACAATTTGAATTTTATATGGATGGAACTTGAGCTTTTTTCACATTATTATCTGTAAAGTTGATTTCGGAATTCCCAATATCGATGAACGTGTACGCAGTGATAAACGGGGATTTTCAACGACAGAAACCATAACACGCTCGACATTTTCATCCGTGGCTACCAATGGTGTAGGTCCTGGCCTGTCACAAATCCGTGTAAGTACTAACTTTAAATACATATATATAAAAACAAAAGCTAAAACCTATATAATATAAATGGAATGAAACGAAAACATAACCTTTAATATTAAGTATACTCCCTTAGTGGGTAAACTTCATAGCACAGTTCATCGACTTTCGTATTTATTTCGATTACCCAAACAACGTATTTAGGGACGCCCCAATTACCATGTTATCGTGTCGCTTGTTGTATCTACTGCTAAAGTAACTTAAATTGAAAACAAACACTAGAGAATTTGTAAAGCTTACAAAGCTGGAGGAGGAATGAGTATAAGTGATGGCACAAAGCACTCAATACCTAATAAAGGCGGCCCCTCCACCGATCTTCTTTTCGGTTTGTACTAGTGAGAAATTCTTTAATTCGACCGAAAGCTGGTTTTACTATTCTGTTGCTTACACTAAGTCAAACGGAAAAGTATGGCAGGAAATTAAAGCGCCATGTTTTTAATTTTGTTTCTCTTTATGTTGTTGACTCCCGAAGGAAATTAAATTAAAAACAAACAATGCATAATAGATCCAACTAATGAAAAGGAAGAAATAAGGTTATGTAGTGGCACAAGACAGACAATATCTAATAAAAGGCATCACCTGCACCCATTCTGTTTTGCTGTTCTTGCTGTGTATAATTGTGGAAATTTTTTTAATTCACCTGTATGTCGGTCTCATAATCTTGTAGCTTGCCTAGTGACAAAGAGAAAGATATGTCAGGAAAACCAAATGCATTAATTTGGAACCATTTTAAGTTAGTAATGGAGAGGTGCAGGGCAGTTATAAAATATTTTTTCTTAAATTAGATATGTGATACTCCTTACTATAACATAGGATTTAATCGTTTAAAGTATAGAAATACACACAATGTTATAAAATGTTTAAAGATTTAACTACATCTCTACATTCGTGTGCCAAAATAGATATATTTGGATCAAATACAGAAAAACATTTTGAGCTGTCTCCAAAAAACTAAAAGTTAACACAAGGAAAGTTTTTTCCAAAATGTTGACTGATTAGATGTCTTTTTAAGCAATTCAGTACTTTAATATTATGAAAAAAATTAAACCTGAATGTTTAAGGCGAGACAGGTTGTTGATCTAAGCTTATTACGCTCTTATTTAAAAAGGGAAAGAAGATGTTGGGCTAGTTAAAACGAAAAAAAAGAGTAGTTGTTCAAACCTGAGTTTCATCAAAAAGAATTTTCAAAATATATTTATTGGTAATATGCCTTTATAAATTATTCAAAATGTTATTTGTGATCATTCCGCTTGTTGTAATAATTTTTTTCATTTAATGAAAGTTAATAATGTTTTAAGTGTCTTAAAAATTTGTACTTAAATTACAAATGTCCTGTCTTAATGTATTCACTATAAATACTAATATGTTTCATGCACAAAAATACCTTTTATTATATTCCCTATGAAAGTGTAATATTTAACGTCCTACAAAGTCTATCTGAAACACTTTATTAAGTTCATGTAATTGAAATGCTGTAAAATTTTTTTAACTATACGGGGGTTCTGCACAGGTTAGACCCAATATAAAAACATAAGTTTATGTAGAGTTTCTGCATTAGTTATTACGTTACATGTTATTAACAAGTATTTATGGACTTTTTCGGCGATATCTTAAGAACCGTCTTTCATAAAATTATTAAAAAAATACTTTTGGAATTTATTATAAATCGATTTTTCCGTTGATATACCACGTGATACATATATTCAAAATTAAAAAAAAATAATGGACAATATATTCATATCCTCCACAATTTCTATTTATTTATATTGGTGTAAGCTATTGAGATATATACACGTTAATAGGCAATACCATGACAGACATACAAACGGACGAATACATGAGTGATTATTTTTTTACTTTTCAGGTGCGGAACCTTGAATGTATACCGATATATATGCGTAAATTAATATTTGCATTCGCTACTTCAAAAAATGGCTCCCTCTATCATTTTGATTATATTGATCATGTCGGTTTCAGTTGATGGTTTTGAAAAAAACCTCAGCTTATGCTTTCAGAGACAAGTTTAGGAGGTAGACGTCAAAATTTGATGAATTTCTATGCTAAAATTTCGGTTCATTCAAAATAGCCATGGGGTTCAACTCCAATAGCCATGGCGTCCCACCCCAAAAGGTTCATATAATTACAAACATTTTTCTTTCAGCGAATATGATTTATAATATTATGTGTCATACGTGAACACGCCCAAATCTACAGTACGGCGATGTTTTTGTCGTCGAATGGTATGTGTTATTCTTCTTTTGGCACAATATTTATTTACTTTTTACAACTTCTTAATTTATCATAGTAATTAAGATAATACTTAACCCTTAAATAGTGAGAGTTATATAGAAATACTGAAAAAATTACCTAATTTTATTTAGAATAATGTAAGTGCTTTAATACTGTTATTCTATTTTTAACAGCTATACGTAGGTAACAACAATGTCAAACATTTTCATGAAATATTTTTGTCCAACGTACAATGACTAATAATAAATTTTCTTTCGTAAGTTATATTGAAATGTATAATGAATAAACTTAGGGAGTTGGAGTTTTATAACCTGCTGAGAAAATAGTGAGGCTACATATAATTTAACTAACTGTGCCAATATAACTAACTAACTGTGCCAACATAACTTCCTTCGCGTCGGATTCGAAATAGGAATTTAAAAAAAAAACGGAATTATTATATTATATTATACGAATATCGTGATATTTACCAAGTCAATGTATTTTTTTGTGTGTAATATCCAGAGAGAAAGTATCCTGGATCTCGCCAGGGGACATTAACTATTAACATACAAAATGAGATTAAAATCAGTATAGTAGATTTCGCGTGATTGAAGAACAAATTAACACAGAGAGATAAACATGCTGAAAATAGGTTTCTGGCTTCTAATATCATTTTAGGTCCTAAATCAATTACTCTTTTTATAAAATATTCCATGTAAAAAATTATCCTGTTGCAATTTTATTACACGAATGGATTAATTTATTCTTAAGGAAAAATAAGTGCAGAATCTTAAATATGTGCTAAACTTATTCTAATTTTTTTTGTCAATTATTATATATAACAGCCAATAAACAAATTAATTTAGCAAAGTAAATGTTAATTTAAATAAGATTAACACAATAAAATAACAAAATCATTATTAGCATAGTAGCGAGGCCTTACATCTTAAACCAAGAGCAGTCAGTGTACTCGTACATACAGTCATTCTTTGCATATAATGTATCTTTAAAATTGTTAGAAAGAGACATACTTATAAGTTACGTTTCAATTAATAAGAATATTTATATGTAATCGCATTGATATATTAAAAAAATACTATGTTCGAAAGAAAACTTTCTTTATCTAATAACTTTAAATATGTTTATTGTGATTCTACATATACATAAATTTGTACATGCATTTGCATGTCCATGCATTCATTAATATTAAGGGGACTGAAGTGCAATAACAAATTGATTAAAATGAGAATGGTCGAGGTATTGGAGAGACTAGCGACATCATTTCCTCCGTGTGTTGGATTAACTGATGAAAACAGGACTTGTAAATTTTTCTCATTATAACAATACAAAAAATACGTATTATATATTTAATCTTTACTAAACGGTTCAATACAATGTGAATATGATAAATTTGTGCATGCATTTTCCGTTTATGTCGTAGTCCCTCGGTTCCATGATAAGGACTGAAACGCAATAACGAAGAAAATTGAATTGTGAACTGCCTACGTCTTGGGGAGACTGGTGACGTCATTTTGCTCCGGGCGCCGAGGAGACGCTCAGCGCGATACCGTCGATCCACTGACAAGTGTCTTATTAGACGCTGCGAGTTTCGAATAGCAATTAGCCTGATGGCGAAGATAGATTTGAAAGTCCTAGAGATAGATGTTTACTTTTAATTTATAACAATTATTTTGTACATTGGTGGGACAAAGTAGGTTTAAGGAGAAAGTGATAAAAAGTAATATAGCCGCATTTGATTCAAAAGTATCAAGTCATTTAGTACTTTGCAAAGAATTCTTACATTATTAAAGAAAGAAAAACAAACTTTTGCTTTTCTTTTTGTCATGGTCTTTATTATACACTTAAGTGAATCGTCATACTTACAAAAAGAAAACAAAAATTTAAGGTCGAGTCTTCAAATGTTAGTATGTGTATAAAAAAATATTGCCGCTTCGTCTGGTAATAACTTTGAAATACAAGCACATTTACGCAAAAGTTTGATTTAACAATTCTAGTTAGATGCAATGGAACTCTTCAGAGGTTATAGTATGCATTATTTTATCGCATTCTCTTGAAACGTGTTATGAGAATGTTTTATTTCATATTCCTGTAGATAATTTTTTTTTTAATTTCTGTTCCCGAAAATTTCGAACAGACCATAATTATTGTGGTAATGTCTTTCATCCATCTGTCCATCCATCTCTCTGTTACAAGCTTCTAACATCGAAATTAATTAAGATACCTATATAATTGGAAATTCTATAATATTTTTTACAGAACTAAAAACAGTATTTGGAAATAATTTGAAACTATGTTTCAACGAAGTTTCCAAACATTTAAACGCGAGCTAAAAAATGAAACTTTTGCATAGGTATGTCGAATATGGTTGGAAAGACTTCCTTGAGTAGAGTTCAAACATGTTTTTTCTTCCACTGAAAGATAACGATTTGACGGATGATCAAAATGTCAATTTTAGATCGATATTTATTGTAAGAACTATCTCAAAATATACTCTTTTGAAGGAATTATAAGTTAGAGTATATCTAAAGAAAGGGAGAACAATTAAAAAAATCCAAGTACAATTAAAAACAATTATAAGTAATAATCCCAAAGTATTTTTATCCATTAAAATACTTTGCGATTATTACTTATAATTGTTTTTAATTGTACTTGGATTTTTTAAAATTACAAGTTAAAGTTGAAGAATAAGATGTTCGTTCAGTTAATTGGGTAATATAATTTAATTTTAGTCCCATTAGGTTAATAAATTAAAAGAATATACACGAACAACTTATTGCGTATAAGAGGCCGCATAGAATTTTCACACTACATTACTACGAATATACAATTGCCGCAAATGAACTGGTCAATTTACGTACCATTAAATAAATATCGTAGGGCACATTACCGTCGCCTGCTTTACTATGAGACACCGCATAATTACCTACGAACATGTGGCTATAGAACCCTAATGAATGTGTGTGACACATACTTGACATTGGCCAAGTATGTGTAATACACAAAGCGAATTTCGCAGAAAACAGTTATTGCAGAGATGCCTGCTTTGAATTTCTTGGTAATTTCGCTATATCTTCATCAAACGTACTACTGAGATACCAAACTCAAGGCCACCCTAAAAGTTTCAAACAATTGTAAGGTATAATGGTATTTGTGGAGTCTGGTAAATGCCTCTTATCCCATCGCGATCAAAACTGACATACAAAAAGCGTGACTCAAAATCTAGGTTAAGTTCGATTAATAATTTTAAATTGGCAGCAGTTCGAAAGACAAAACATTTGTTAAAATTTCATCCATTCCACAAAAATATACAAATAAGTTTACCTTTGTAAAAATAAATTTTAAAATACAAAAATATTTGTCCAAATTTCTTTTTGAGTCTCATTGGAAAAAAGAAAAATTGTGTTTTAATATATGCGCCTGTGATTATTAAGGTATCTCAATAAAAAATAATTTTATTTTTTCGTAATACTTGTCTGAGATACAGACAAAATTTTCTAACCAAAATATAAAATAATTGATATTTGTTTTTCCTGCGTGACAAAGGTACGCACCCCACTTACACTCAATAATAATGCCTGTTATTTATATTACCTAGCTTATATGAACTAGCTCCATTTTGATAATGGCGATGTAATATAAATATAATGAAATTTAATTAGTATTTAATTTAAAATAATAAATAATTTTAATTACTTTTTCGTAAACCAACCTGCTTTTCAACCGACACTTGCCATGATCTTTGTATTAAATTAAATACTTGAACTTGTGTTGTGGTGAAGTACATTATAATTATATTTTTATAATAAGTAAAATTTGAAATATGACATAACTGCTAACAACGTCTTTCTTTCGTTGCTCTTTTATAAGTGTAATGGAAATAAAAATACAGCTTTTCCCCGTTTGCTAAAATTTAGAAGAGTTAATAAATTTAGCCTAACTAATTTATAATGCATAAAGCTGACTTTCTTGTAAAAATGTTTGCATAATTAGGAATTTTATTACAGATATACAATGAAATTAATTTTGCTCACGGCGTTGCTAGCAAGACTTCATGCTTCGAGACTTTCTTCGAATTGTAGGAAATTAGCCACGTAATTGCGTTTATTGTGAACATTTAATTAGGCTTTGTTGTAGCTCTTTGCGGTATTTGTTGACTTCCGTGAGTTCCTTTTGTGTAATTGAGCCTCTTTATATCATATTGTGACAGTAAATAAAGCCGATAGCAAGCGCCTGTTGTAGAGGTTAATGCATTGAGTTTGATTACCTGTGTTGTTCATATTGTAAAAAAATAACAACGAGAAATAATGCACAAGAGAAAAAATTAACATTTGTGTTATCTAAAAATAAATTTTCAATGTGCACAACGATATGCAAAAAAGGAATGGTAAAATATGCCAAAATAAAATTATATACAGCGCCATCTCATTTAATGTTAGTATATTGATTAGTGTAATTTTCTTAAATGTCCCACACATAAATTAAAATGTAAAATCCGATGTAATGTTTCCTAAATAAATATTTATAAAAATGAAACGAAGTTTCACGCGATACAGTAGCTATCGTTGGCATATAGATCGAGGTATATATACATATGTATGCGTGCGTACGTACATGCGTGAGTGTGTAAGTATGTGTGTGCGTGCAAACTTTCAAGATAATCTTGGATTTGAGGTTTGAGAACCGGAAATAAATTTAACAAAAATTGAATTTTATATTTGTTTCCATATTATGACATTCCATGTGTTTGTGGGTAATTGAGATTTGCGTACGTAAATGCGTTTGTAAGTGAGTGCTTGCAGATTAAAAATACAAAATTCGACATTACACCCTCGTGAAATGACTTTGAAAGAGCTGCCACCAATATTTTTTTCCATTTATGTTCTTGTCGAAAATGCTTGAGATTAAAAAAAAACTGACTAACAGGTATTTTAACTCCATACAGAGCAATAACCATGTTAGTACTTATAGTCTTCAGACTAAATTAATTTTTAACATAATTATTTCTAATGATTCATTTACATCGTGATGAACAAATCCTTCCTATTTTCGTCGCCTGGAATGCGTCGAACAGCCAGATTGGTTGTCACCTGAAATGCTTGCATAAACACAATACTTTATAGAGATTACGGCGTTTCCGTCCAGAAACCTTATTTATTTTTTAATGTCTATCGGTCCATGTACCTTCGATAACAGCCGCCCAGCTGCTACAAATTTAGATCTGAATTTTAAAAGTGAACGTCCTCATACAAAGATATCAAATAAATGGTAACGAAATAGAAACAAATATGAAACTCTCAATAAGTGTAAAATAGAATCGTATCGCAATTTTTTTTATTTCATGGAACGAGATATTGTTGAACAAGTCTTATAAAATGAAGCTGCATTTCTTGAGGTTGAGGTAATTGAGGTTCAATAATAACTTTAAATTTAAATATTTCCGTCCACTTACAGAATTTTTTTTAGCTACGTTGCTCTCTATTATTGTTGAACGGATATATATATATATATATATATATATATATATATATATATATATATATATATATATATACATATATGAAATACGACTTTTAAAAACTTAAATGATAACTTTATTAATGTTCTTACTCATATTTAGTTCTGCGGAAACCACTCAATCCATGACTTTTTTCAGGTTTATAAAGTATTACACAGAAAAGTTATTTTAGTAAAAATTATTTCCAATTAAATGAAACTATGTGATGTAGTATTATTTCTACTTTCTTTAAGTTCTTTACCACGACCTAGGTTTCGTACATCACGTAGTTTCATTTAATTGTGAATAATAAATTTCTACAAAATTGACGCCAAATATATTCAACAATTATTTCAATACAAATTTATTTATTTAATGTTCGTATAAAATTATTTCGCTCATTTGTTTAAGAAGTTTTAAAGAAGGTATTCAATATGGTTTCCATTTTGTTCTACATAGAATCGTGGTCTTTTTATATTTGAATTAGTAGCATTATTCACTATTTGAATATTTTTCTTAATCTCAAAAACATCATTATGTTATAATATTTCGAATTAGAATAACGCACAATAGATATTAAACAGTTATCAAAACAATAATAAACAAAAACAAACGCTAATACTCCAGAAAATCGAATATGTTGAGTGTAAATTTAAAAACGACGCCATACATTTAAAGCGCGGCGTTTGTCTGATCGTTGTTCGCAAGCACAGGTAATAAACTAAATCTGCGTTAAACACCATCATTTCTCAACCTGAAGGTCGTGTTTATTATTAAAGGGGGTCGCAATTTGTCCAAAAAATAAGACCTGAATATAAAATATCCTATTATTAAAATGTTTATGAAAGAAGGGTTATAAAATTGAATAATAACAAGTAATAACAACATGAAAAATAAACCTATAGATTACTAATTAGGCCTTAATTTCTTTAAAATTATTAATGTTAAATTAATTGAAATGTTACTTTAAATGTTATAGTACAGTAACGAGGTGGTAAGGTTTTTTATTTAATTTTTTGGTTTTTTTCCGTGGCTCGTGACATAAAAATGTTTAAAAAAAATGGCTTACAATGTTCATTGTTTTTTCAGATGAATCTCTAAATGTCTAACTTAAACTTTCTTTTTTCCTAAATATAGGATATTCATTGCCTTTATTTTTAATTAAATTCATTATTTTAAAAAAATATTATATCAATGTAGTTAGTAAGGCAGAAATAGAACATTAGAATATAATGTTAACCATCTGCTTAAGAGAAAAAATGTATACTTTACGAAATTTTTAGGCGGCTACTGCCGCGTGTCCTGTTAGTATATCAAAAGAATTGTGGCCACAGCAAAATGAAAATAATTCAATACACATTTAATTTAATGTATGATCTAAAAATCAATGTAAAATTATCGATTACAATTTTGATTAGCAAAAAAATGTTCTATTAGAAAAGACAAAATAAAATAAATATAAACATATACTTCAAAAATTAAAACTTTGTGTTTTTTAATTAAATCAACGAGATACTTCCATAATTTTACGAACTAAATGTTGCACTGTATGAAAACAGCTTCTTACAATTGTTTTATGTAACATTTAAAAGCTAAATTCCGTATAGGTAATAACAAAACATATTAAAGAAGTATCTTTTCTAAATCTTTCCTTTGTAGGATTCCTTCTGAATCTGGTATAATCATTGATATCTTTAAGATTTCTTTTTTGCATGCAGGCTTATTTAATCCAGTCGAAGGTATCTCTAGAAATCGAATGGAAAGAAACCGTGTATGTAATTTTTTCATCAGTTAGTAGAAATGTATAAAAAGCTTCTGTTTATGCTGCGAATTTCATATATTTAATCGCATTTTAAAAAGGACTTCTTTTCTTTTATAATTAAACTTTTGCCTACTTACATATTTATTATATAATATATAAAATTGATTTCGAATAAATATAGATATTTAAATGAATATTTTGTAAATCTTTCCATGTACAATTTTACATATATGATAAAACTTAGATCTTGGTAAAATACATGCAAATATACATTGTTAATGAAAGGCCATATTTATGCAGAGATCCCTTCCTATTTCGATAAGCATGGTTAAGCAATAACGAAGGAGATTGAATTAAGGACTAGCTGCGCGTTGGGTAAATTCTCGACATCTTTTCCTTAGGCCGTTGACAAGTAGCTTACCGCTATATGGTCAACCTAATGACGTATCACGAATAGAAACCAAAGTCGAAAATTATAATTACTATAGAGTATTAAATATGTAAACGTGTATTCACCGATAGCGGTGAATACACGTTTACATATTTAAAAGATGATTGTAATATTGAAATAGAATAAGAAGTAAACAAAGTTTGACATCATGTTTCCAAACATGTCAAATTAGTATAAAAATATTTATATAATCATAGAATATATTTACAAGAAATAAAAAAGACGGAGTAAGTTATTTAATGTAAGTGTAAAAAAACGAGGAAAAATTTGATACATTAAAATTTAAGCACGAAAAATTGTAAATATAGAAAACAATCGTTAACTTTCATAAATTAAAGAAAGTTACGGAAGTATGTTAGTGCCATGTAAGTACGTCTATTCATATGTGCCATTGTAGAAATAGAACGACTATTTCTACAACACATTCTGACGAATGAGGCGTTATTGAATGTATCTTGATATTAATAATAAAAATAAATATCTGTTATTAAAGATTATTTTTCAAAAGCTCTAAATAAATCTAAGGATCTTTAAGTGTAACGTCGAAATAAGTAACTTAGAAAAAATAACTAATTCTGGAATAATTTAGTCACTTGTTTTAAAACAAATTTTTTTCACGAACAAATTTTAAGTAAACGGACTTATGTAAATACCATTAAATTCTATTCATTTGCCACCGACTCTTTTGATGTATACTAATTCCAAATGAAATACTTCCCCTTCCCCTTCCCCTTCCCCTTCCCCTTCCCCTTCCCCTTCCCCTTCCCCTTCCCCTTCCCCTTCCCCTTCCCCTTCCCCTTCCCCTTCCCCTTCCCCTTCCCCTTCCCCTTCCCCTTCCCCTTCCCCTTCCCCTTCCCCTTCCCCTTCCCCTTCCCCTTCCCCTTCCCCTTCCCCTTCCCCTTCCCCTTCCCCTTCCCCTTCCCCTTCCCCTTCCCCTTCCCCTTCCCCTTCCCCTTCCCCTTCCCCTTCCCCTTCCCCTTCCCCTTCCCCTTCCCCTTCCCCTTCCCCTTCCCCTTCCCCTTCCCCTTCCCCTTCCCCTTCCCCTTCCCCTTCCCCTTCCCCTTCCCCTTCCCCTTCCCCTTCCCCTTCCCCTTCCCCTTCCCCTTCCCCTTCCCCTTCCCCTTCCCCTTCCCCTTCCCCTTCCCCTTCCCCTTCCCCTTCCCCTTCCCCTTCCCCTTCCCCTTCCCCTTCCCCTTCCCCTTCCCCTTCCCCTTCCCCTTCCCCTTCCCCTTCCCCTTCCCCTTCCCCTTCCCCTTCCCCTTCCCCTTCCCCTTCCCCTTCCCCTTCCCCTTCCCCTTCCCCTTCCCCTTCCGGTTTCAAAATGATACGGATGGAATCCTTAATTATTGAACCATGGATTTATACCAAAGTGGACGAAAAACATAGTACTTAGTTCAAATTAACATACAGGCTATTTAAGTTTGGCAAAAATAAAGAAAAAGAAGTTCCCTGTTTCACCCACATGAAAGAATGCATGGGTCCGTTCGCAATTTTCTTAAAAACTGCTAAACGGATATTGATCATTATTTCACCGTTAGAATCTTCATATATAAGGATTTTTTTAAATGTTTAAAGGATAAATGTATCGCTCTTATTTTCATAATTATGGTTTAAGAACTGGTGACGGAACTAATTAAAATTTAAGTGCGCATTTTCTTAGGTAATCATTCGAAGTCGGTTGAATTATTTTTCCAAAGAAAATGTTTATATGTATGTTAAACTGTAGATATATCATAATTGCTGTAAGTTAAAAATAAGCATTTTTTAAACAACGTCAAAAAAATGCTAATAAGATGGTTCAACGAATGCATAAAAATTGCCATTATTCAGGGAGAGGAGACGGTCTCATTAGGTAAGGGACTGATTTAACGAGAATCGTAGATTTACTTAACTCTCCTTTGTATTTATGTTCACCAAAAAAGAATTAGTATACTTTTATTTAACATATATTTTGAGGACGGCTGACGGTCTGCGTGCTTAGCAGACGATAATTTATTTCGTGATATCTCTCATTACCACATGTGACGGCAGCTGACAGCTAAGTTTTCCTTCTCTCAACCAAGGTGAGAGGGTGATTGACGTGAAATTGATGTGAGAGGTCGGTGAAAAGAACTTCGCACTTATTGTCTCTGAATATAGGTATCGAAATTTACATTTTAATATAAAGTCGGTCGATTTGTGTTTAATTTACAATTAATGAAATTAATTTTTCCATACAAGTATTCCATTTTTATTCATTTCCAACATGAAATTAAAAAAAAATACTTTAACTTCTTGTTATTTGTTAATAATTTCATTAAAAAAGAAATAATTCAAGATTTCAGACTAAACACTATTTGAAATTTGGGCGTCTCTCTTAATTGAAGTTTAAATTAAACAAATAAAAACAAAAGACGATTGTGAAGAACGAAACGAATAGAACACTTTTGTCTTCAATCATAATTAAAATCTTTCAGTGAAACTGATCTTTCAGTGGAACTTTGCATTTCCTTGAATATTCTTTACAGTGTTAACCATAAATTATGCAATCAAAGGAATTTAAATACAAAAAAATTGGCTTCTAATATTTGTGTTCGAAAGTAGTGAAAATTTGCGTTACAAAACTTAAGGATTGCAATAACTTTTAAACCTATTCACTTACTGACTTCCCATAATTTATTAGGATCGCAATAACTTTTAAACCTATTCACTTACTGTCCTCCCTATCCTCACATTGTATAAGGTAATTATTTTTATTATAAAACGATAATATAAATTCTCATTTATTGTAATATTTTTGTGGTTGACGGTAAAAAAAGTCCGTATCAAAAATTTGCCAGCAAACTTAAATGTATATAATTAGCTGTCTGAATTGCATTTAACACATGAAGAAATGAATTTGCCAAAATGTATGAATACTAATAAAGCAACTGTTACATAAGTGTAAATGTTACATATGTATGAAATGATACATAAGTAATGTGCAAATATTACAATAATATAAAACCGTACGTCTAAATATTTTGGAACATCTATGAAACATATCATTGGAAGCCAAATAGGCACACATATAAAAAAATATGTATGTGTATATATAATATATATATATATATATATATATATATATATATATATATGTATATATATATATAAATATATATATATATATATATATGTATATATGTATATATATATATATATATATATATATATATATTACTAGCATGCACAATGTATATTAACCTTCTTTTTTTTTTTAAAGATTTTTTCCTCCAACAGAACATGGGAGATGAAGTGGCAAATCGAACCGGAGAGTTTGAATATATCCCAACTTTTACTAAAAAAAGTAATTTATACTTAAATAAAATTCTTTAAATAATACATAAGTAAATTATACGAATTTCCATAAAATTTTCATCCCCCATTTTCGGAGTTGATTTCTTTATCCTATATCCCATTCCAGGTTATTGCCTATTTTTATGCGTAAATTTTAAATAAATACATGAAGTATATTTAGCGTAGTGATGATCAAAAAATCAAAACAAACAGACTAACAAGCAAAAAAACATAGAAATTTTCATATTTATGACATTAGTGGGATGAATAATTTATTTTAAATCTTATGGAAAATTATTGAAGCGGCGATTGGGAAATATTTAATTTTTGACCCACACTAGTAACGTGCACGTAAACATATGATGTCGCCGCAAATGATTTTGCTGAATTTTTAGATCAGTCTTGTTTAATAATCAACCGATACACGAACACATAGTACGGGCATGTGGCGTTAACAGCGACAGCACCATTGCATATTAGGGTAGATCTAATGTTGAACCTATATTGATGTAGCTTTAGTTAAAACGGGCCCTTACTGCTTACCTTCATTTTACAACTTACTTTCATTTTACTCAATTGGGTAAAAGCGTTTGTTGATCAATACGGAAACTTTTAGGGAATCTTCTACGGTTCGCTCTGTTGTTATGATATAGGATGTTATGGGTCTCTGAAGGGTTCTGACACAACCCATGCAGAAAGTGAAAATAGCCTGACCTCATATCACACATCCATTATTACACGATTTATCAGAGCAGTAAGACCTGACTTAAAATTTATTATTAAATTTAACACTTTTTGTAGAGTCAGAGCGCTTTCTGCTCCAGTTTGTATAGATGTAACCTGAGAGACAGCGTGACATATTTCTGCGATTTCGAGGCACAGGACATGAATTATTTCTTTTTTTACTGCAACGGGCACGATGATGGGCATAAAGCTTTCATGGAAAGGTTTCCCTTAACATATTAGTAGAATAAAATCACGATATTTTTTAAAAGGTGGTATCTTCAGTCACCGTCACTTAGTTGGAGGGAGACCGGTCTTTGAAACATTTAATGCCTTCATTTTTTTCTGTAAAGAAATGTAGTTGTTAAATGGCTAATTAATTAGGGGCAGTCTTTAGCCCTGTTAGGCGAAAGTGCTGTACGGTGGATAAAGAATATTATTGAGGGCTTTCAAAAACCGCTGTATACTTATATGGCGCGAGGTGGATCATTATAGGTCCTCAGAGAAGGTTTGAGATAACACGAGTGTAAGCTTGGGAATAGCCTGCCCTCATATTAGTCGTCCATAATTTAAATACTTTAAGACTGTTGTACATGATAATATGTCACAGTGTATTGGTCCATGCATCACCGGTGTGAACTTCCTGGTGCGTCAGCGTCCAATATGTTAGGAGGGTTGTGCTGAGGTCGCAGCGGGCGCAGCTTATACACGGCTTTACGGCTCTAACGAAAGTGTATAGAATCTACTCGACAACGAATCTTTGCTTGTTTTGGCTGGCTGCCGATATAGTGAAAGAGTGGCTAACTTTATTTTGTCATGCGGTAGAAATATTGACGATGGCCCATTACACTTTTATATATGAAGATTCATTTTAGAGTTTCTGTGTGCTCAATTTAAGTCCAGGCGGACCTTCGCCAATTCTAGCGGTGGGACAACAATTTGGTTCTTCCTGTTTGTTCGACCTAGTTTAAAAGCGATCACCATACTTTACAGTTTCCCTGGAGCACATTAAAAATGGCACCACGCCCTATCAAAAATAGCGAAGTATAGTATTTTCTTTTAGAATAGTGACGCGATTTCTCAAAACTTGGTACTTTTCATCATCGTGATTTAATTGAAAATGTACCAACCTTTGAGTCATTTAGAACGTTAGTCAATCGCATTCTCAAAAGAATGATGACAGGTTGGGACTACTTCAAACCCTTATAAGTGAAATCATTTAACTGGGTTGAAAATTATATTCTTCTTGTAAAATATTGGTGCTTGTTATGTTTTCCGCTCTAATAAAATGTGTCCTCAATTGCTTTCAAATTCGAAAATAATGTGTAAAATTTGGAAAGTTCCAACTCCGGCTTCATAAGTTTCAATCTAAAACCATCCAATATAATAATTTAGGTCCTTTTGTTCTTCTTACGATAAGCAACTTTCCCTTAGTGTCTTTAACAATGCTCATTATCTTCAGTTTGCAGATGATTGAACCTATTCTCAAAGTAGAAAACCAATTTGATTTGAGAGCTATTCCAAAGCAAAGTCGACTCAGTATTAAAAAGGGAATCAGAAAAATAAGCTAATTTTTTTTTAAGAAAATGTGCAATGATTACCTGTTCTTGCTTATTCGTTCCCTTGTTGCGTAGCTATGAGTTTAAAGAAACAGTGCTCATCTTTGCTGGATTTTGGTATAATAGTAGCCAATTTTAATAGGTAATTTTTTTACCACCTTATTGAAACCTGTCTTATGACTATTAGCTTAAATATTACTAGGATTTATCATGCGACATTCTCAAGATCTCCTCGATATTGAGTGTACTGTTACTTTATCAAATTCTCTGTTCCGTGGCATCTATAAATCAAGATAATTTATTTACAAAGTTATTCATAGTGAAGAAATGCATGATGCATAAATATTGTGAAATTGAATTTGAATTTATATCAAAGACTTAGGTTATTATATTTATTTCATTACTTAAAATTTTGCAATGAGCAAAAGTAGATGTAATTCCTTTCAACTCCGATAAGAATTGATTTTCATCATTACCTTTTATTTAATTAATTAATAATTATGTTGACAATCCCTTGGATTTAGTAGCACTTTATTCCATTGACTATTGCGTGATGGAACGAAGTCATAGTTTATATCGTCTGCCTAGACGTACACAATATATCCTTTAACGTTCACCTTTTTTCCATATTGATTATCATGATATTGTGAGTTTCGCTCAAATTTCGAAAATACGAAGTAGCTTAATAGAGTTTGATTAATAACTAGCTAGTTTTATATTAATTTTAATCGATGTGTGTTTTGCCTATTTATTTTTCACATTGTTTTTTAAATCCAAATCTCTATTTGTATTTGTACATGTCCAACACTTTGAGGCACACTGTGTATATTTCAGTAAGTTTGACATTTGAGATTAGAAAATAAATAAATAATTAAGTGCTCTAACTCACACACAGTATGGAGGTATACAAAACTAAACTGGGCCGTAAAATCTGGCTTCTTTTTGCTACTCGACTAATAATATATACAAAATAAAGAGACGAGAATTAAAAGCTTAAGAGGACATTAATATGTTAAAATTGTTAATTTTTTTTTCTGTTCAACTGTTAGTGAACTTATTTAATTTTATACTGAAAACCCGGTCTTTTTAACAGGCGTTGAGTTATTAGTACTTCAAACTGAATGTATCTCTTTCTACTTAATTACAAAACTTCATAGTTAAATAGCATGGGACCAATGTACGAAATTTAGGTTAGGTTATCTTTGCATTTACTGCGAAAATCTAATAATAAAATATATATGTAAACGACTAATTTTTAATAATGCTCTCAATATGCACAAATATTAAATTAAATTAAATTTAATATTAAATTTAGTGGCTGCGTCAAACATATTTTAAAACGTATATTAAATTTATAATGATGTTGTAAATGATTTATGGGATAAAAAAATTTTAAAAACAGAAGCCAACAATTTATCATAATAATGTGAATGAATGAATGTCAAATATGGAAAACTTTTAACAAGCAGAGAATCACAGTGTAAACATTGTTTGCTATATATTTTTCTTGTGTTATGAATATTACTGAATTATATTAGTTAGAAAAATTAAATTATAAGCAGTAACCCGAATTTTACAATGGAGCGATAAACTCCACCAAAATTATTACAGAGAAATAAGCTCCGAACCAACTGACAATATAATATGTTATTAAGAAGCTTTCAAGTTCTGAATATCAAGTAAATCCAAAATTCAGTCAAGTAAACTTAAATCTTGAAACGTATCAATATAATTATGGCAAATTTAGAAAAATAACTAGAGAAGAACATATACCATTGGTTCATGCCAGTGCCCAATGGTATATGTAAACGGTAAATTTAAATAACTTGGTATAATAAAACAAAAGACTTATTAAACAGTTCAAAAAAATTCGTGTCTTAGACAATATATACATAAATTAGAAAGATTTCCAATAGAATATAGCTAAGATAAAATTAATACTTAAAATCTCAGGTATTTCTTTATGTAATTGTATTTTATTCTAAACTCTGAAACAATTTACGTGCAAGTAGTATCAGACCAGAAAATAAAGTTTCGTTTCCGACCTTATTTATGGAGAAAAAAAATGTCAGAAGTAAAGCAAATCTCATATTTCTTTTTCAGTCTATAATTTACCTCAATAGTTGTAATTTTTCATATTTTATCGACACTTTCGGTGATAGGACATAGCTACAGCAACGTTTGTCTTCTTTTCTGAAGTGTAAAAAAATGACAGGTATTAGCAATTATATAAATTTTATTTAACGCTTTAACTAGCTTTAATTTTACGCTTTCAATAACTTTCCGCTTGAACCACCTTAATTTTTGTTTCGAAACCTACTTCTTATTGCCGTATCGAATTCCAACATTTCGTTTTGCTAATTTTGGTACGAAATACTAGGATTATCTAGATTTTTAATAAATAAAAATTCATAATGAACAAATGAAAACAAACCAGCTGGCATTATGAAAATAAATGCAACGAGCACTAAAAAGTAACCGTAGCTGTCGAAGGCTTTCCTACCATTTATTTTAAGTTGGTATCTTATCTAAGTGACCAATGGCAAAAGGGAAAACCAAGGCTGCGTGTTTGGTGAAATTACATTTTTCAAAATTTACTTGAACTTACTTCGAGATATCGCGGTGACAGCCACTCTTTTAAAGCGGTGTCAGCCACCCTTTTAATATCGCGATATTGCCAACGAATATTTTAAATACTTTAAGTAAATGAACTTTATGTAATATAAAAGATTTGTTTTCATAAATATTTTTACGATAAATTATTTCATTTACCTACACTTTTTTCTATTATCATTTTTTGTTCGCAATGGTATTTTTTGGTGTAAATAACAAAAAGTCTGACTCAAAGTAATTTTCATTTTGATCTTCACGTACTAGTTTATTCGCTTCAAATATAGATTGATTAACGATGAATGATTACTATTAACGGCTTATACATCTTACTATTATTGTTTAATTATTTCATAAAAATTGTGTTCAAAACAAAAGTCGGAGTAACTGAAACTGCTTACGTAGATTTTCAGTTTCTTTTCGAAAAATTTTTGAGACAAAAAAGTTGATATGTTTATTAGGAAAGAAGAAAGTTACATATGGAAAAGTGTCGGTATGAAAATATAATATCGGTAAATATGAATATATTTAAAACTGAAAGCTATTTAAAATTTTAAATCTTTACGTAATTTAAACGATTATAATTAATAAAAACTTAGATATATTGACAATTTAGATTTATTTTCCACATACGCAGCTCCTCAACAATTTCCACTTCTTACTGGCTAACGAAATCAGCGTTTGCTAGGTTCGCGCAATTTCCTGTCCGAAAAATTAACTAGAAATTTAAATTATCCCGTGACTTGAATTTAAATGAAGTACTTTTGTTCATACCCAGCGACAATAGGCTTTTGTGACTCTCGCTCGTTTGAATAAAATACAAGTTTTTGATAACAACCGCCAATATTTATATTATTTTTTATGAGAAATTATTAAGTGGCGCCAGTACAATTTCCTTCTAATTTAAGAGAATTTTATTAATAATTAAAAAAATAAAAATCGATAATAAAATACTATTAATTGGACAAAATGATTTATGGGTACAGTCCTAATATTTAAAGTACTAATTCATTACACAGGTTTTTCGAAGTTCCAATTTATTAATACGTGACACGTTTCAGAGGACTTATAATGTCTCTCTCCCTATTTTGCAATTTTGTCTTAGTATGCTTATATAATTTTAAAAATTCTGAATTCCATATTAGGATATTACATGATGTAAGAAATTTTATAAATTCCGGATGTGTTGGTACTTTATATATATATATTTTTCTCAAATTTTGACTTTTGTTTTTTTAAGTTGTTTGATAAAACAAATTCATTCATATTATGGAATAACGCGGCGACAACATGTACGTCCTTGAGACACAAAAACACTTTTTCTTTAGTGAGGTCGACAATTATTTCCTAAGGAAATAACTGGCAATTATTTCAGTCGACTTGTGGTACCGCTGTATGTTAGTACTTCCTATGAATAACAAGCATACCTTCCACAGTTCCTTCTCATCATCTTGGACAGTTTAGAATAGTCATGTTTATATGGACAATGAAAAGCCAGTCTTTCTTAACAACTTCAAATCTTTTTTAATTTACAATTAATAAAAAACGGACGCCATGTATCATAGGAAATTATATGTTGACCGATCGTTATGCAAATATCGTGTGTTACTTCCCTTAAGTTTCACCATGTTTCACGAAAAAAGAGTTGTCTGAATTCTCTTTTAGGAATTTTCATATTTTGTTTGTTTTTTACTCGCCAAAACTTAGTTGCTAACTGAAGAGAAAATCAAATCCTGCACTACTAAATACCTATTAAATTTGTTACTCTTCTAATACGTTCGAGAAAGTTTGGATGTCATTTTAGAAGTTGGCGAGAAAAGTGGTCATATTTTATAATGGTTCCCTGCCTAATAAAGGAAAAAATTTAAAATAGTAATAAAACAATTTAAAAATAATATTTAAATTATTAAATAATTGTTAAAATATTAAATCCTAAATCGAGTTTTGTAAATTTTATGGGAAGCGCAGAGAAATTAATCTTCCAAATCTGAAAGTACACGCACAGTAACATAATTTATTTAATTACTAAAAAATTTCGAAACTTTCAAATTATTTTTTCATCTTTTGTTGTTGATGAAATACCAAGAAACAAATCATTTCTGTCACATGAACAATTGATGGAAAGCTGATATTCGACTAGAAAGTATGACCATAAGTCAAATTATTTGTGCTTATAATAATTTTAAGGCATAATAAATTTTATTCCTGGATAAACTCAATTTAATGGGTATAATGAGAAATAATACTTAAATTTTGTTCATATTCTTAGAACATATGTAAGGAAAAAAATTATTTACCTTACATTGCAGCTAATTATATATTACTTCGTTATTATTTTAGATCACATAATGCAATAAAAAGAAAAAAATTTTTTACATTAAATATACTTTACATGATTTTTGTTCGATAAGTCGTTATTTCTAAATACTTAAATATAAAATTAATTTCTTTATGGAAATTATACCAATGTCTGTTCTTTAAGTAACCGCAATTCGTATTTTAGGAAATGAACTACATGTAAAATAGACGACTGATATTCGAGGAAAATGAAAAATATGATACTAATATTTTTATGCCTATGTCCTACAAAACCCGATCCTACAAAATGGTCTAGCCGATCGTCACCGACTCTCGCCAATTCGACTTTACAAAAAAATGCGCTAAGAAAGAAAAGTTTAGAACATAGAAATGAACATGTGCCAACAGCATTAAGCGTTTATTATGAAATTTTAAAAGGGAATAAGGAGGACGATATAAACGGGAAAATTCATTAACGAAATCTAGTACGAGAGATATGAATACCATGTTTCAGCATAATATTTCTTGTCTAGTATATTTTCCTAAGGCATAAAATTATCAAGTATATCTGAAAACCACGTGATAGCAACACCTCGTTGCTACAGTTTTCCAGTAGGTAAAATTTTATTATGGTTTTTATATTCTCTTGACCTCGGCTATTTCGGCGATCATATTTAGAACCACTTTATAAATAAATTAAAAAAAGGTTTTGTGGATTGTTAAGCAGTTACTATCCCACGAATAATACAAAATTAAAAAAAAAATATTTCGATTACCACATTTACTTCCTCTAGAATTCCAAAATAAATATTTTTGAGTGTTTTGTATTAAAATATAGGCGGGTTAATATAACCTATTACTGTACTAAATTTAAAGTTTCTACCAAAAATCGTTCTGTTACAAAAAGGCATGGTTATCCTTCACACTTCTTACATATAAATTTTAATTAATAATCTAGGTCATACGTGATATTTAAAAAAAATCCAATCAAGTACGAGTGAGACTCCCGCTACGAGGTTAAATTTTGATTTTTTAAAAATTTAGGAGACCATAAAATTAAATTATGTACAATTTTTTGTTTCTAAACCTAACTATATAACTCACTATATATCTGTCATAAAATGACTCAGTATATCTCTGAAGATACAATACAGGAGTATCATGATAAATTAGTAAGCTCTATCAAATGTAGCTTACGTAGGGTACGAGAAAAACTCAAAAACAAAAGATCGTAATGTACTATTAGACCGCATAAAAAATCTCATTAAAAGAAGACAGGAATCACAGGAAATTAGCATTGAATATATTTGGGGTTAGCTTTGTAGAAATTCATTATTCACAATTAAATGAAACTACGTGATTTAGTATTATAACTACTTTCTTTAAGATCTTTACCACGACATAGGTTTCGTTGTATTACGACACGTTTCGTTGTATTACAACTTTTATTGAGAACTATATAGCGCCACAAATAACCCCAATACTAGTATTGACGAAACAGTTACATATGCTAAATTTCAAGCCTGTACAGAGCCAAGGAGTGCAAATAAATTGTCGAGACCATAAAGAAACTAAAATCGGACAAACCAATGACGCCTTATAGACAGCCCATAGCTAAGTAGCTAAAGCTGGTTATATTATTCACTAGCTAAATTATTCCATACAATCAAAAGCCACTAGATAAATTATTCAATATAATATCAGAAACTTTTAAAACACCATTGCAGTGATCTGAATCCAATATTATTTTGCTTTACAAAAAAGGAGATCCAAAAGAAATAAGCAACTATAGACTAAAAAGACTACTAAAGACTACTTTATATCGCATTCATTGACTACTAAAAAGATTTCGACACTATTTCACATGAAAGCTTATGGTAAACTCTAAAAACTAGGAAAACAGAACATATTGAGATACTAAGAAATATATGTAGCAAATGCACTAGGAGAGCGAAGTTAGAATCTATTGGGCCAAGCTTTCTAGTGGAAACAGGTTTACAGCAAGGCGACCCCCTATCACCAATAATTTATATTACTATACTAGAATCCGTAGTAAAAAAACTGTATGGGAAATCGAGGCTTATATAACAAAAGTAAATATTTAAGTCATCTCATATTTGCAGATTATTTAGTATTGTCTGAAACGAGCTCTCAACTGCAATATATGATCGATCTAATAAAGCTAGTAGGCATATTGGCCTCGAAATGAACATAAAAAAAAGAAAATTTATATCAAACCACGTAAAAACAAACATAGAATTGAACTATAAAATACTAGAATATGTAGAGCAATATATTTATTTAGGGAAAAAAATTGAATTTACCAAAAAGAGCGATGAGTTAGAGGTAAAGAGAAGACTAAAAAACATATGGAAAAAGCACCGGAGCTTTAAAGAAAGTTATGCACTGGTATCTCATCTCATGTTTAACTTATACGTGCAAAACATGGAAGTTTACAAACAAAATTAAAAATAAAACAACCACATGTCAGAGAGCAAAGGGGAGAAGTATGTTAAATCTGAAGAAGATACAAAGAATTGGACAAAAAAACATAAGATCAAAAACAAAAACAATTGATGTTCTTATACATGCACAAAAATTAAAGTGGAAATGGGCCAGATATGTAGTAAGACTCAAAGATTACAGGTGGACCAAAATGGTTACAACATATAAAGGTCCACTGGGCAAATGCAAAGTCTTACGCACGGTAGAAAGATGACATCAGGAAAATAGCTAGATTACAAATATAGCTCAAGACCGTGAGAAATGGCAATTTTTGGAGGAGGCCTTCACTTGAGAGGGATTATTATTTAGCAGTCAATACTTTATTAAGCATCAAATATCTGCTAATATATATAAATATTATCTAAAATAATATAGATATTGAGAAGTTTGTAAAATTTAAATTTAAATTGTTATTAGTATTATGAAAAAAAGTTTTTTTATTTTTTTCCTTTCATTTTATTATTTTTCATAAGCTTAAAAATGTAGCCCAAATTTAAATATTGTATTATTTCCTATAATGTAAAATATAAATATGTTGTCCAGTATATCTCTCGCATATATAATAAATATGCATTTAACCTTACAAAGTTTTTTCTCACTTTATTGAAACACCTATATGGAGTTTTTAAGAAATTGTCGAACCCAACTATTGATATATGTTTTTCGGAAACTAATAGAGCCTAAATTATACTAAAAATTATTCTTTTAATTATTGTTATATACACTAATACTGTGAATATTTTGAAATTTTAAAAATAGCGGTTAAACTAGTAGGGTTGGCACACGTAACTCTAACAAAACTGATTAATTTAAAGCTTTATAATTCTTACACGGATCCCTGTATGAAATAGTTGTCATGATATACTAGCAATATTTTTGAAAATCCTGTTCAATTGCATTCCACACAATTGGGTGTGCGGAAAAAAATCACCCTTACTTTATGTGTAGGGGAGACACCCTAAAAACTTTTTTTTTAAAGATTTTCTTTCATAATTATGTCGGCGTTATAAATATGTATAACCATGTCAAGTTTTATCTCACTAATAACCTCTCGGTCTGTGCGTCTGTATATCATAGCAGTTTTACTGTCTGCAAGTAAAACTGCTATGACATACAGACGCACATACCGAGAGGCGAATATTTCTAGTTTGCTACGGAATTCTATAACATATAGTACTTCACTTTCCTAACTTTCAAATTTTTACACAAATATTTTTGAGTTAAAACTGTTAAACTACAAGGGGTTTAATATGCTTTATGAAATTTCCTAGTATCTACATCAAACTGTTTCTGTAGAAAATAGGTGTAATAGATAAATAAAGCCAGACAAGCAGACACGTGAGAGATCCTATAAGGATTCTGTTTATTTTTCTCATTGCGTCCCAAAAAATAAAAGCATACAGGCATTCACATAATATAATCGTTTTATCGACACATAGATTTAGGCTAAAGTAACATTTTACTAACATAAAATATTTAAAAATAATATCGGGTTTTATTTGCTCTCAGGGAGAATATCCGTTTTGATCATAACATTTCTTTACTTTAGCGCTATTATTGCTAAAAGTAAAACTAAGTAGTAATTCTAAAAAGGGCAACGGTGAAAACTCCATCTACTAAAAATAGTATAATCTTCAGCAAAAACTCATTCTCTTTCAAAAATGTATAAATAGTTTTTATTCACCTTAACCCTTATTATGTATTTTTTTCATATTTCCATTCGAGTATTTCTCGCGTGAGTAAAGCACGAGACGACGCATTATTCAGTGAAAATCTCGCACCTTGCAAAATGTGTACCAGGAGGCTGATACTGGAGTTTTTCTTTCCCGAACTAAAATACGGAGAATGATTGACGTGACATTCGTGTGAAAGGGAGGTAGCGAGAGTCTTATTTGAATTGCGCTTGGTTATTTTAAGTATTATGTTTTTACGTGTAATAGAACTGTAAACTTTGGGTATCTATACATTGAAAATATTCACAAAAAATATTAGTGATATAAATAATAAGTAAAAAATTAGTTAAGTCCATTTTTTTAATGTTTGTCTGTTTCCGTTTATGTGTTTATTTACACACGCATTATGTGATAACTGTTATCATTTCGAATGGAAGTTTTAGAAAATCATACGGTACGCACCTTGAAGTAACATTCCGTAGATGCCGCTGTATGCATTTTAAATCTCGTTAGGTTTTCCACTGGATATTCATACATTAACAAAATGGACTCGATCAGATGTGAAGGTAAGTTTTGGGTAGTGGTGATATTTTTTTTGGAATTTTGGCCTGTTTGTTTATGTGTAGGTGATAGTGAAGTTTGGAATTTTTGTCCTTTTGTTTGTTAGAACACGCATGGCATAAAAAAACAGGAACCCAATTATAATGATTATTTTAAAAAAACATACAAGATGACTTGAAGTAACATTATTTTTATATTTTATCACTCTCGGTGTATTAAGTCAGAACATATATGAATTTAATATGTTGAAAAATACATTTCAATTACGTTTGCATAACAACAAATAAGTGCTCTAACTACTCAGGACCTAGTGATGACATAATCCTATGTGGTACCTATTTACGTACATCAATAGAAGGCACTATGTTATTCCAACCCAACCCAACTCATAACCATAAATCATATATAAAATAATGTAACATAATATAACCTATCTTTACATAATTCAACCCAAACCATAATAATAAAACTCAACCAAAAATTATACTACATAACCCAACCAGACCCAACAACAACTCACTATAACCTAACTTGGCTCAACATAAAAAAACACAACCCAGCCCAAACCAAACCAACATATATTAAATTTGTTTAATATTTGAAAAAGGGTAATGTAAAATAAAGGGTATGTATAACATTTAAAAAAATATAGGGGTAGGTATGTCAGCACCTCATAAGTCAGCTTATAAAGTGAAAATAACACATTTTGGTGACTTTTAGTCCACAGTAGCAAAATGCGAACCCCTAGAGATTGGACGCTTTTCATTTATTTCAAAGAATACTGTGGTCCTAAGTGGTTTCCTGAAACCAAAAATGTAGCTCAAAGATGCCCACAGAAACCCCAAATGACATAATATAACTTGTTCTTTTAAAGACTTTGGGCTCTTTTGTTTATCTCGATGAGCAGTCTGATATTTATAAGTTTTAGGTTAAATTTTTCTAGTTTTTTTTAAAAGTTACATGTTTAATGAATTCGAAAGGGAGATGTACGTATAAGATTGTGCATAGAAGGGATGAGTAAAAAAAGAAGGTAGTGCAGTACACCAGAGCTTATGTATGCAAAGAAGTTTTATTTTATTTTTAAACTTATACGAGTGAAATTCGCACGTTTTTTAGCCTTAGAACGATACACTATTTCTTACTTATTACTTTTAAATATTAGTACTCTTTAATTTAAATTCACTATGTTTATATCGAGAACTATTTTCACAAAAAATATCAGAACATACTAAATTTAATTTCTATGTTTAGCTTGTATAGAAAATATGATCCTTAATGTTCATGATATGAGATTTCAATGAAAGGAAAATAAACATTAACACGTGTAGTATTTATAAATTCTTCCAGATTTTGGTTAAATTGAATGTTATCTCTATCAAGTGCAAATATCATGTAGTATACAGGTCATGAACTGATGACTATTTGTACTGTAAAACTATTATATCTGATAATATCTTAAAACAACTTTACGTTCCCAGACGCCCTTAAAGTAGCAGGAAAGGAAGGTTTTTGTAAAACGGCGGAGGGTATATCTAAATAAATTGTTCTGCACAGGTATTGACCAAATTTTTAAACTAAAGTAACTTAATATGCTATCAGTTCAACTCACCTCTAGTCATGCGTTTTATTGCCTATAAAAAGCTTATTTTGACTTGCTCGCTCTATCCATGAAGCCGCGACTCAAAAATTCATGAGTCGTTCTTCTTCCTTAATCGTTTCTCTCAATGATAGGTGCAATCAAGGAGTCAATCTTATTTGATGGTAATTTTGTAGGTACTTGTAAACTGGTCAGCTGATGAACCAGCCTAGGTACGTCACCTCAACCCTTATTTTATATCTGTTTTCTTTCGATAGACCGAACAATTTGATTACCCGATGGGTAACTGCAGAAGACAGCCTGCCGCGGATATTTATTTGCCAATTTTCATTTATAGTCTTTAGGGGTCCCAAATAATTAAACTCCTGTACCAATTCGAGGTCTCTCAGGGCTCTGTCTTGTATAAATGCCCTTGCTCTACCATAAATATGATTTTTGACTTGATTTGATTTACCTAGAATCCAATTCACTCACGGCCTCAACCCGCCACAATAACTACACCATTTTGTTTGGTATTCTTGATAAAAGTGTAATGTGAAGTCTAGATATACGATTTGGTCAAACCGTGATTTCTTTGTCCCTGTCTTCCAGGGCATTCCTTATTACACATTTACTGTAGATATTGAAGACTATTGGAGAGAGGTATACCCTAAATATGTATATCCTTAGGGTACACCTTTTTCAAAATTTAATATAATCAATAACGCCCGGTTTAATTTTATTGGGTCTATGATATTTCAGTGTTATTTTTATGACCTGTACCAAGGTTGTGGTATTCCCATTTTGACAAATACTTTCCACAGTTTGATCCAAACTACCCAGTCGAACAGCTTTTTATAGGCAATAAAACGCATGACTAGAGGTGAGTTGAACTCATAGCATATTAAGTTACTTCACTTTGAAAATTTGGTCAATACCTGTGCAGAACAATTTATTTAGATATACCCTCCGCCGTTTCACAAAAACCTTCCTTTCCTGCTCTTTTAAGGGCGCCTGGGAATATAAAGTTGTTTTAAGATATTAACAGATATATTAGCTTTACAGTACAAATAGTCATCAGTTCATAACCTGTATACTACATTATATTTGCACTTGATAGAGATAACATTCAATTTAATCAAAATCTGGGAAAATTTGTAGATACTACACGTGTTAATGTTTATTTTCCTTTCATTGAAATCTCATATCATGAACATTTAGGATCATATTTTCTATACATGCTATAGAAATTAAATTTAGTATGTTCTGATATTTCTTGTGAAAATAGTTCTCGATATAAACAGTGAATCTATGTTAAAGAGTAATAATATTTAAAAGTAATAAGTAAAAAATAGTGTATCGTTCTAAGGCTAAAAAACCTGTGAATTTCACTCGTATAAGTTTAAAAATAAAATAAAACTTCTTTGCATACATTAGCTCTGGTGTACTGCACTACCTTCTTTTTTTACTCATCCCTTCTATGCACAATCTTATACGTACATCTCCCTTTCAATCTTGTAACTTTAAAAAAAACGTAGAAAAATTTAACTTAAAACTTATAAATATCAGAGTGCTCATCGAGACAAATAAAAGAGCCCAAAGTCTTTAAAATAACAAGTTATATTATGTCATTTGGGGTTTCTGTGGGCATCTTTCAGCTACATTTTTGGTTTCAGGAAACCACTTAGGACCACAGTATTCTTTGGAATAAATGCAGAGTCCTAACTCTAGGGGTTTGCATTTTGCTATTGTGGACTAAAAGTCACCAAAATGTTTTATTTTCACCTTACAAGCTGACTTATGAGGTGCTTACATACCTACCCCTATATTTTTTTAAATGTTATACGTACCCTTTATTTTACATTACCCTTTTTCAAATATTAAACAAATTTAACTTAATAGAATTACTCGTACGTAGCTAAAGGAGTTTCATTTCAAAACAGGAGTACCTTTTTTAGTTTTTAAAATACCGACAGAAATTTGAAAAACAAAGTTAGAGAAGAAATAAAAAAGTTCCTTTTTTCACACGCTCCGTGGTTATATTTGATGTTTCTATTTGTTGATGGTTATATTTGTTGTCATATTTGATTCTGAGTTTGTACTGACATAACTGAATGAATTAAAATAATACCGTCGAAACATAGGGTAATTCAGAATATTTAAACTCGATAAAATAAGTCTAAATGCTCACTGCACGATACTTCAAAACAAAATTCTCGTATATTATATGTACGTATCTTCCGTACATTAAATATTTTGTCTTCTCAAACTATGTCGTGATCAAATGGATGTATTTTGTAAATAATACATTATGTTGTGCGAAATCAAAACCTAACCATTAAATGTGTATGTAATTTTTATTTTTAAAAGCTAGTGCTATTTACTTCTTTCCCTAATTACCAGGAAGAAAAACTTCTGAAAAATAACCCATGAAAGTTTTTCTAGAAGTAAAAAAAATTAGAATATTAATAAGTACCAATTTATAATTTTCTCCAAAGCGTTGGTTATATTCAAAACGAACTACTAAATTAAAAATAACGTCAAAACTAACGAATAAATGTTGAAAAAGAGATTCTATAGCATTATTTATTTCATTAACAGTCAATATGAAAAGACAAAGGATTACTGGGGGGAAATATTATCTAATTGATTTATGTTGATTTAAGGTTTCATTTAACCTTAAATCAACATAAATCAATTAAGTTAATATCAAAGACGCGATTCCTACAAAATATAAATTAACTCATGCGAGTTACTAAATTATAGAACTTAACAGTCATACTACAAATATTAATATATTTATTGTAAAGATTCCCAAAAATAAATTAGTTAAATTTCACTAAATCCAGACCATTAATTTCATACAATCCTCACCTGATATAGAGAACCCACAAATGTGAACTAAGAAATTTAACACTGGATTTGTATGTTCATTTTCCACTAATTGAGTTAACATTTCAAGAATTTCTTGTAACTAATAGTAGTAACGATGCACGTATGTAAGCGTACAAGGACGCAAGTTCCTTGAAGAAATTCCAAATACTTAATATCGTTTAATTATATACCAAAATAGATGCAGACAGCAAACAATTTGCGGTGTGTCTGCCAAGTTGTAATTACGTTTCACATATATGAAGCAAAATGAAATGCCCTTCATGAAATCAGCAAATATACTCGTATATGTATATAAAATGTACGTAGGTTTACTTTCAAGGTTTTACCGGTCTGTTTTTAATAATACAGTCACAAAATATTTTTGTAACAATTTTCAAAATCTTAATGAAGCCTATATGTGCATGTGTTTAAAAAACAGTTTTAGGGTCAATATAATTTACCCTTTCTTTTTAATATTTAAGGCGATACAAGAAATTAATTAAAAAACTAGGGGTAGTTTATTTGTGATCTGAAAAATTTCAATGTGAATATTTTAAATATTTATATATACTTCCATTTACGTATAATATTGTTTATCACTAAAACAAGTGTCTACGGGAAACGCCATCTGGAATAAAATGGTGGGCATTTTATTAATACATATTTATTAACATGCTTGTACAAAATTTTAAAGTAATTTTGAAATCCTTATTATATATGGCTATTTCAAATGATACACGGTACAGGAAATAAGAAAAACTCGAACGTTTTATTTGCTTTTTATAATATTTTTAAATGAATATTTTTAATTTTTAACCGTTGAGATACATGCGGGTATTTCAAATTTCAAGTCTCTATGTCAAACGGTTTCAAACAAAGTAGCCCTGATCTTTACGACCGTGATGTTAAAATGGCTGTGATGTTATAAGTGTGCCGTTTCTTTTTCTTTTAAGGTAGGGAAGCTTAAAAGAAATAAGTACAAAATGCTAAAAATTCCGATTACACCAAAAAAATCTTGTGTAAATCCTTTCAAAATTTATTTAACGTATGCAGTGATTTGCAGTAAAGATAAAATAATAAAATTTAGATTTATTATCGTCATTGCATGCCGCCTGCAGGTTGGTAACACCTGTTTCTTTCTTTTCAATTATTTATGTATTCAGGTCTTTTGGTTTTTAAAATTTTTTCGCTAAAATATTTAGTAATGTCACTTCTCCAAATATTCGTAGCAATTCATTGGATAAATACATTCTTGTATATAAGTATGATCTAAAAAAAATTCCAAGCGCCCTCTTCTTACGTAATGTTATATATTTAGCGATACTTGTAAAACCAAAGGGAATTAAAAATACCTCACATATCGAAATAGATCAAGACGCTACACGGGGATTAAAAACCCAGACGTGTGCGATTGTGCTTTTCTTTATATTTCTTTACACTGCTTATTCTTTTTTTAATTTTAAAGATAAAATATATGTGGTGAAAGTGAAAAACCTTTTATATAATTTTATTACACTTTTACACCAATAATTTTTACCTCTTGAAAACTAAACTTTATTACTTATAATTAAAACTTTTTCAAAATATCCTTTATAAGATCAGCCCGATCAGATCGATTGAACATTTTTATGAACTTTTCCTGATTAGAAATGAAAACAACAGGAACTCCATAGAGCAATACGAATATTCTACAGCATCCCATCTGGTTCCAATCAAAATAGTTTTCTTTTAATTTTTGTTTAACATACTTTTAAGGATTTCGGTAGTATAACTCAAGGACGAAAAAGATTTATGTGCTCGGAAAGATATCGTTTTTTTCGTTTTTTGTCGATCGCTATATAATAAAAAAGAACGTAAATCAAAGAACGTACAGAATGTAATCAATCGGATGTTCTGTTTAATTTTTATAAACCTTTGAATGCGCACATACGCACGTACACACATAAGTCGGACGCTCATATGGACACACACAGGAGTCTAAAATGATTCGCGCATAGCTATTAACACATCATTGAAAACATTCTTCTCTTTCTTACATTTCCCCGCTTTTAGACGTGAACCCAATATTTTTATCATTTTGTTAAAAGCAAACACGCTAGAATTATTTATATTGCTTGGTAAAATCGCTTTATATATTACTTGCTATATTAAACTATATATATTAAATGCTTTATATATTACTTGCTAAAATCACTAAAACTAAATTTTGACCAGTCCCTGCTGAAATCAACTGTGCTCCTAAATTTAAACCTGCATTATTAAAATTGAAATAAATAGACTTTTCTCATGTTATTATGATGTTTTTCAATAAATTGATTGGTCTCTTTTTGAAATGATTTACGTAAATCTATATTTAGTATAATATTTGTATAAAAAGTGTATAAACTTAATAATAATTTAGTTACAAAAGCTATTTATTCCCAAACAATCCTATACTTTTCCTCGAGACACCTTAAACACATGAGAGTTTAGTGTCCATTGGGATTATTGTTGCTTTTAATAACAACAGTTTGCAATACCACTTTGAACTTGTACTATCACTTTTGGTGATAAAATAATTTTCGTAGAACTTTCTTAATCTAATTTAGAGGATAATAATAAAATACTGAGCTTCTTTTTTTTAAATATTCTTAGTTAAAATAAAAGAACCTTATAATTTTTGCATGTTCCTCCATCCGTTCTTCTATCCTAGATCACAGTCTTAAAAATTTCATTTAATACATATCAAGATAAAAAAAAATTGCGGGCTCCTTATATTCATGGTGGAAATTTGAGATAATAATTTTTATCTTATCCACAATCAAGAAAGAGAAATTGAATGGGTGTTATGAAAAGAAATCGAGTTTTTTTCATATCAGTGTGTGAGTTGAAAATATTTCGTTGGAAAATATTAAACTCTAAAGGTAAAAACATCAAAGAAAAAGTTGCAGAAAAATCAAACAAAAATTTATGCTAAAATGAAATAGAAGACAATATATCTTCAAACATATGCTATAGGAATATACGCATTTATTTAAAATTATCTCTGGCATGTTCCATTAATTAATTTATTTTGTGAAATGACCGAGGGATTCTACTTCTCTTCGGAGGTATCAAGTATAAAATAGTAAGCTTTATACTTAAAATACAGAAACCTCTTATTTCTTCCACTTAATTTTTCATTTGCGAAGTAGCTTTGGATTCAATAAGTACATTGTTATTGTTCCAATATTATTATTACATAAATAATGAAATTCAATTCTCATTCCTCATTACATTAATTATCTGAAAAGATAATATTTCTAATAATTTTACAGCAGAAAATAAGTTAAAGACGTTTAGATTTTACTTAATTCGAAAGTACCAAATTCCTGTTACATTGAGAAGGGACTTTTAACTTTCATGAGAATTAACTTTTTAAAGTATCTGCTTGTTCTTTATTAAATTTATGTGTGTCCTAATTGAAATGGTAAGTTTTTTGTACTAGAAGTAACCTTATTAAACATATAAATTTATAATATTATTATTTTTAATATGTATGTAAAATAGAATTTGATTAGAAAGATTTTAAAATTATACTTGATTAGTCGTGTAAAATCACACGATTCTAGAAACAAATGGGCGAAGTTACCTAAGCTTCCAGCTTAAATAAAAATTTGGTAAAGTCTTCACGAAGTACCATTAGTAGGTGTTGCTTTCGTTTTACAAAATAAAATATACAAATATATGAAAATGTTTAATTTCATTTTATCTCAAAAATTAAAGCAAGATTATTAATATTGGGAATAACTTTTATTCACAGTTTTGTTATATACTAGCTCCGCCTACGACTTCATTCGTGTGAAATTCGGAATAAGAAATTTTTTTCTCTCATATGTTACTTTTGGGTATAATTTCTTATCAAATCAAATTTCATAAATTCCAGTAAATTTTGCGTGATTGACGAACAAATTAATATGCAGTCAGATAGACACACAAAATTTTCAGTAGGTTTTCTAGCTTTTATTATCTATCTTTACGCTAAATCAATCACTCTTTTGAAAATATTTTCCACGTACAAAATTCATTCTGTTACAATTTTATTATATGCATAGATGTAGTTTTCACTTCTCATTCCCAAATAGTTCTTCCTAAATACTTTTCTCAATATTATATTAGGTTGTCCTGCGAGCCTCTTTCTTTCATGTGCGCAAACAATTGTTTTATTGTTAAGTGATATATATTAAGTTCTAATGTAATTTTTTCCTATTAAATTTTAATTATCTTAAAGTATGTATCGTTGAGAGAATTTTTTGTAAACAAAGTGTTTACCGTCCAATTATAGAATACCAAAAGAGATATTTAAGACTTTAAAAATTATGCCTAGTTAGATGCCTTGTTTAAAAGGAAGGTGATACAATTTGTTACATAGAAAATTAAATGATTATACTTTATATAAATTATATATATATATATATATATATAATTAATATACTTTATATAAATAGTGTCACAAGTATTGTGAGAGTTGAAATGGAAGGTCTAAAACTCTCAATTTTAATCTGGGATCATTGCAGCTAACTAAAAAATTGTATATATGAAACTTGTCCAACCTGTGGTTGAAAAGGACCAGGAATATATTATTAGTGAAGTATTTCATGATTTAAAAACTCTTTAAATAACCATTTATAATCATCAGATATATTATTTTAATCATTCAGATGTATATTTCTTTTGTAGCGTGATATAACAAAATATCATCAAACGCTTAAAATGTTATGCTTAAAATTTGGTATAAATTTTTTTCATAAGAGACTGGTAACTGGATGTAAAAGTTAACCTTAATGAGGATACTAATGATAAACGCTCTTAGACCAAAAACAAATACATTTTAACTCACACAAGTCCTAGCCTCCATTTTAAAATTCATGGGATTATTAGATATAATATTCAATGTAAAGAAATACTGTTTCGAATCAGGTAAAACAAGTGAAATGTTTTCAAAAAACGGTCAAAATTAACAAACATACAATACGTTAATTTTAAGATTCCATTTCTCTTTAGGCTCCAGAAATAAATTATTGTAACTGGAATTTTATATTTTATCTTACCTTGAAAGACTCCAGATATTTTCCTACGGGTTATTAATTGTTTGTTAAAAAAACTCTCCCCGGTAAACTAAATAAATTGTTTAAAAACGCATCTTGCTAAAAGTTTCACTAACATACCATGGAAGTGCTAAATAAATTGCTTAAATGTAATTCAATAAAATTTTATATAGCACTAGTTATTGTATATTTATTTTCAAAAAGAATTTATGGGATAAACTTTTACTACTCCTTTTTATTTCGGAAAATACTTTTTGCCATTTGAAACTTATTTTCAAAGCAATAAAAATTTCGTGTCCTTGAAAACAAGTCAGTACTTCAATTAAATGCCTATCAAATTTAAAAAAATTCCAAATTCAAACCTCAGTGTGGAATTTAAAACGTATTTTACTTCGATCTTATAAAATGTTTAATTAAAATTTAAGACATCGCCGATATAAAATGTGATCTTTAGGAAGTTTTTCATTCCAATCTTTTTATCATTGTCTGAGGAGTCCAAGGAGAACTCGTCACATTTTGTCACAGGAATATTTTTGGTGGGTTAATATGTAATTTTGAAGGTTTATGTGTCTTAGCGTATCGCAAATCTAACGAATACGAGATCTACTCGTACTTAACATATTAATTGTTTATTATTTTTGTTTCGGCTAAAAGGAAAACTTGAGAGATAATGTATTTATCATAAGGAGTTCGTGCATGCTCATTTAACGACAGGGTATGGAACATTTATAGCATGATTCCAATTTTTCCCAATTTTTCTCATTACCCATAATCTAGTGCGTTTTCTAATTTTAATATTTATTTTGTATAATACTTAAAGTACGCAACAGTAATCATTACCCCGATACGCTAAATATGTATCAGGATAATATCTAGTCAATTATATTTACCCCATAATATGGTTGACAATTACAATAACAATATTTTATATATTATATCCATCAAACTAATTTTATATTCTTTAATTCCAATATGGTTACTGTTAAAAGTGAGGATAAATTTTATTTGTGACTGCTTTAACTTTCGCTCCCAAATTCCTGACACACTGTATAGCAAATAACTACACTTTCATTTTAATATACCACGGTAGGGTATTTTCATACTAATGCGATATTTTACTTTGAAAATGCAAATTAATATTAAGAACTTACTTCTCAAAATGAATTTGATTTAAAGTTCCATGATAAAGATAGGGAGTCTTATAAATTTAGTTTCATTAGAACACACCCGATACCACATATTGATGTTGATTTTCCATTATCTAAGTTAAATATTTAAACATTTCTTATTCGTAACAAAATTATGACGCAAGTACCAGAGTTGGAAGGACGTAAATTCCTTGAAGAAGCTTTCATAAAACCCTACAGTTTAATACATTTCTAAGTATATTAATTTTGCAGTACAGACCGTTTACAATGTACAATATATCTGTTACCTCTTTAACTGTTTCATATATATTATATAAAATTAAACCAGATCCATAAAAATTATTGCCTGTATAAATATTATTATTCAATTATTGCTTGTATAAATATATTATTTTAACATTTTATTAAAATCTTGTGATATATTTAATAACACACAGTTGAATAATAAACTGTGTGTACAATGTAAAAGTAAAAAAAAAGGAAAATAATTTTTGTTGGAAACTAAAGAAAAAAATATATGCGCATAAAGTTAAATGTGTGAAGTGAAAAAATAATATCGCCTTTGATAGTAAGTTTGGTATTTAAATCGATGCAAAAAACTATTCGTTTCATTAACAATTAATTCATAGTATGATTTTTAAATTAAAACAGCGAAAGGTTAATATTACATGCAGAAAATTTAAATTAATATACATGGACCTAAAAAACCTTGACTCAGTTTTTTTAATTTTTAATAATAATAATATATATATACAATAAATACCTCAAGTGCTATTGATTGTTATTAAAGGGCACTAAAGTTTGTCTCGGCGCATTAAATGCATCGTGCAACTAACTGCAATTTAATCATATAATTGTACAACTGCTTAGCCTCAGGTTGATATAAATAAGAGAAGTAAGCATAAGATATACTAAGCTCACTAAATTTTAAATCTCATTACTCGCCAAGCGATCATCACAAAGTAAATCTTATGCCACACATACGTAGATCCACATTCGGTAGCATAATTACTTATCTCTTTAACAGTGAAGTGCTTCGGCGTATTCTAAACTGAATTAAAAAAGAGGAATTTTAAAAAACATATTCGAATGCATATCTCTCACATGCTGTAACCGATTTGAATAATTATTCATTTTTTAAAAGGATGGTGTCATCTATTTGGTCAAAATTTTATAACACACTCCGAAATCAAGACCCTTCTACACTTTTACCATATGTACGGAAAATAAAGTACGAAAATATCAAATTGATGTAGCCTGATACTAAATGTGTGAAAGAAATTAAATTACAATGTTGAAAACAGATTTATATTTTAAACAAATTGTGGAAAATAGTAAGCTTATGTCAGGTACAAATTTCATCGCAAAATATTAAGTGTGTAAGACAACCAACAACGACGTCTGCTCGTATTCATATTGCTTACTTAAATACCTACCCCTCCCGTGCCACTCCACATTTGAATTTGAGCCACGCCCATTTCGCCAATGCCTGTCTGGGTGAAAAAAATCACAGTGCGATTTAAATTACACGTAGCGCCATCTATTTATGTATATATGCATAGTGTATTGATACATTATACATTTTTTTAATTATTACGCGCCAAATAGCTAGACACATGTTTGGTGTTGTATAAATGAAATTTAAATGCATTTTTGAAAATATTTATGTCGCATGTCTTCTGCATCGATTCCTTAAAATTAATACTTAACATTACTTGAAGTTGGCCCCTATATTCTTGAAAAAACTCCATATTCATTTAGTCAATAGTTTCTACGTGACCAGGTGTCACGTAGCATACCTGGTCATGTATTACACCAAAATTGTATTAAAAATACCAAAAACTATATTTTTTTATTCTGTTACTCTTGTTATCTAACCCTTAATACAGTTTTAGTAAATTCTGAAATAAATTTAACAAACAAAAAGTTTGAAGAATAGTATTAAATATTACTGGGATGAATGGAAAATATATTGCTATGTATTTTAATTAAAGCAATATCGACAAAAATACTTACTTAAAATATATTATGTTACGGAAACTCAGAAGTCCGTGAATTTATGACTAATATCCAGTAACAATTCACATACTAATATACATATGACAAAATTTATTAAATATTGCTCACTACAAGATTACTCATTGGCCGCCTGCTTTATTTATGCCAATGATTTTTTAAAATTCCATAGAACATTATAAAAACGTGCTAAGATTTATAAGTAATTGAAATATTAAGAAACTAATTCACCGTGCTACAGCGTAATTTGTTAGGTATGGGTTCCAATGCAGCAAGAGCGGGAGGCGATGCATATTTCAATATACTTAGCCCGTATTTAAGCGTTCACTTACCAGAAATAAAATATTTAACCTTACTTTTAACAGAGGGGCTCTATTTTTTATTATGTACGTGGGCGGTAGCTTAATGAACCTGTCAGAAAATTAATATTGAACAATTAGAGCTCAGAAGTGGAAAATTTTATAAATATATTTCTTATGTATTTTAATGCTACGAGGGAATCTCTAAAACTTCTTAGAACTAGCCATTTGTCAGAAAAGTAATAGAAAATAAACTAGAACTCACCTGGTAGAAATTTTGTTTGAATTTTGAATTTTATTTTTTGTACAGCACGACAATTCTAATTATATATATATATATATATATATATATATATATATATATATTTTTTTTTTTTTTTTTTTTTGGGTTCGTTCATTTGTATGTTCATGTTGCTTGGGTTATTTTCGGTTACATTGAGTTAATTTTGATTATATAACGCTTACCTCAGGCGTCTTCACGCATTCAGTTTACTCATGAAGCCCTCCCACACCACTTCACACTTCACCTCTGAATACTTTTATTTCGTCAATGTACGTCCAGCTGGAAAATTTTATTACGCGCTTAAAAATATACGGAGTGCGTTGTATTAATGTATGTAGATTCAGTCATCAAGTAGTTATTAATGTACGTATACATCTGTGTAATAATTACTCATGATGTATGTAGATTCAGTCATCAAGTAATTATTAATGTATGATAAACTATACATCTGTGTAATAATTACGCATTGAGTAGATACTCGTTGAGTAGCATTTCTTTATTTTCGACTAATGCAATAGAGTAGTATTTTTGAAAATATTCAATTAAGTCGGAACGAGTAACCTGATTCTGATTACGAACTGCTGTAAAAGATTAAATAAAAAATCAATGTAATTTAAGTCCACCCGTCTTATTTTTCATCTTAATTGGATCCTTAGTTTTACACGGTGCTTGTTCAAACATCCAAATACGCAGAGACCCCTTAAACCCATATTTTTTGTTAATTTGCATTTATTATATTTCCCTTAATCATTTTTCCAAAAATAGCTTCAATTCTATAGTTTTGTTATTTATAGATATGAAAGAATCTCTAACAGGCCACTAGCAATTTTGAAATAAATTGACGTTTTAAAAAAACCAACTTTGTAAAACAAACTTTCTAATGAAGCACTAAATGTTTAAAAACTAAATTTACTATGTAACATCACTATTTACTACAGTAACAAACAATATTCGGGTTTTTTGTAAACATAATAATATTAACAATTTATTTTGCGGTGTACATCAAGCGCATTGAAATAATAAAAGAGAATAAAAAATCAAATTAAATGAACATTTCTTTAAATTTCGTCATTAACTCTGAAACTTAAAATTACCGTCAATATTATTACTACTTGTCACATGTGTAAATAAAGAACATCAATAACTTTTATTTATTAGAACACGTTGCGAGATGTATTGGCAATATTACAAGTGACCTTTAAATTCCATATACCGTCCCTTTTCTTTATTTCGTTGTTTTTGTAAACAAGTTTATATTTATATTTAATTGCCTACTGTCACTTTCATTTCTTTCGAAATCATTATATTTTCCCCTACACCAGTCAATTTTTCTGTTTTCCTTTTGACGTAAACTCGCCATTCCTCTCTATGGTACTCCTCTCTGTGTCCTTCAAAGAGTCCAATCGCGGTACTTGTCAGTAGGTTGATGGTACCGCATCAAAGGGCGTCCCAGCGCCCTTGGGAAACAATGTAGACAATTAGTCATACTCTCGATTAGTTCTCAATCCAATCCTTCGTTATCGCTTTATGAAGGATCTCTATATAATAAGTGTATTTCAATCGTAGAGCAAATGTATGAATCCATGCCGTTCATTTTTATGTACGAATGTTTGTACGTATTTTACACAAAATATGAATAAGAGATGTGACGAAAAACCATAAATTTTACATAAAAAAATATATTTAAAAAAAATCATTGAGAAATATAAACTTAACATCCATTATCATCTGCTTAATATGATGATTCATGTTATGTAGATTACTTAATCAAAAAATCATCATCATCATTCATCTGGTAATAAGTTTTGAAATACATGCATATTTGCCTAATAATTTTGACTTATATTTTTGAGGTCATAATACCCTTAGTTCCATTGCATCGACAATATAGCTAAAATACAATAGCGGTTATAACGATATATCATTTGTTTGCAGAAAAAATTAAATCATATTGATCAAATATACTTGAGACATGTTATGATAAAATAGAAAGTATTCATGTTTTTATAGATCAAGTATCTATAAAAACATGAATGTATAAAACATGAATTCTTTAAGATTCCATGTCCAAAAGTTTTGAACGAAACTTATTGTGGTGATAACGTTGATCACCCGTTTGTCATCAGTTTCTAACATCTGAACGAAATAAGAAATAAACTTAAATCTTATATATTTGTTTTTCCCTGACTCAATACTAGAAATAATATTTAAAATGACTTAAAATTATATTTCATTGGAATTTCATAAAAAGATCATAAAAATGGGAGTTAATTCACATAAATGAGGGCTAAAAAATTTAGACTCCCACATAGAAATGTGGAATATTATAGGAAAAAGTTCTTTGATTAGAAGGAAAATATGTTCTTTTGTAATTCTTTCACTAAAAGATAACACTTTTATGTATCATCAAAATGTTAATTTTAGACCAATATCTATCTCTATAGGAAGGATTTTAAAAATTAGTAATTGAAAAAAATTATTAGTAAAAGTAGCAAAGTATTTTTATTACATTTACAATATTTTTAGTACTGCAAGGGACTTGCAAGGTAATTTTCATATTAAAAAGTAACATTAATATTCGCAAATAGTTTAATAAGTAAACATTATGTATTCTTATATATTTAAATATATGTATGCATCCGAGCATGTACGAAATCCTAGTAATGTAAGTTCCACTCATATCTACTAGTGAATATATTTGGCGTTAATTTTGTAGAAATTCATTATTCACAATTAAATGAAGCTACGTGATGTAGTATTATTTCTACTTTCTTTAAGTTCTTTACCACGACCTAGGTTTCGTTGTATTACAACATCTTCAGGTGGGATATTAGCAATCTTTGCTAATGTAGTTAATCTTATAATTCCTGTTAAATAGTTAATCTTTGCTAATAGCCCACCTGAAGATGTTGTAATACAACGAAACCTAGGTCGTGGTAAAGAAATTAATGAAAGCAGAAATAATACTACATCACGTAGTTTCATTTAATTATGAATATGTAATCGGTTAATTTATGGTACTGTAGCCAATTAGTAAAAATAGTAGGGTATAATTTTTGTCCTTTCGTCGATCTGTTCTCAATATGAGATGGATTGATTAAATGGAATTTAAGAGGAAGATATAGCTTAAATATATGAACCAATATAAATAGACAAAATCGCTTTCTTCCCATACTCGAACATTTCGATAAAAAATATTATCATCATTCAAAAAGTGTTTCGAATTTCCATGCAAATGGCTACTAAATATTTTTAGATAGGGTATCTCCTTCTCAAAATATGGGATTTTTCCTCTGTCTAACTTTTTAATAACTTATGTGAAAACTGTGATAAATATAAATTAATTTAGTTACTAGGTTAGTATAATATAATTCCAGTGCCTTTAAATTAATAAATTAAAGGAATATAGATTATATCAGATTGTTGCACATAATAGGCCGCATATAATCTTCACACTACATGACATCGATACTTGTACAGTATCGCAAAATAATATGATCTATATACATACTATTAAACAGATATTATAGGACACACTGCTGTCGACTGCTTTACTGCGAGACACTAACCACAAAATTATCTATGAATAAGTGGCTGCAGAACCATAAATTACTAGGTATGCGACACATACTTCAACGATTTTAAGTGAATTTCGCAGGAAACATTTATTGCAGAGATTTCTACTCTTAAATTCCTAGGCTACTTCCTTATATCTTCATCAACCATAGTACTAAAACCAAATTCAAGACCACTCTAAGCATTGTACACAATTACAGGATATAATGAAATTTGTGGACGCTCTGGTAGCTACGTCTCTTATCCCATCGCAATCAAAATTGAGACAAAAAACCTGTTAAAAATCAAGGTTAAGTTCGTTGATGACAAAATGGTGGCCCAATATTTTGAAAATGACGGCAATTCACAAAGTAAAAAATTTGCTAAAATTTCATTTTGGAACAAAAATATACAAAAAAAATTAAATTCGATATACTACAATTTTTATCCAAATTTAGTTTTTGGGACTCGTTGGAAAAAAGGAAAATTGTATTCTAAACTTTCCCCCCATGACTCTTAAGACAGGTTCATAAAAGGTCATTTCATTTTTATAAACGTTTGTTTGACATACAGTCAACATATTGTTTCTATTTGTTACTGTATTCAATAACCAAAATACAAAATACTTAAAATAATTTTTCCTCACGTTATATATGTACGTATGCTATCCAAAGCAGATGATAATGCATGTTATGAAGATTATGGATCAGCCTGTATTAAAAATGACTCTGTGTTCTATATATAATAACATTTTATATAGTTTTCATTAAAAACATTATTAATTTTAATTTCTTTTTTCAAATCAAAGGACATTTTGAGCCGTAATATGTTTAATTTCATATATGACTTACTTATCAACGCCGTTTTTCTTTCGTTTTTTTTATAAAGGTAGTAGAAATAAAAATACAGTTTTTTAGTATATTCGACTTCATTAACAAATATACGTGTATTCAGTATATTCAACGTCAATGCGCATTCTACTGCAGGGATATGTGATTTGAATTTCATTATATACGCGTGCACTGAAAAGGAGAAGACTTGATAAATTTAGCTGACTTTCTTGTAAACACTTTTGCAAAATTAGGAATTTCATTAGAGGTGTACATTAAACCTAATTTTGCTCGTGGTTTTACTTGCTTAAATTACAAGATGTGGTATTAGTCAACGTTATACTTCGAGACTTTCTTCAAATTGTAGGAAATTCTCCATGTAATTGTGTTTATTTTGAATCTTAAACTAAACTATATTGTAGCACCTTCCGGTATTTGTTCAGTTGTGTAATTTTCTGTAATAATACCTTTATATCACATTTTGACAGTTAATAAAGTTGATAGCAAGCGCTAGCCGAAGAGGTTAATATAGTAGAGTTTTAGGTTACTTATGTTATTTATGCTGTTAAAAAATAATAAAGAGAAAGAGTGAACGGGCTAAGAAAATTTACATTTAGATTATCCAAAATTCAATTTTTAAATAGCACATTCATTTTTAAAAAGGAATGGAAAAATATTCCAAAATAAAAATACATACACCTCCACCAAAATTAATGTTAGTTGATAAGCGTAATTTTCGTCAATGTGTGCTCTAAAATGTAAAATCAGATGTAATGTTTATCAAATAAATATTTACAAAAATAAAATGAAGTTCCACGAGATATCGCAGGTGCCATTGGCGTATGGATTCAGATACAAATACATATGTGTGCGTGCGTGTGTGCGCGTGTGCGTGCATGCATGCATCCGTGCGTGCGTGCATGCCTGTGTGTACAATGTGAATATGTGTGTGTTTGTGTGTATCTGCAGACTTTCAAGATGACATTGAATTAATGTCTGGAAACTGGAAAATAATTGAATAAAGATTGAATTTATTATTTGTTCAATCGTTTCTACATTATGCCATTTTATGCGTGAGTAGGTAAGTGAGTATTTGCGTACGTAAATGCATTTGTATGTCGGTGCTTGTACATTACAACACTAATTACGTCATTACAACTTGATGAAATGATTTTGAAAGTGCGCGTCCAATAATTTTTTCAATTAAGTTCTTATCGAAAGTGCTTTATATTAAGAAAAAACTATCTACCACGTTTTATAATTCCATACCCAGCAATAATAAATTTTGTATTTATAGTCCTCACACTAATTTATTTTTATGGTATCCATGAGTTTTCTGATCTCTAGCTTATGGTTCATTTACATAGTGATGACCATTTCCAACCTTTCTATTTTGCGTCCCCTGGAATGTGTGGAATAGCCAGATTGGTTGCCCCCTGAATTGCTTCCATTAAAACCCTACCCAAAAGAAAGCGTGGCGTTTCCATAATGAAATAAATTATTAATTTTATTTGATATCCACCCATGTATCTTTCAGTTACAGTTGCACAGTTGTTACAATTAAAAATAAACGTCGTAATGCAAAAATATATATTCAAAAGTAACAAAATTTAAAAAATATATGAAATGATGTAAAATAGAGTACTAAATTTTTTGTGAATATTATGAAACCTATATACTTTTTGTGGATACATGTTGAACAGGTCTTCTAAAATAAAGCTGAGTTTCTTGAGGAGGAGGGATTTCAGGTTCAATAATGATTTTGAAGTGGAATATTTCAGTCAAGTTGCAGCAATATTTTTTAGATTTATGGAAATCTACATTACTCCCTATTTTATATTCAGACTTTTTCTTCTGATCATACTTATCAATACTAAAGCATTTCTTATTTTATATTGGTGTCTTATTTCTGCACACAATGACATAACAACATCGCACCTTTTTCTCATATCTCCTAATTGGTTACAACCCGTAAACTGTTGGAAACATGTAATTTAAACTCGAAAGATATTCATTAGTTCCTATTATCTAATGTAATTTTCATCCTGAGTTAGTATCTGTCTCGGTATTCGGTAGTGATTCAAAAAAGGCAAAGTTTTAAACTTTCACCGAGTTTATTTCTTTTTAATGATATTTTATATTTCTTCATGATTTTTTATAAATATTTTATTTTTTACTTTCAATTTTGTTTTGTCATATCTTTTACTTCATGTTTTTTACAAACATTTGTACGTACAAACATGGATGCATACATTTGCCCTACAATTTAATTATACTTAGTATATAGAGATTCTTCATAAATTTTATAGAGCCTATAAGACGATGACGAAGGAATTGGATTGAGATCTATCCGCGAGTAGAACTAATTTTTAACATCATTTCCTTAGGGCACTGGGAAGACTTTTGATGTGGTACCATCAATCTACTGACAAGTACCGCGATTGGACTCTTTGAATAATGACTAATAATTAGGCGAAGACATATCATATAAAATGGTTTATATTTTTAGACAAATACAAAGTAAATAAAGTTTGATATTATTTTTCAGGAGTATGTCAAAAGAAAAACAAAAAAAATGATTGTCGTAGGGGAAAATAAAATCATTTCAAAAGAGACAAAAGTAAAAGTAGGCAAATAAATTTAAATATAAACGTGTTTACAAAAACATTGCAATTAAGAAAAGGAACGATATATGGAATTTAAAGGTCATTTGAAATATTACAAATACATCTCGCAACGTATTCCAATAAATGAAAGTTAATGATGTTCTTTATTTATACATGTGACAAGTAGTAAAAATATTGAGGGTATTTTTAAGTTTCAGGGTTAATAATGAAATCTAAATAAATGTTCATTTAATTTGATTTTTTATTATCTGTTACTATTTAAATGCACTTGATGTACACCACAATATAAATTGTTAATAATAGAATGTATACAAAAAACCCGACTATTATTTCTTACTGTAGTAATTAGTGAAGTAACATAGTAAATTTAATTTTCAAACTTTTATTGCTTCATTAGAAAGTTTGTTTTTTTTCAATACGTCCATTCAAATAAAAAAAAAGAAAAGGAAAAAAAAATGTATATATATATATATATATATATATATACATATATACATATATACATATATACATATATAACATAAGTATAGAATTTAAGTCATTTTTGGAAACAATTTTGTTTGGATATTTGGCTGTTTGGACAAGCATCTAGTTAAAACTAAGAAACCAATTAATATGGAATTTTTTGAATAATGTACGGATTGTCTTGAATAACTTTGATTTTTTTATTTAATCGGTTACTGAATCAGAATCAAACAGATTATTCAGAATCAGGATACACATTCCGCTTTATTCGGTCAGAAGATGTGTCAATTGAATATTTTCTAAACTATTTTTCTATTGCATTAGTCGAAAATAAAAAAAAAGCTGCTCAACGCATACCTATTCAATGCGTAGTTATTACACAGATGTATAGTTTATCGTACATTTGTGTAATAACTACTTGACTGAATCTACGTACGTCAATACAAGACACTTCGTATATTTTTAATCGCGTTATCAAATTTTCCAGCTGGATGTACATTGACGAAATGAAAGTAGTCAGAACTGAAGTGTGGCGTTCATTTCGCTAATGTAAATGAATAAACTGAATGCATGAAGACACCTGTAAACGTTACATAAACCAAATTAATTCAATATAACCGAAAATAACCCAACCAAACATGAACGTACCTAACCTAAACCAGCATAAGCTGATCCAACAAAACCCAACCCAACCCAACATGATCAAACCCAACCCAACCTAATTCAATCGAACCCAATTTCATCCAAAAAAAAAAATATATATGTATATATATATATATATATATATATATATATATATATATATATATATATATATATATATATATATGTGTGTGTGTGTGTGTAATAAAACAGGAGAATTGGCCTGATAGTTTTTCATATTTTAATTATAATTTTGGTATGATACATGATCAGGTATGCTACATGACACCTGATCACGTAGAAACTACTGACTAAATAAATATAGAGTTTTTTTCAAGAATGTAGATTTTAACTTGAAGTAGGATAGTTTTTTCAAGAATATGATTTTAACTTGAAGTTACATTTAATGTTTATTTTATCGGAATCGGTGCAGAAGTTATGCGATATAAATATTTTCAAGATGCATTTATTTTTCATTTATACAAAAGCAAACAAGAAACTAGCTACTCGAGGCGTAGAAATTAAAAAAAATTATAGCGTATCCATACACTGTACATACCTACATAAATAAATGCTACGTGTAAATTAAAAAGTGCTTTGAAATTTTTCACCCAGGCAGGCATTGGCTAAATGGACGTGGTTAAAATTCAAACGTTGGGTGGTGCGGGACGGAGAGATGTTTAAGTAAGCAATATGAATACGTGTAGACGTCGTTGTTGGTCGTATTACGCACCTAATATATTTCGAAGATATGTATGTAATATATATATATATATATATATACACATATATATATATATATATATATATATATATATATATCTGACATAAGCTTATTATTTTTCTCAGTATATTTAAAATATATTCTATTTTCGATATTTATTATTTCATTACTTTGACAGACTTAGTAGCAGGCTACATAAATTTGGTATTTACGTAGTCTGTTGTCCGTACGTGTAATAAAAATGTAAAAGAAGTCTTTACTTCGGAGTCTATTATAATATCTGGACCAAATGTATGTTAAACCACCCTTTTAAAAACTGAACAATCAGTCAAATCGGTTGAAGCGTGTGAGAGATATGCATTCAAATATGTTAAAAAAATACAGTCAAATTGAATATTTCTCTCTTTTCTTATTCTGTTAAGAATACGCCGAATCAATTCACCCTTAAAAGAGTAGAGTATAAGTATTTATTCTACTGAAGATAGATTTATATACGTGTGGCATAACCTTTACTTTGGGATGATCGCCTGGCGAGTAATGAGATTTAAAATTTAGTGAGCTTAGCATCTCATGGTTATTTCTTGTCCTATTTATGTTAATCTGAAGCCAAGCAGTTGTACAATTCTATTGTTTAATTGTAAATAGTTGTATGATGCATTTAATGTACCGATACAAAACTTTATAGCTCTTTAATAACAATCAAAAGCGTTTGAGGTATTTGTGTATTATATGTATATTTTTAATAATAAAAATAATAAAAACAGCCAAAATTTGGTAGGAACATGTGTGTTAATTGAATTTTTCTACATATAACATTACATTTAATTTTATGCGCAAATATTTTGTTCTCCAATTTTAAACAAAATTTATACGTAAATGAAAATGTAGTAAACTATGTTTTATTAATAATATGACATGATTTCAATAAAGGTTAATGTATATTTATACAATAAGTATTTTTTTATGACATGATTTAATTTTATGTAGCATGTGATGGGAATAAGTACAATGTAACTGATATACCATACATTGTAAACAGTTTATGCTGCAAAATTAATATACTTGGAAATATATTAAACTTCAGGGTTTTCTGAAAGCTTCTTCAAGGACTTCACAACCTTCCAATTTGCGTACTTGCGTCGTCACTTTGTTATTAATAAGAAATACTTAGATATTTAACTTAGGTAATGGAAAATCAACATCAATATGTGGTATCGAGTCTACTCTAATCAAAGTAAATTTTCGGGAACCTTTATCATGGAACAGAATAATTTTTGAATAAGATTAATTTTGAAAAGTAAGTTGTTTATATTAATTTGCCTTTTGAAGTAAAGTGCAAAGTGAAATATCGCTTTAGTATAAAAATACTCTACCATGGTATATCAAAATGAAAGTGTAGTTATTTGCTATATATTTTATTTATTACAAAATTTTATTTTTATAATTGTTAAGCATGTTATGGGGTAAATGTAATTGACCAGATATTATCCTGATACGTATTTAGCGTATCGGGGTAATCATTATTGTTGTGTACTTTAAGTATTACACATAATAAATATTAGAATTAGAAAATGTACTAGAATGTGTGTAATGAGAAAAATTGTCAAAAATTGGAATTATGCTGTAAATGTTCCATACCCAGCCATTAAAGCAGCATGCACGAACTACTAATGATAAATACATTATCTCTCAAATTTCCCTTTCACCTGAACCAAAAATAATAAAAAATAAATATGTTAAGTATGAGTAGATTTCGTATTATTTAGACTTGCAATACCCTAAGATACATATAAACCTTCAAAGATACATAGTAGCCCACCAAAAATATTCCTGTGACAAAATATGTCAAGCTCTCCTTGAACTGTTCAGACAATGATAAAAATATTTAAATTTAAAACTTGCGCAACATCACATTTTATATCGGCGATGTCTTGTATTCTAATTAAAATTTTGGAAGAACAAAGTAAAACACGTTTTCATTTCCACACTCAGGTTTTAATTTCGAAATTTATTAAACTTGGTGGACATTTAATTGGTTTACTGACTTGTTTTCAATAATCTGGAAATTTAATTGCTTTGAAAATAAGTTTCAAATGGCATAAAGCATTTCCCTAAATATAAAGGAAAATTAAACGTTTATCCCAAGAATTCCTTATAAAAATAAATATACAATAAATAGTTCTATTTCAGATTTAATTTTTTTTCTCTTTTTAAGCCATTTATTTAAAACTCTGATAGAATTTTAGTGTATTGAGTTTACTACAGTAAAATTTTTTCATAAAAAAATCATAATCCGTAGGGAAAATATCTAGAGTATATCAAGTATAAGATAGATTATGAAAATCTAATTACAGTAATTTGTTTCTGAAAGTTAAAGAGAAATGGAATTTTAAAATTAACGTATTGCTACTTTGCTGATTTCGGCCATTATATAAAAACGCTTCACGTGTTTTATCTAATTTGAAACAGTATTTCTATAAAATTTACTATTTTATCTAATAATTTCATAATTTTTTAAATGAAGACCAGTAACCACATCCTTAAGAAAAAGATTTTATTCCAAACTTGAAACATGTCATACGTGGAAATACATTTAATAATGTTCTGTTACATCACGCTATGAAAAAAACATACAACTGAACGATTAAAATAATATGTCAGACGATTATAGACGGTTGTTTAAGGAGTTTTTAAATCATGCAATACTTTGCAAATAATATATTTCTCCTCCTTTTCAACCATAGGTTGAAAGAGTTTCATGTATATAATTAATGGTTGACTGCAATGCCTTCCTTCCTTGAGATTCAAATAATGAGTTCTGAATGTTCTATGTCAACTATGGTCTCTTAGAACACTAATATCATTTCCTATTTAATAAAATGTATCATATTATTTTTAAACAGAGTATATCTGGTAGTGGTGGTCAAAGTATATATATAACTGGACGGTAAAAACATTATTCACAGATAAGTCTCTCAACAATACATACCTTATGATAATTAAAATTTAATAGGAAAAAATTACATTAAACCCATATATTTATATCACTTAAAAATAAAAAAATGGTTACGTACATGCACAAAAGAGTCTGATGGGGCAACCCGATATAATATTGAGAAGCGAATATAGAAAGACCTTTTTTTGGAAAACTACACCTATACATGTAATAAAATTATAACACAGTGAATTTTACACATGGAAAATATTTTAAAAAGAGTGATTGATTTAGAGTAGAGAATAATAATAAAAGCCAGAATACCCGTTAAAATTCTTTTGTGTCTATCTGCCTATATGTTAATTTGTTCACCAATCACGCGAAGTTTACTGCACGGAATTTTATGAAATTTGGTTTGGTAAAAGTTCACACACAAAGTAATATGTGAGAGAAAAAAACTCTAATAACTTTTCTTATTCCGAATTTCACAAGAATGAAGTCGTAAGCAGAGCTAGTAAATCATAAAATTGTAAACAAAAGTTATTCCCGATAATCGTAATCAATGCTTACCTTAATTTTTGGGCTAAAACGAAGTTAAACATTTTCATATATTTTTACATTTTACTTTATAAAACGAAAGCAACTCCTACTAATGGTACTATTTAAAGACGTTACCAAAGGTTTATTTAAGTTACAATCTTAAGTAACTTCGCCCACTTATTACTCGAATCGTGTGATTTTACTCGATTTATCAAATTAAATTTCCAAATGTGTCTATTCAAATTCTGTTTTATATAATACACATTAGAAATAAGACTATTATACATTTATATGTGTAATGATGTTACTTGTAGAAAAACACTCTGTATTTCAATTAGGACACACGTAAAACAAAGGAACAAGCAGATACTTCAAAAATTTATTCTTATGAAAGTTTATATACTCTTCTTATTGTAACAGGATTGATTGGTGCTTACGAATTGAGTAAAGTCTAAAAGTTCTTAATTTCTTTTCTACGGTAAAATTGTTAGAAATATCGTCTTTTTAGATAATTAATGTAATGAGGAATGAATAATGATTCTTTTTATTTAGGTGATAATAATCTTGGAACAATAACAATTTAATTATTTAATCCAAAGCTACTTCGAAAAAAAAATGTAAGTGGAAGTAATAAGGGGTTTCCGTATTTTGAGTGTAAATCTTACAATTTTACACTCAAAACGTGCGAAAAGAAATGGATCCTATTTCTTTTCGCGCGTTTCACGCTCTCGGACGTTTCACAAAATTTATTAATGGAACATGCCAGAGATAATTTTAAATAAATACGTATATTCACATAGAATAAGTTTAAAGATATTTTTTTTCTATTTTATTTTAGGATCAAATTTTTATTCCATATTTTTGTGTGTTTTTCTTTTATGTTTTTTACTTTAGAGTTTAATATTTCCCAATGGAATGTTTCAAGTTACACATGATCTAAAAAAACTCGATTTCTTTTCACATATCTATTCAATTTCTCCTTCTCGGTTGAGAATGAGAAAAAGTTATTATCTCAATATCCCACCATTAATATATGTAGACCATAACTTTTTTATCTTGGTATATATTAAATGAAATTTTCTTATAAAGCACACGATTTCAAAATGTTACGCTGACAAGTTGAAAAGCATCGAATTTATCATACTATGATCTAGGACAACTGAACGGATGGACGGACGTAAAGAAATTATAAGGTTTTTCACTTTAAATAGTAAAATTCAAGAAAAAGTAGCTCAGTTTTTTAATATTTTCCTGTAAACAATACAAGTTGAAAATAGAATTGCAAACTGTTGTCATTAAAAACAACAATAATCCTAATGTACATTAAACGCTCGTGTATTTAAGGTGGCTCGAGGAAAAGTGTAGGATTGTTTCGAAATAAATAGTTTCATAACAATTGTTGGGTTTATAGAATTTTTTAATAAATGTTAAATTAAATTACGAGATTTACGTAATTTCAAAAAGAAAGCAATAAATTTTATTCAATAACATGATAATAACATAAGATAAGTCTATTTATTCTAATTTTGTTCTGACAGGTCAATCAGAATATTAAAGTCGCAAGCAATTCTGCGGGTTTGAATTTAGGAGCATGATTGTTTTCAGTAGGCATTGGTCAAAAATTAGTTTTAGAGATTTAAGCAAGTAACCAAATTTCAAGTTTCGTATTTACCATTTTATATTTAAAAATACAAGCGCTAAAAGGTCTTCTATTCGGAATTTTATTTTTCTCATATGTATACCTTAAATATTTACAATTTTAATTTTTAACCCATGAATTTGAAATAAATATAAACCCAACGTGTCGTTGTAAACACTCAACGTATCATAGTAAAATAGAAAACAAAAATATTTTTTGGTTTCTTGTTTGGATTATTGAATGTTCATAAAATATTGTACCTAGAAAAATAATAACTGTCATAAAAAATATTCCAAGATTTATTTTAAAAAAATGTTTGATGTTGACAATAACCATGGTCGAAATAAATATGTTTTTTAGATACATTAATTAGGTTTCTGAAATAGCTGGAACGAAACGGTCTTAAAATAATTAACTTACCAACTTAAAGCACTATAAAGACTAATTTTCTTTTTAATATTTCTCGCCTTAGAATTATTTTGCATTCAGTTGCATGCATTTTTTAAAAATTCCCGTTATAGTTTTTCTTGGAGCTTTGGAAAATTAACGTTAGTGTGTTATTATTTTGCTAATGAAATTCATCCATCACTCGACCCCTTGATGGCGTGATATGATCATACGCCACGCATATGTCACCTGATGTCACCTATCTAAAATTTAGTTTAAAATTCAGTCAATAATTTCCGTTAGACATATATTTTTCATTAGTAGCCACAAATAACTATGTCTCATTCTCTTCATAATGGCTTTTATAACTCTTTGAGGAATCCAGTACTTTTACGTTTGCCATATTATCCTCTTTCAAAAGATCTACGATTTCCGCACCCTCCGCTCTAGCGTTTGAGTGTACTGCAATCTCTTCAACGGAATGCCGTCAAGAGACGTTGTCGCCTTTCTAGGAGTCAGGAATTTCTTCATGAACATTTTTATCTTTTATATTTGTCATGCAGGTGGTAAGTGTATAAATGCTAGTAATTTTGCATACTTGCATTAAATTCAGATTTGCAGCTACTCGCATATACACATGTACGTAAATGTGGCGTTTGTGCTTTCACCGAAATTATAAAAATAGTGGTTTCACATCTAAAAATGAGTCAATGACAGTGAGAGAAGAAGAATGTTTTCAATGGAAATTTTAATAGCTAAATGCGCGTACGACGTTTGTATGGACGTACATAGGTACGCATTCAATGACATAACATTTTAACAGAAGATCCACTTGATTACGCTCTTCACGTTCTTTTTTATTTTATAGCCATCTACAAAAAGACGAAAAAAACGATATTTTCGAGCACATTAATCAGTTTCGTCCTTGAGTTATACTATCGAAACCTTTTAACTTATAACTAAAAAATCATACTAAAAAATCAAAAGAAAACTAATTCGACTGAAACCACATGAGATGCTGCTGACGTATTGCTTCAAAGTATCTGTTGTTTTCGGTTCTAATCAGAAAAAGTTCATAAAAATGTCAAATTCCAAATCACAAAAATGTTTGCGGAGATAAAGGCAGGGAACCAAATCTTTTTTTCTAATCACTAAAAGTCAACGGAAGGCCGTGCGTGCGTAAAAAAATAACTGCCGCCTTAATAAGGTTAGTTTGATTTCCTTGTTTGACGGTTCAGATTTTGGAGGGTATCATTTTCTAGTACAATTCAGAAGTTTATCTATTTTTGAGATAGAGTACAAGGTTAGTGAGTTTAGTATTAAATTGTAACAATACAAATTGTGTTTTACATTGCATCATTGTGATGAAAGTTTTGTTTAGCTTTTCTTTCGTCAGACCTTATTTCAGTATAAATTGTCCAGACAAAACAATATAAAAAATTATACAAAGGCATCACCTATATTTAATCTCGCTATCCCAATTTTGTCATACCAACGACACACCCTTCCCTTTCTTCTCCTATTTTATTTTTAGTTAGAGCTGTTAAATTCTTTTGCAAGTAATTTCCATTTACATTAAAAAACTGATATTTAACCAAGATTAAACCACAAATTTGTACCTATCCATATTATTGTGTGTCATACGTAATTTATTGTTGAACAAATTAGTTTTACAAATAGTTTTCTGTCTCTATATTTCATTAGCAGTTATATTTTCTCGAGGTCCCATAGACGAACGTCAAAAATAAACCGTTGCAATTTTTGCCTGGCATGTGTTCATACATTTGTTCTAGTATAAACATATCTATTTCACTGCAAATCTGAATGGGATGAAATTTTGAGTTTCGTTCTTTTTTGAGCTACTTTTAAATTGATATGTAATGTATTCTACCCACTATTTTTAGAAAAAGATATGCAACTCTAATAAGCTTACTTCCCTTACCCTACTAGATCTCCATCTGTCTGTATGGGGTTTAGTAAAATTGTCAGTTGATTTTCGGCCCTTGCGTCTGTTACCATGTGTTGAAGCATATTAATAATAGTCAAAGATTTTTACATTAAAAATTTAGAAAGGCAAATTATATATTTTATTTTTTGAGTCTCATGAGAATATCTTTCATAATTTAAAGTAGCATATTTTCAAATTTATGATGAATTCGTATTCGGACCCCTGCCTTCAAGTATTTTCTAAATTATTGAAACTTTTGAATTTTAAAAAAAATGTGGATTTAAATTTAACCTAAAATTTATCATGGATATTTATGGTATTTTACGACTTATGAAAGATAATTCTTATATTAATATTCGTTTCAAAAACATGCTATGTTCAATATATTTGGCGATAATTTTGTAGAAATTCATTATTCACAATTAAATGAAACTACGTGATGTAGTATTATTTCTACTTTCTTTAATTTCTTTACCACGACCTATGTTTCGTTGTATTACAACATCTTCAGGTGGGATATTAGCAAAGATATCTTTGCTAATATCCCACCTGAAGATGTTGTAATACAACGAAACCTAGGTCGTGGTAAAGAAATTAAAGAAAGTAGAAATAATACTACATCACGTAGTTCACACGTAGTAATAGTACATCACGTAGTTTCATTTAATTGTGAACATGCTATGTGATATACGTAAAACGTTTTATCTTTCACGTATATAAGAAACAGTCGTGATGTGATTTACATTCGTACTTAATAGATTTATTCAACCACGGATTAGAAAAACGTCTAGATAAAAACGTTTCCGGATATATACTTTACAGTGCAAAGAGATATACACTAGGTAAAAACAAACGAACTTGATTGCTTTTTTTATTTGTATTGAATTTAAGATATCCTATGTATCCACCGATTTAATGCAGACCAAATTATTTCACCAAACTAAATATTGATCACAAAAGAGAGTTCCAGAAATGTTATTGAGAAAAAAGGAAAGCCTTGTGAGTAAATTTTTTATCAGCTAATAGAAATATATAAAAATCTTCTATTTATGCAAGGAATTTCATATCTACAATCGAATTCTAAAAAGGACACAATTTTGTATTATATTTAAGAGTTCACCTATTTATAAATTTATTATATATTTTAGTAAATTTCTTTTGAATCAATACAGAAATTTAATTGAAAATTTTTAAACATTCTGCGGGTACCTAAGTGTAGTAAAAATAAATAAAACTTTAAATATATGAAAAGTCTTAGACGGTAACATCTCGTAAAAATACATGCACATATACATTTACAATGAAAGATACTATTTATGTAGAGGTCCTTCTCTATTTCGACAGGGATTATTACGCAGTAACGAAGGAGATTGAATTAAGAACTGTCTGCGCGCAGAATAGATTCTCGACATCTTTTCCTTAGGGGGCTGACAAGTCACTTGCCGCGATACTGTCAACCTAATGATACATATCACGACTAGACGCTGATCTTACAAATAGTAATTATTGTGTCGGTGAGTACACGTTTACATATTTAAAAGGTAGTTGTGTATTTGAAATAGAGTAGGAAATGAACAACGTTAGGCATTGTGTTTTCACACATATCAAATTTGTATAAAAGTATTTGTATAAGCAAGGAATGGATTTTTATGAAATAAAAAAGAACAACTTATATAACATAGATAAAAACGAACAAGACAAAATTTGTAACATACAGTGAAATTTACGCATCAAGTGATTCTACTTACGGAAAATAATCATTAACTTTTTATAAATTGAAAAATGTCATGTAAACATGTTCGTGTCATGTAAGTACTTCCATTTATATATTTCATCGTCGAAATAGAATGGTTATTTTCACAACACATTCTAATGAATGAAGTGTTGTTGAACTTTCTTAATATTACGAGGAAAATAAAAAATCGAAATATTCTTTTTTTTAATTATTATTTACAGCTACAAATTATTCTATAAACTTTAGGCGCAATTTAGAATTAAGGAACTCAAAAATAAAAACAACAAATTCTGTTATATGTCTAATCAATTAATTTGAAACTCGTTTCTTTTCATGAACGAATTTTGAATAACGTATTATAAAAATATACGTATATATACCACCAATTCTTTTAATGTATGTGCTAATTCAAAATCAATTTTCAAAAAAGAAAAAAAAGAACACTAAATTCTTCCTGACCAGAATAAAGGGATATAACTTATAATAAATCAGCGTGTGATCTCATCAAGAACATTTTGGAAAAGGGTTTAATTATAGGTTATAAAGTTTTAGTTTTTTGAAGGTAGAAAGTATTGGTGTAAACATGTAATAAAATTATGTAAAAGGTTTTTCACATTCACCAAGTATATTTTACCTTCATAATTAAAAAGTAATCAGCCGTGTAAAGAAATATAAGGAAAATCACAATAGCACATGTCTGAGTTTTTATCCGCATGTAGCGTCTTGATCTATTTCTATATATGAGGTATTTTGACTTCGCCGTGGCTTCACACGTATCACTGAAATATAACATTACTAAGGAATTAGAGCCTTTGAAATTTTGTTTATATCATAATAATATACAGTGGAAGAATTCATCCAATGAATTGCTATAGAAGTTTGAAAAAGTGACTTTACTAAATATTTTAAAGAAAAAATATTTGTAATCCAAATAGCTGAATTTACAAATAATTAAAAAGAAAAAAACTGATATAACCAACCTGCAGGCGGCATGCGATGACTATAGCAAATCAAAATTTGATTGTCTTATCTTTTCGGAAAATCATCGCCATCGTTGAATAAATTTTGAAAGGGTTTGTAAAACTTCTTTCAGTGCAATCGGATTTTTTAGCATT